>OY759168.1:82154129-82598720 GCA_963662145.1 Sturmia bella | reverse complement strand
CTGAAATGGCAAAATAAGCCAAATTTAGTGCTTGTGGCAAAAATCGCAAAAAATAAAAAATTTTCATATAGATGGCCATTACTACTGAAATGGCAAAATAAGATAAATTTGGTGCTTGTGGCAAAAATCTCAAAAAATAAAAAATTTTCATATAGTGGCCATTTCTACTGAAATAGCAAAATAAGCTAAATTTAGTGCATTTCAGTAGAAATGGCCACTATATGAACATTTTTTATTTTTTGCGATTTTTGCCACAAGCACTAAATTTGGCAAAATTTCTACTGAAATGGTAAAATAAGCCAAATTTAGTGCTTGTGGCAAAAATCGCAAAAAATAAAAAATTTTCATATAGTGGCCATTTCTACCAAAATGGCAAAATAAGCTAAATTTGGTGCTTGTGGCAAAAATCGCAAAAAATAAAAAATTTTCATATAGTGGCCATTTCTACTGAAATGCACCAAATTTATAGCTTATTTTGCCATTTCCATTTCCATTTGCAGTGGAAATGGCCACTATATGAAATTTTTTTATTTTTTGCGATTTTTGCCACAAGCACTAAATTTGGCAAAATTTCTACTGAAATGGCAAAATAAGCCAAATTTAGTGCTTGTGGCAAAAATCGCAAAAAATAAAAAATTTTCATATAGTGTCAAATTAAGCTAAATTTGGTGCTTGTGGCAAAAATGTAAAAAAATAAAAAATTTTCTAAAAACCCAAAAAAAAATTTTCTTAAAGTGGCCATTTCTACTGAAATGGCAAAATAAGCCAAATTTAGTGCTTGTGGCAAAAATCTCTAAAAATAAAAAATTTTCTAAAACTGTCAAATTAAGCTAAATTTGGTGCTTGTGGCAAAAATCTCAAAAAATAAAAAATTTTCTAAAAGTGTCAAATTAAGCTAAATTTGGTGCTTGTGGCAAAAATGTAAAAAAATAAAAAATTTTCTAAAAACCCAAAATAAAAAATTTTTTTCTTAAAGTGGCCATTTCTACTGAAATGGCAAAATAAGCCAAATTTAGATCTTGTGGCAAAAATCGCAAAAAATAAAAAAATTTCTAAAAGTGTCAAATTAAGCTATATTTGGTGCTTGTGGCAAAAATCTCAAAAAATAAAAAATTTTCTAAAAATCGTCAATTCCGCGCAAAAAATAAAAAATTTTCATATAGTGGCCATTTCTACTGAAATGGCAAAATAAGCTAAATTTGGTGCTTGTGGCAAAAATCGCAAAAAATAAAAAATTTTCTAAAAGTGTCAAATTAAGCTAAATTTGAGGCTTGTGGCAAAAATTTCAACAAATAAAAAATTTTCTAAAAATCTCAAAAAATAAAAATTTTTCTTAAAGTGGCCATTTCTACTGAAATGGCAAAATAAGCCAAATTTAGTGCTTGTGGCAAAAATCGCAAAAAATACAAAATTTTCATATAGTGGCCATTTCTACTGAAATGGCAAAATAAGCTAAATTTGGTGCTTGTGGCAAAAATCTCAAAAAAAAAAAATTTTTCTAAAAGTGTCAAATTAAGCTAAATTTGGTGCTTGTAGCAAAAATGTCAAAAAATAAAAAATTTTCTAAAAATCTAAAAAAATAAAAAAATTTTCTTAAAGTGGCCATTTCTACTGAAATGGCAAAATAAGCCAAATTTTGTGCTTGTGGCAAAAATCGCAAAAAATAAAAAATTTTCATATAGTGGCCATTTCTACTGAAATGCACCAAATTTATAGCTTATTTTACCATTTCAGTAGAAATGGCCACTATATGAAAATTTTTTATTTTTTGCGATTTTTGCCACAAGCACTAAATTTGGCTTATTTTGCCATTTCAGTAGAAATAGCCACTTTAAGAAAATTTTTTTTTTAGATTTTTAGAAAATTTTTTATTTTTTTACATTTTTGCATATTTTACATATTTGAAATTTAGCTTAATTTGACACTATATGAAAATTTTTTATTTTTTGCGATTTTTGCCACAAGCACTAAATTTAGCTTATTTTACCATTTCAGTAGAAATGGCCACTATATGAAAATTTTTTATTTTTTGCGATATTTGCCACAAGCACTAAATTTGGCAAAATTTCTACTGAAATGGCAAAATAAGCCAAATTTAGTGCTTGTGGCAAAAATCGCAAAAAATAAAAAATTTTCATATAGTGTCAAATTAAGCTAAATTTGGTGCTTGTGGCAAAAATGTAAAAAAATAAAAAATTTTCTAAAAACCCAAAAAAAAATTTTCTTAAAGTGGCCATTTCTACTGAAATGGCAAAATAAGCCAAATTTAGTGCTTGTGGCAAAAATCTCTAAAAATAAAAAATTTTCTAAAACTGTCAAATTAAGCTAAATTTGGTGCTTGTGGCAAAAATGTCAAAAAATAAAAAATTTTCTAAAAATCTAAAAAAATAAAAAAATTTTCTTAAAGTAGCCATTTCTACTGAAATGGCAAAATAAGCCAAATTTTGTGCTTGTGGCAAAAATCGCAAAAAATAAAAAATTTTCATATAGTGTCCATTTCTACTGAAATTGCAAAATTTCAGAAATGGCCACTATATGAAAATTTTTTATTTTTTGCGATTTTTGCCACAAGCACTAAATTTAGCTTATTTTGCCATTTCAGTAGAAATGGCCACTATATGAAAATTTTTTTTTTTTGCAATTTTTGCCACAAGCACTAAATTTGGCAAAATTTCTACTGAAATGGCAAAATAAGCCAAATTTAGTGCTTGTGGCAAAAATCGCAAAAAAAAAAATTTTCATATAGTGTCAAATTAAGCTAAATTTGGTGCTTGTGGCAAAAATGTAAGAAAATAAAAAATTTTCTAAGAACCCAAAAAAAAATTTTTCTTAAAGTGGCCATTTCTACTGAAATGGCAAAATAAGCCAAATTTAGTGCTTGTGGCAAAAATCGCAAAAAATAAAAAATTTTCATATAGATGGCCATTACTACTGAAATGGCAAAATAAGATAAATTTGGTGCTTGTGGCAAAAATCTCAAAAAATAAAAAATTTTCATATAGTGGCCATTTCTACTGAAATAGCAAAATAAGCTAAATTTAGTGCATTTCAGTAGAAATGGCCACTATATGAACATTTTTTATTTTTTGCGATTTTTGCCACAAGCACTAAATTTGGCAAAATTTCTACTGAAATGGTAAAATAAGCCAAATTTAGTGCTTGTGGCAAAAATCGCAAAAAATAAAAAATTTTCATATAGTGGCCATTTCTACTAAAATGGCAAAATAAGCTAAATTTGGTGCTTGTGGCAAAAATCGCAAAAAATAAAAAATTTTCATATAGTGGCCATTTCTACTGAAATGCACCAAATTTATAGCTTATTTTGCAATTTCCATTTCCATTTGCAGTGGAAATGGCCACTATATGAAATTTTTTTATTTTTTGCGATTTTTGCCACAAGCACTAAATTTGGCAAAATTTCTACTGAAATGGCAAAATAAGCCAAATTTAGTGCTTGTGGCAAAAATCGCAAAAAATAAAAAATTTTCATATAGTGTCAAATTAAGCTAAATTTGGTGCTTGTGGCAAAAATGTAAAAAAATAAAAAATTTTCTAAAAACCCAAAAAAAAATTTTCTTAAAGTGGCCATTTCTACTGAAATGGCAAAATAAGCCAAATTTAGTGCTTGTGGCAAAAATCTCTAAAAATAAAAAATTTTCTAAAACTGTCAAATTAAGCTAAATTTGGTGCTTGTGGCAAAAATCTCAAAAAATAAAAAAATTTCTAAAAGTGTCAAATTAAGCTAAATTTGGTGCTTGTGGCAAAAATGTAAAAAAATAAAAAATTTTCTAAAAACCCAAAATAAAAAATTTTTTTCTTAAAGTGGCCATTTCTACTGAAATGGCAAAATAAGCCAAATTTAGTGCTTGTGGCAAAAATCGCAAAAAATAAAAAAAATTCTAAAAGTGTCAAATTAAGCTATATTTGGTGCTTGTGGCAAAAATCTCAAAAAATAAAAAATTTTCTAAAAATCGTCAATTCCGCGCAAAAAATAAAAAATTTTCATATAGTGGCCATTTCTACTGAAATGGCAAAATAAGCTAAATTTGGTGCTTGTGGCAAAAATCGCAAAAAATAAAAAATTTTCTAAAAGTGTCAAATTAAGCTAAATTTGGTGCTTGTGGCAAAAATTTCAACAAATAAAAAATTTTCTAAAAATCTCAAAAAATAAAAATTTTTCTTAAAGTGGCCATTTCTACTGAAATGGCAAAATAAGCCAAATTTAGTGCTTGTGGCAAAAATCGCAAAAAATACAAAATTTTCATATAGTGGCCATTTCTACTGAAATGGCAAAATAAGCTAAATTAGGTGCTTGTGGCAAAAATCTCAAAAAAAAAAAATTTTTCTAAAAGTGTCAAATTAAGCTAAATTTGGTGCTTGTAGCAAAAATGTCAAAAAATAAAAAATTTTCTAAAAATCTAAAAAAATAAAAAAATTTTCTTAAAGTGGCCATTTCTACTGAAATGGCAAAATAAGCCAAATTTTGTGCTTGTGGCAAAAATCGCAAAAAATAAAAAATTTTCATATAGTGGCCATTTCTACTGAAATGCACCAAATTTATAGCTTATTTTACATTTCAGTAGAAATGGCCACTATATGAAAATTTTTTATTTTTTGCGATTTTTGCCACAAGCACTAAATTTGGCTTATTTTGCCATTTCAGTAGAAATGGCCACTTTAAGAAAATTTTTTTTTTAGATTTTTAGAAAATTTTTTATTTTTTTACATTTTTGCATATTTTACATATTTGAAATTTAGCTTAATTTGACACTATATGAAAATTTTTTATTTTTTGCGATTTTTGCCACAAGCACTAAATTTAGCTTATTTTACCATTTCAGTAGAAATGGCCACTATATAAAAATTTTTTATTTTTTGCGATATTTGCCACAAGCACTAAATTTGGCAAAATTTCTACTGAAATGGCAAAATAAGCCAAATTTAGTGCTTGTGGCAAAAATCGCAAAAAATAAAAAATTTTCATATAGTGTCAAATTAAGCTAAATTTGGTGCTTGTGGCAAAAATGTAAAAAAATAAAAAATTTTCTAAAAACCCAAAAAAAAATTTTCTTAAAGTGGCCATTTCTACTGAAATGGCAAAATAAGGCAAATTTAGTGCTTGTGGCAAAAATCTCTAAAAATAAAAAATTTTCTAAAACTGTCAAATTAAGCTAAATTTGGTGCTTGTGGCAAAAATGTCAAAAAATAAAAAATTTTCTAAAAATCTAAAAAAATAAAAAAATTTTCTTAAAGTAGCCATTTCTACTGAAATGGCAAAATAAGCCAAATTTTGTGCTTGTGGCAAAAATCGCAAAAAATAAAAAATTTTCTAAAAATCGCCAATTCCGCTGCAAAGGCAAAATAAGCTAAATTTGGTGCTTGTAGCAAAAATCGGAAAAAATAAAAAATTTTCATATAGTGGCCATTTCTACTGAAATGGCAAAATAAGCTAAATTTGGTGCTTGTGGCAAAAATCGGAAAAAATAAAAAATTTTCATATAGTGGCCATTTCTACTGAAATGGCAAAATAAGCTAAATTTGGTGCTTGTAGCAAAAATCGGAAAAAATAAAAAATTTTCATATAGTGGCCATTTCTACTGAAATGGCAAAATAAGCTAAATTTGGTGCTTGTGGCAAAAATCGCAAAAAATAAAAAATTTTCATATAGTGTCCATTTCTACTGAAATTGCAAAATTTCAGTAGAAATGGCCACTATATGAACATTTTTTTATTTTTTGCGATTTTTGCCACAAGCACTAAATTTGGCTTATTTTGCCATTTCAGTAGAAATGGCCACTTTAAGAAAAATTTTTATTTTTGAGATTTTTGCCGCAAGCACCAAATTTAGCTTATTTTGCCATTTCAGTAGAAATGGCCACTTTTAGAAAATTTTTTATTTTTTGAGATTTTTGCTACAAGCACCAAATTTAGCTTATTTTGCCATTGCAGCGGAATTGGCGATTTTTAGAAAATTTTTTTATTTTTTGAGATTTTTGCCACAAGCACCAAATATAGCTTAATTTGACACTTTTAGAAAATTTTTTAATTTTTGCGATTTTTGCCACAAGCACTAAATTTGGCTTATTTTGCCATTTCAGTAGAAATGGCCACTTCAAGAAAATTTTTTTATTTTTTGCGATTTTTGCCACAAGCACTAAATTTGGCTTATTTTGCCATTTCAGTAGAAATGGCCACTTTAAGAAAATTTTTTTATTTTTTGCGATTTTTGCCACAAGCACTAAATTTGGCTTATTTTGCCATTTCAGTAGAAATGGTAAATAAAATAAAAAAAAAATTAAATAAAAAAATTTTCTTCAAGTGGCCATTTCTACTGAAATGGCAAAATAAGCCAAATTTAGTGCTTGTGGCAAAATCGCAAAAAATAAAAAATTTTCTAAAAGTGTCAAATTAAGCTAAATTTGGTGCTTGTGGCAAAAATGTCAAAAAATAAAAAAATTTTCTAAAAATCTCAAAAAATAAAAATTTTTCTTAAAGTGGCCATTTCTACTGAAATGGCCACTATATGAAAATTTTTTATTTTTTGCGATTTTTGCCACAAGCACAAAATTTGGCTTATTTTGCCATTTCAGTAGAAATGGCCACTTTAAGAAAATTTTTTATTTTTTGCGATTTTTGCCACAAGCACTAAATTTGGCTTATTTTGCCATTTCAGTAGAAATGGCCACTTTAAGAAAATTTTTTTATTTTTTTAGATTTTTAGAAAATTTTTTATTTTTTGACATTTTTGCCACAAGCACCAAATTTAGCTTAATTTGACACTTTTAGAAAATTTTTTATTTTTCGCGATTTTTGCCATTTCAGTAGAAATGGCCACTATATGAAAATTTTTTATTTCTTGCGATTTTTGCCACAAGCACTAAATTTGGGCTATTTATTTTTTTTATTTAATTTTTTTTTTTATTTTATTTGCCATTTCTACTGAAATGGCAAAATAAGCCAAATTTAGTGCTTGTGGCAAAAATCGCAAGAAATAAAAAATTTTCATATAGTGGCCATTTCTACTGAAATGGCAAAATAAGCTAAATTTGGTGCTTGTGGCAAAAATCTCAAAAAATAAAAAATTTTCTAAAAATCTCAAAAAATAAAAATTTTTCTTAGTGGCCATTTCTACTGAAATGGCAAAATTAGCCAAATTTAGTGCTTGTGGCAAAAATCGCAAAAAATACATAATTTTCATTTAGTGGCCATTTCTACTGAAATGCACCAATTTTATAGCTTATTTTGCCATTTCAGTAGAAATGGCCACTATATGAAAATTTTTTATTTTTTGCGATTTTTGCCACAAGCACTAAATTTGGCTTATTTTGCCATTTCAGTAGAAATGGCCACTTTAAAAAAAATTTTTATTTTTTGAGATTTTTAGAAAATTTTTTTATTTGTTGACATTTTTGCCACAAGCACCAAATTTAGCTTAATTTGACACTCTTAGAAAATTTTTTATTTTTTGCGATTTTTGCCACAAGCACCAAATTTAGCTTATTTTGCCATTTCAGTAGAAATGGCCACTATATGAAAATTTTTTATTTTTTGCGTTTTTTGCCACAAGCACTAAATTTGGCTTATTTTGCCAAAAATGTTTCTTAAAGTGGCCATTTCTACTGAAATGGCAAAATAAGCCAAATTTAGTGCTTGTGGCAAAAATCGCAAGAAATAAAAAAATTTCATATAGTGGCCATTTCTACTGAAATGGCAATATAAGCTAAATTTGGTGCTTGTGGCAAAAATCTCAGAAAATAAAAAATTTTCTAAGTGTCAAATTAAGCTATATTTGGTGCTTGTGGCAAAAATGTCAAAAAATAAAAAATTTTCTAAAAATCTAAAAAATATAAAAAAATTTTCTTAAAGTGGCCAATTTTACTGAAATGGCAAAATAAGCTAAATTTAGTGCTTGTGGCAAAAATCTCAAATAATAAAAAATTTTCTAAAAGTGTCAAATTAAGTTAAATTTGGTGCTTGTGGCAAAAATGTCAATAAATATAAAATTTTCTAAAAATCTAAAAAAAATAAAAAAAGTTTCTTAAAGTGGCCAATTTTACTGAAATGGCAAAATAAGCTAAATTTAGTGCTTGTGGCAAAAATCTCAAAAAATAAAAAATTTTCTAAAAGTGTCAAATTAAGCTATATTTGGTGCTTGCGGCAAAAATGTCAAAAAATATAAAATTTTCTAAAAATCGCCATTTCCGCTGAAATGGCAAAATAAGCTAAATTTGATGCTTGTGGCAAAAATCTCAAAAAATAAAAAATTTTCTAAAAGTGTCAAATTAAGCTAAATTTGGTGCTTGTGGCAAAAATGTCAAAAAATATAAAATTTTCTAAAAATCTAAAAAAAATGAAAAAATTTTCTTAAAGTGCCCAATTTTACTGAAATGGCAAAATAAGCTAAATTTAGTGCTTGTGGCAAAAATCTCAAAAAATAAAAAATTTTCTAAAAGTGTCAAATTAAGCTATATTTGGTGCTTGTGGCAAAAATGTCAAAAAATATAAAATTTTCAAAAAATCTAAAAAAAATAAAAAAAGTTTCTTAAAGTGGCCAATTTTAATTAAATGGCAAAATAAGCCAAATTTAGTGCTTGTGGCAAAAATCACAAAAAATAAAAAATTTTCATATAGTGGCCATTTCTACTGAAATGGCAAAATAAGCCAAATTTGGTGCTTGTGGCAAAAATCTCAAAAAATAAAAAAATTTTCTAAAAGTGTCAAATTAAGCTAAATTTGGTGCTTGTGGCAAAAATGTCAAAAAATAAAAAATTTTCTAAAAATCTCAAAAAATTAAAAATTTTCTAAGTCTGCTGAAATGGCAAAATAAGCTAAATTTGGTGCTTGTGGCAAAAATGTCAAAAAATAAAAAATTTTCTAAAAATCTCAAAAAATAAAAAATTTTCTTAAAGTGGCCATTTCTACTGAAATGGCAAAATAAGCCAAATTTAGTGCTTGTGGCAAAAATCGCAAAAAATAAAAAATTTTCTAAAAGTGTCAAATTAAGCTAAATTTGGTGCTAGTGGCAAAAATCGCAAAAAATAAAAAATTTTCTAAAAGTGTCAAATTAAGCTAAATTTGAAATGACAAAATAAGCCAAATTTAGTGCTTGTGGCAAAAATCGCAAAAAATTTTCATATTGTGGCCATTTCTACTGAAATGGCAAAATAAGCTAAATTTGGTGCTTGTGGCAAAAATGTCAAAAAATAAAAAATTTTCTAAAAATCTCAAAAAATAAAAAATTTTATAAAAGTCGCCATTTATGCTGAAATGGCAAAATAAGCTAAATTTGGTGCTTGTGGTGAAAATCTCAAAAAATAAAAAATTTTCAAAAAGTGTCAAACTAAGCTAAATTTGGTGCTTGTGGCAAAAATGTCAAAAAAAATAAAAAATTTTCTAAAAATCTCAAAAAATAAAAAATTTTATAAAAGTCGCCATTTATGCTGAAATGGCAAAATAAGCTAAATTTGGTGCTTGTGGCAAAAATGTCAAAAAATAAAAAATTTTCTTAAGGTGGCCACTTCTACTGAAATGGCAAAATAAGCCAAATTTAGTGCTTGTGGCAAAAATCGCATAAAATAAAAAATTTTCATATAGTGGCCATTTCTACTGAAATGGCAAAATAAGCTCTAAAATTGATGCATTTCAGTAGAAATGGCCACTAAATGAAAATTTTTTATTTTTTGCGATTTTTGCCACAAGCACTAAATTTGGCTTATTTTGCCATTTCAGTAGAAATGGCCACTTTTAGGAAATTTTTTTTTTTTGAGATTTTTGCCACAAGCACCAAATTTAGCGTATTTTGCCATTTCAGCAGAAATGGCCACTTTTAGAAATTTTTTATTTTTTGAGATTTTTGCCACAAGCACCAAATTTAGCTTATTTTGCCATTTCACTAGAAATGGCCACTCTAAATGTTGTATTTTTGAGATTTTTGCCAAAAGCACCAAATTTAGCTTATTTTGCCATTTCAGTAGAAATGGCCAGTTTTAGAAAAGTTTTTATTTTTTTAGATTTTTGCCACAAGCACCGAATTTAGCTTATTTTGCCATTTCAGTAGAAATGGGCACTTTTAGAAAATTTTTTTATTGTTTTAGATTTCGCTGTCAATATTTCAGGTGCCAATTTTTGCTTATTTTTGGTCTATCTTTAATATTTCAGCAAAAATGGCACTCAAGTCAATTTCAAGTCAAGGTCAAGTCAAGGTTAAGTCAAGGTCACGTCAAGGTCATGTCAAGGTCAAGTCAAGGTCATGTCAAGGTCAAGTCATGGTCATGTCAAGGTCATGTCAAGGTCATGTCAAGGTCAAGTCAAAGTCATGTCAAGGTTAAGTCAAAGTCAAGTCAAGGTCAAGTCAAGGTCAAGTCAAGGTTAAGTGAAGGTCAAGTGAAGGTCAAGTCATGGTCAAGTCAAGGTCAAGTCAAGGTCAAGTCAAGGTCATGTCAAGGTCGAGTCCAGGTCAAGTCAAGGTCAAGTCAAGGTCAAGCCAAGGTCATGTCAAGGTCAAGTCAAGGTCAAGTCAAGGTCATGTCAAGGTGGAGTCAAGGTCAAGTCAGGGTCAAGTCAAGGTTAAGTCAAGGTCAAGTCAAGGTCAAGTCAAGGTTACGTCAAGGTCAAGTCAAGGTCAATTCAAGGTCAAGTCAAGGTCATGTCAAGGTCAAGTCAAGGTCAAGTCAAGGTCAAGCCAAGGTCAAGTCAAGGTCAAGTCAAGGTCATGTCAAGGTCAAGTCAAGGTCACGTCAAGGTCAAGGTCATGTCAAGGTCAAGGTCAAGTCAACGTCAAGTCAAGGTCATGTCAAGGTCAAGTCAAGGTCAATTCAAGGTCAAGTCAAGGTCAATTCAAGGTCAAGTCAAGGTCATGTCAAGGTCAAGTCAAGGTCAAGTCAAGGTCAAGCCAAGGTCAAGTCAAGGTCAAGTCAAGGTCATGTCAAGGTCAAGTCAAGGTCACGTCAAGGTCAAGGTCATGTCAAGGTCAAGGTCAAGTCAACGTCAAGTCAAGGTCATGTCAAGGTCAAGTCAAGGTCAATTCAAGGTCAAGTCAAGGTCATGTCAAGGTCAGGTCAAGGTCAAGTCAAGGTCAATTCAAGGTCAAGTCAACGTCAAGTCAAGGTCATGTCAAGGTCAAGTCAAGGTCAATTCAAGGTCAATTCAAGGTCATGTCAAGGTCAGGTCAAGTTCAAGTCAAGGTCAAGTCAAGGTCAAGTCAAGGTCAAGTCAAGGTCAAGTCAAAGTCAAGTGAAGGTCAAGTCAAGGTCATGTCAAGGTCAAGTCAAGGTCATGTCAAGGTCAAGTCAAGGTCATGTCCAGGTCATGTCTAGATCAAGTCAATGTCAAGTCAATGTCAAGTCAAGGTCCAGTCAAGGTCAAGTCAAGGTCACGTAAAGGTCAAGGTCAAGTCAAGGTTACGTCAAGGTCAAGTCAACGTCAAGTCAAGGTCAAGTCAAGGTCAAGTCAAGGTCATGTCAAGGTCAAGTCAAGGTCAATTCAAGGTCAAGTCAAGGTCATGTCAAGGTCAAGTCAAGGTCAAGTCAAGGTCAAGCCAAGGTCAAGTCAAGGTCAAGTCAAGGTCATGTCAAGGTCAAGTCAAGGTCACGTCAAGGTCAAGGTCATGTCAAGGTCAAGGTCAAGTCAACGTCAAGTCAAGGTCATGTCAAGGTCAAGTCAAGGTCAATTCAAGGTCAAGTCAAGGTCATGTCAAGGTCAGGTCAAGGTCAAGTCAAGGTCAATTCAAGGTCAAGTCAACGTCAAGTCAAGGTCATGTCAAGGTCAAGTCAAGGTCAATTCAAGGTCAATTCAAGGTCATGTCAAGGTCAGGTCAAGTTCAAGTCAAGGTCAAGTCAAGGTCAAGTCAAGGTCAAGTCAAGGTCAAGTCAAAGTCAAGTCAAGGTTAAGTGAAGGTCAAGTGAAGGTCAAGTCATGGTCAAGTCAAGGTCAAGTCAAGGTCAAGTCAAGGTCATGTCAAGGTCGAGTCCAGGCCAAGTCAAGGTCAAGTCAAGGTCAAGCCAAGGTCATGTCAAGGTCAAGTCAAGGTCAAGTCAAGGTCATGTCAAGGTGGAGTCAAGGTCAAGTCAGGGTCAAGTCAAGGTCAAGTCAAGGTCATGTCAAGGTCAAGTCAAGGTCAAGTCAAGGTCAAGTCAAGGTCAATTCAAGGTCAAGTCAAGGTCATGTCAAGGTCAAGTCAAGGTCAAGTCAAGGTCAAGCCAAGGTCAAGTCAAGGTCAAGTCAAGGTCATGTCAAGGTCAAGTCAAGGTCACGTCAAGGTCAAGGTCATGTCAAGGTCAAGGTCAAGTCAACGTCAAGTCAAGGTCATGTCAAGGTCAAGTCAAGGTCAATTCAAGGTCAAGTCAAGGTCATGTCAAGGTCAGGTCAAGGTCAAGTCAAGGTCAATTCAAGGTCAAGTCAACGTCAAGTCAAGGTCATGTCAAGGTCAAGTCAAGGTCAATTCAAGGTCATGTCAAGGTCAGGTCAAGTTCAAGTCAAGGTCAAGTCAAGGTCAAGTCAAGGTCAAGTCAAGGTCAAGTCAAATTTAGCTTATTTTGCCATTTCACTAGAAATGGCCACTCTAAATGTTGTATTTTTGAGATTTTTGCCAAAAGCACCAAATTTAGCTTATTTTGCCATTTCAGTAGAAATGGCCAGTTTTAGAAAAGTTTTTATTTTTTTAGATTTTTGCCACAAGCACCGAATTTAGCTTATTTTGCCATTTCAGTAGAAATGGGCACTTTTAGAAAATTTTTTTATTGTTTTAGATTTCGCTGTCAATATTTCAGGTGCCAATTTTTGCTTATTTTTGGTCTATCTTTAATATTTCAGCAAAAATGGCACTCAAGTCAATTTCAAGTCAAGGTCAAGTCAAGGTTAAGTCAAGGTCACGTCAAGGTCATGTCAAGGTCAAGTCAAGGTCATGTCAAGGTCAAGTCATGGTCATGTCAAGGTCATGTCAAGGTCATGTCAAGGTCAAGTCAAAGTCATGTCAAGGTTAAGTCAAAGTCAAGTCAAGGTCAAGTCAAGGTCAAGTCAAGGTTAAGTGAAGGTCAAGTGAAGGTCAAGTCATGGTCAAGTCAAGGTCAAGTCAAGGTCAAGTCAAGGTCATGTCAAGGTCGAGTCCAGGTCAAGTCAAGGTCAAGTCAAGGTCAAGCCAAGGTCATGTCAAGGTCAAGTCAAGGTCAAGTCAAGGTCATGTCAAGGTGGAGTCAAGGTCAAGTCAGGGTCAAGTCAAGGTTAAGTCAAGGTCAAGTCAAGGTCAAGTCAAGGTTACGTCAAGGTCAAGTCAAGGTCAATTCAAGGTCAAGTCAAGGTCATGTCAAGGTCAAGTCAAGGTCAAGTCAAGGTCAAGCCAAGGTCAAGTCAAGGTCAAGTCAAGGTCATGTCAAGGTCAAGTCAAGGTCACGTCAAGGTCAAGGTCATGTCAAGGTCAAGGTCAAGTCAACGTCAAGTCAAGGTCATGTCAAGGTCAAGTCAAGGTCAATTCAAGGTCAAGTCAAGGTCAATTCAAGGTCAAGTCAAGGTCATGTCAAGGTCAAGTCAAGGTCAAGTCAAGGTCAAGCCAAGGTCAAGTCAAGGTCAAGTCAAGGTCATGTCAAGGTCAAGTCAAGGTCACGTCAAGGTCAAGGTCATGTCAAGGTCAAGGTCAAGTCAACGTCAAGTCAAGGTCATGTCAAGGTCAAGTCAAGGTCAATTCAAGGTCAAGTCAAGGTCATGTCAAGGTCAGGTCAAGGTCAAGTCAAGGTCAATTCAAGGTCAAGTCAACGTCAAGTCAAGGTCATGTCAAGGTCAAGTCAAGGTCAATTCAAGGTCAATTCAAGGTCATGTCAAGGTCAGGTCAAGTTCAAGTCAAGGTCAAGTCAAGGTCAAGTCAAGGTCAAGTCAAGGTCAAGTCAAAGTCAAGTGAAGGTCAAGTCAAGGTCATGTCAAGGTCAAGTCAAGGTCATGTCAAGGTCAAGTCAAGGTCATGTCCAGGTCATGTCTAGATCAAGTCAATGTCAAGTCAATGTCAAGTCAAGGTCCAGTCAAGGTCAAGTCAAGGTCACGTAAAGGTCAAGGTCAAGTCAAGGTTACGTCAAGGTCAAGTCAACGTCAAGTCAAGGTCAAGTCAAGGTCAAGTCAAGGTCATGTCAAGGTCAAGTCAAGGTCAATTCAAGGTCAAGTCAAGGTCATGTCAAGGTCAAGTCAAGGTCAAGTCAAGGTCAAGCCAAGGTCAAGTCAAGGTCAAGTCAAGGTCATGTCAAGGTCAAGTCAAGGTCACGTCAAGGTCAAGGTCATGTCAAGGTCAAGGTCAAGTCAACGTCAAGTCAAGGTCATGTCAAGGTCAAGTCAAGGTCAATTCAAGGTCAAGTCAAGGTCATGTCAAGGTCAGGTCAAGGTCAAGTCAAGGTCAATTCAAGGTCAAGTCAACGTCAAGTCAAGGTCATGTCAAGGTCAAGTCAAGGTCAATTCAAGGTCAATTCAAGGTCATGTCAAGGTCAGGTCAAGTTCAAGTCAAGGTCAAGTCAAGGTCAAGTCAAGGTCAAGTCAAGGTCAAGTCAAAGTCAAGTCAAGGTTAAGTGAAGGTCAAGTGAAGGTCAAGTCATGGTCAAGTCAAGGTCAAGTCAAGGTCAAGTCAAGGTCATGTCAAGGTCGAGTCCAGGCCAAGTCAAGGTCAAGTCAAGGTCAAGCCAAGGTCATGTCAAGGTCAAGTCAAGGTCAAGTCAAGGTCATGTCAAGGTGGAGTCAAGGTCAAGTCAGGGTCAAGTCAAGGTCAAGTCAAGGTCATGTCAAGGTCAAGTCAAGGTCAAGTCAAGGTCAAGTCAAGGTCAATTCAAGGTCAAGTCAAGGTCATGTCAAGGTCAAGTCAAGGTCAAGTCAAGGTCAAGCCAAGGTCAAGTCAAGGTCAAGTCAAGGTCATGTCAAGGTCAAGTCAAGGTCACGTCAAGGTCAAGGTCATGTCAAGGTCAAGGTCAAGTCAACGTCAAGTCAAGGTCATGTCAAGGTCAAGTCAAGGTCAATTCAAGGTCAAGTCAAGGTCATGTCAAGGTCAGGTCAAGGTCAAGTCAAGGTCAATTCAAGGTCAAGTCAACGTCAAGTCAAGGTCATGTCAAGGTCAAGTCAAGGTCAATTCAAGGTCAATTCAAGGTCATGTCAAGGTCAGGTCAAGTTCAAGTCAAGGTCAAGTCAAGGTCAAGTCAAGGTCAAGTCAAGGTCAAGTCAAAGTCAAGTGAAGGTCAAGTCAAGGTCATGTCAAGGTCAAGTCAAGGTCATGTCAAGGTCAAGTCAAGGTCATGTCCAGGTCATGTCTAGATCAAGTCAATGTCAAGTCAATGTCAAGTCAAGGTCCAGTCAAGGTCAAGTGAAGGTCATGTCAAGGTCAAGTCAGGGTCATGTCAAGGTCAAGGTCAAATTAAGGTCAAGTCAAGGTCAAGTCAAGGTCATGTCAATATCAGGGTCATGTCAAGGTCAGGTCAAGGTCAAGTCAAGGTCGAGTCAAGGTCAAGTCAGGGTCAAGTCAAGGTCAAGTCAAGGTCAAGTCAAGGTCAAGTCAAGGTCATGTCAAGGACATGACAAGGTCATGTCAAGGTCAAGGCAAGGTTAAGTCAAGGTCAAGGTCAAGTCAAGTCAAGGTCAGGTAAAGGTCAAGTCAAGGTCATGTCAAAGTCATGTCAAGGTCAAGTCAAGGTCAAGTCAAGGTCATGTCAAGGTCAGGTCACGGTCAAGTCAAGGTCGAGTCAAGTTCAAGTCAAGGTCAAGTGAAGGTCAAGTCAAGGTCAACTGTAAGGTCAAGTCAAGGTCAAGTCAATGTCAAGTCAAGTCAATGT
Source organism: Sturmia bella (assembly GCA_963662145.1). NCBI lineage: Eukaryota > Metazoa > Arthropoda > Insecta > Diptera > Tachinidae > Sturmia > Sturmia bella. Next base: position 82,582,932 of record OY759168.1, on the reverse strand, counting down.
CAAGTCAATGTCAAGTCAAGGTCAACTCAAGGTCAAGTCAAGGTCAAGTCAAGGTCAAGTCAAGGTCGAGTCAAGGTTGAGTCAAGGTCAAGTCATGGTCAAGTTAAGGTCAGGTCAAGGTCAAGTCAAGGTCCAGTGAAGGTCAAGTCAAGGTCATGTCAAGGTCAAGTCAAGGTCATGTCGAGGTCGAGTCAAGGTCAAGTCAAGGTTAAGTCAAGGTCGAGTCAAGGTCAAGTCAAGGTCCAGTGAAGGTCAAGTCAAGGTCAAGTGAAGGTCAAGTCAAGGTCATGTCAAGGTCAAATCAAGGTCAAATCAAGGTCAAGTCAAGGTCAAGTCAAGGTCAAGTCAAGGTCAAGTCAAGGTCAAGTCAAGGTCAAGTCAAGGTCATGTCAAGGTCAAGTCAAGGTCAAGGTCAAGTCAAGGTCAAGTCAAGGTTAAGTCAAGGTCAAGTCAAGGTCCAGTGAAGGTCAAGTCAAGGTCAAGTCAAGGTCAAGTCAAGGTCATGTCAAGGTCAATTCAAGGTCATGTCAAGGTCGAGTCAAGGTCGAGTCAAGGTCAAGTCAAGTTCAAGTCAAGGTCAAGTCAAGGTCAAGTCAAGGTCAAGTCAAGGTCGAGTCAATGTCAAGTCAAGGTCAAGTCAAGGTCATGTCAAGGTCATGTAAAGGTCGAGTCAAGGTCGAGTCAAGGTCAAGTCAAGGTCAAGTCAAGGTCAAGTCAAGGTCAATTCAAGGTCAAGTCAAGGTCATGTCAAGGTCAAGTCAAGGTCAAGTCAAGGTCAAGCCAAGGTCAAGTCAAGGTCAAGTCAAGGTCATGTCAAGGTCAAGTCAAGGTCACGTCAAGGTCAAGGTCATGTCAAGGTCAAGGTCAAGTCAACGTCAAGTCAAGGTCATGTCAAGGTCAAGTCAAGGTCAATTCAAGGTCAAGTCAAGGTCATGTCAAGGTCAGGTCAAGGTCAAGTCAAGGTCAATTCAAGGTCAAGTCAACGTCAAGTCAAGGTCATGTCAAGGTCAAGTCAAGGTCAATTCAAGGTCAATTCAAGGTCATGTCAAGGTCAGGTCAAGTTCAAGTCAAGGTCAAGTCAAGGTCAAGTCAAGGTCAAGTCAAGGTCAAGTCAAAGTCAAGTGAAGGTCAAGTCAAGGTCATGTCAAGGTCAAGTCAAGGTCATGTCAAGGTCAAGTCAAGGTCATGTCCAGGTCATGTCTAGATCAAGTCAATGTCAAGTCAATGTCAAGTCAAGGTCCAGTCAAGGTCAAGTGAAGGTCATGTCAAGGTCAAGTCAGGGTCATGTCAAGGTCAAGGTCAAATTAAGGTCAAGTCAAGGTCAAGTCAAGGTCATGTCAATATCAGGGTCATGTCAAGGTCAGGTCAAGGTCAAGTCAAGGTCGAGTCAAGGTCAAGTCAGGGTCAAGTCAAGGTCAAGTCAAGGTCAAGTCAAGGTCAAGTCAAGGTCAAGTCAAGGTCATGTCAAGGACATGACAAGGTCATGTCAAGGTCAAGGCAAGGTTAAGTCAAGGTCAAGGTCAAGTCAAGTCAAGGTCAGGTAAAGGTCAAGTCAAGGTCATGTCAAAGTCATGTCAAGGTCAAGTCAAGGTCAAGTCAAGGTCATGTCAAGGTCAGGTCACGGTCAAGTCAAGGTCGAGTCAAGTTCAAGTCAAGGTCAAGTGAAGGTCAAGTCAAGGTCAACTGTAAGGTCAAGTCAAGGTCAAGTCAATGTCAAGTCAAGTCAATGTCAAGTCAATGTCAAGTCAAGGTCAACTCAAGGTCAAGTCAAGGTCAAGTCAAGGTCAAGTCAAGGTCGAGTCAAGGTTGAGTCAAGGTCAAGTCATGGTCAAGTTAAGGTCAGGTCAAGGTCAAGTCAAGGTCCAGTGAAGGTCAAGTCAAGGTCATGTCAAGGTCAAGTCAAGGTCATGTCGAGGTCGAGTCAAGGTCAAGTCAAGGTTAAGTCAAGGTCGAGTCAAGGTCAAGTCAAGGTCCAGTGAAGGTCAAGTCAAGGTCAAGTGAAGGTCAAGTCAAGGTCATGTCAAGGTCAAATCAAGGTCAAATCAAGGTCAAGTCAAGGTCAAGTCAAGGTCAAGTCAAGGTCAAGTCAAGGTCAAGTCAAGGTCAAGTCAAGGTCATGTCAAGGTCAAGTCAAGGTCAAGGTCAAGTCAAGGTCAAGTCAAGGTTAAGTCAAGGTCAAGTCAAGGTCCAGTGAAGGTCAAGTCAAGGTCAAGTCAAGGTCAAGTCAAGGTCATGTCAAGGTCAATTCAAGGTCATGTCAAGGTCGAGTCAAGGTCGAGTCAAGGTCAAGTCAAGTTCAAGTCAAGGTCAAGTCAAGGTCAAGTCAAGGTCAAGTCAAGGTCGAGTCAATGTCAAGTCAAGGTCAAGTCAAGGTCATGTCAAGGTCATGTAAAGGTCGAGTCAAGGTCGAGTCAAGGTCAAGTCAAGGTCAAGTCAAGGTCAAGTCAAGGTCATGTCAAGGTCATGTCAAGGTCAAGTCAAGGTCAAGTCAAGGTCAAGTCAAGGTTAAGTCAAGGTCAAGTCAAGGTCCAGTGAAGGTCAAGTCAAGGTCAAGGTCAAGGTCAAGTCAAGGTCAAGTCAAGGTCACATCAAGGTCCAGTGAAGGTCAAGTCAAGGTCAAGGTCAAGTCAAGGTCAAGTCAAGGTCACATCAAGGTCCAGTGAAGGTCAAGTCAAGGTCACGTCAAGGTCATGTCAAGGTCATGTAAAGGTCGAGTCAAGGTCGAGTCAAGGTCAAGTCAAGGTCAAGTCAAGGTCAAGTCAAGGTCAAGTCAAGGTCATGTCAAGGTCAAGTCAATGTCAAGTCAAGGTCATGTCAAGGTCAAGTCAAGGTCGAGTCAAGGTCAAGTCAAGGTCAAGTCAAGGTCAAGTCAAGGTCAAGTCAAGGTCAAGTCAAGGTCAAGTCAAGGTCAAGTCAAGGTCAAGTCAAGGTCATGTCAAGGTCAAGTCAAGGTCAAGTCAAGGTCGAGTCAATGTCAAGTCAAGGTCAAGTCAAGGTCATGTCAAGGTCATGTAAAGGTCGAGTCAAGGTCGAGTCAAGGTCAAGTCAAGGTCAAGTCAAGGTCAAGTCAAGGTCAAGTCAAGGTCATGTCAAGGTCAAGTCAAGGTCGAGTCAAGGTCAAGTCAAGTTCAAGTCAAGGTCAAGTCAAGGTCAAGTCAAGGTCAAGTCAAGGTCGAGTCAATGTCAAGTCAAGGTCAAGTCAAGGTCATGTCAAGGTCATGTAAAGGTCGAGTCAAGGTCGAGTCAAGGTCAAGTCAAGGTCAAGTCAAGGTCAAGTCAAGGTCAAGTCAAGGTCATGTCAAGGTCAAGTCAATGTCAAGTCAAGGTCATGTCAAGGTCAAGTCAAGGTCGAGTCAAGGTCAAGTCAAGGTCAAGTCAAGGTCAAGTCAAGGTCAAGTTCATGTCAAGGTGGAGTCAAGGTCAAGTCAGGGTCAAGTCAAGGTTAAGTCAAGGTCAAGTCAAGGTCAAGTCAAGGTTACGTCAAGGTCAAGTCAAGGTCAAGTAAAGGTCAAGTCAAGGTCATGTCAAGGTCAAGTCAAGGTCACGTAAAGGTCAAGGTCAAGTCAAGGTTACGTCAAGGTCAAGTCAACGTCAAGTCAAGGTCAAGTCAAGGTCAAGTCAAGGTCATGTCAAGGTCAAGTCAAGGTCAAGTCAAGGTCAAGTCAAGGTCAATTCAAGGTCAAGTCAAGGTCATGTCAAGGTCAAGTCAAGGTTACGTCAAGGTCAAGTCAACGTCAAGTCAAGGTCAAGTCAAGGTCAAGTCAAGGTCATGTCAAGGTCAAGTCAAGGTCAAGTCAAGGTCAAGTCAAGGTCAATTCAAGGTCAAGTCAAGGTCATGTCAAGGTCAAGTCAAGGTCAAGTCAAGGTCAAGCCAAGGTCAAGTCAAGGTCAAGTCAAGGTCATGTCAAGGTCAAGTCAAGGTCACGTCAAGGTCAAGGTCATGTCAAGGTCAAGGTCAAGTCAACGTCAAGTCAAGGTCATGTCAAGGTCAAGTCAAGGTCAATTCAAGGTCAAGTCAAGGTCATGTCAAGGTCAGGTCAAGGTCAAGTCAAGGTCAATTCAAGGTCAAGTCAACGTCAAGTCAAGGTCATGTCAAGGTCAAGTCAAGGTCAATTCAAGGTCAATTCAAGGTCATGTCAAGGTCAGGTCAAGTTCAAGTCAAGGTCAAGTCAAGGTCAAGTCAAGGTCAAGTCAAGGTCAAGTCAAAGTCAAGTGAAGGTCAAGTCAAGGTCATGTCAAGGTCAAGTCAAGGTCATGTCAAGGTCAAGTCAAGGTCATGTCCAGGTCATGTCTAGATCAAGTCAATGTCAAGTCAATGTCAAGTCAAGGTCCAGTCAAGGTCAAGTGAAGGTCATGTCAAGGTCAAGTCAGGGTCATGTCAAGGTCAAGGTCAAATTAAGGTCAAGTCAAGGTCAAGTCAAGGTCATGTCAATATCAAGGTCATGTCAAGGTCAGGTCAAGGTCAAGTCAAGGTCGAGTCAAGGTCAAGTCAGGGTCAAGTCAAGGTCAAGTCAAGGTCAAGTCAAGGTCAAGTCAAGGTCATGTCAAGGACATGACAAGGTCATGTCAAGGTCAAGGCAAGGTTAAGTCAAGGTCAAGGTCAAGTCAAGTCAAGGTCAGGTAAAGGTCAAGTCAAGGTCATGTCAAAGTCATGTCAAGGTCAAGTCAAGGTCAAGTCAAGGTCATGTCAAGGTCAGGTCACGGTCAAGTCAAGGTCGAGTCAAGTTCAAGTCAAGGTCAAGTGAAGGTCAAGTCAAGGTCAACTGTAAGGTCAAGTCAAGGTCAAGTCAATGTCAAGTCAAGTCAATGTCAAGTCAATGTCAAGTCAAGGTCAACTCAAGGTCAAGTCAAGGTCAAGTCAAGGTCAAGTCAAGGTCGAGTCAAGGTTGAGTCAAGGTCAAGTCATGGTCAAGTTAAGGTCAGGTCAAGGTCAAGTCAAGGTCCAGTGAAGGTCAAGTCAAGGTCATGTCAAGGTCAAGTCAAGGTCATGTCGAGGTCGAGTCAAGGTCAAGTCAAGGTTAAGTCAAGGTCGAGTCAAGGTCAAGTCAAGGTCCAGTGAAGGTCAAGTCAAGGTCAAGTGAAGGTCAAGTCAAGGTCATGTCAAGGTCAAATCAAGGTCAAATCAAGGTCAAGTCAAGGTCAAGTCAAGGTCAAGTCAAGGTCAAGTCAAGGTCAAGCCAAGGTCAAGTCAAGGTCATGTCAAGGTCAAGTCAAGGTCAAGGTCAAGTCAAGGTCAAGTCAAGGTTAAGTCAAGGTCAAGTCAAGGTCCAGTGAAGGTCAAGTCAAGGTCAAGTCAAGGTCAAGTCAAGGTCATGTCAAGGTCAATTCAAGGTCATGTCAAGGTCGAGTCAAGGTCGAGTCAAGGTCAAGTCAAGTTCAAGTCAAGGTCAAGTCAAGGTCAAGTCAAGGTCAAGTCAAGGTCGAGTCAATGTCAAGTCAAGGTCAAGTCAAGGTCATGTCAAGGTCATGTAAAGGTCGAGTCAAGGTCGAGTCAAGGTCAAGTCAAGGTCAAGTCAAGGTCAAGTCAAGGTCATGTCAAGGTCATGTCAAGGTCAAGTCAAGGTCAAGTCAAGGTCAAGTCAAGGTTAAGTCAAGGTCAAGTCAAGGTCCAGTGAAGGTCAAGTCAAGGTCAAGGTCAAGGTCAAGTCAAGGTCAAGTCAAGGTCACATCAAGGTCCAGTGAAGGTCAAGTCAAGGTCAAGGTCAAGTCAAGGTCAAGTCAAGGTCACATCAAGGTCCAGTGAAGGTCACGTCAAGGTCAAGGTCAAGTCAAGGTCACGTCAAGGTCATGTCAAGGTCATGTAAAGGTCGAGTCAAGGTCGAGTCAAGGTCAAGTCAAGGTCAAGTCAAGGTCAAGTCAAGGTCAAGTCAAGGTCATGTCAAGGTCAAGTCAATGTCAAGTCAAGGTCATGTCAAGGTCAAGTCAAGGTCGAGTCAAGGTCATGTCAAGGTCAAGTCAAGGTCAAGTCAAGGTCAAGTCAAGGTCAAGTCAAGGTCAAGTCAAGGTCAAGTCAAGGTCATGTCAAGGTCAAGTCAAGGTCAAGTCAAGGTCGAGTCAATGTCAAGTCAAGGTCAAGTCAAGGTCATGTCAAGGTCATGTAAAGGTCGAGTCAAGGTCGAGTCAAGGTCAAGTCAAGGTCAAGTCAAGGTCAAGTCAAGGTCAAGTCAAGGTCATGTCAAGGTCAAGTCAAGGTCGAGTCAAGGTCAAGTCAAGTTCAAGTCAAGGTCAAGTCAAGGTCAAGTCAAGGTCAAGTCAAGGTCGAGTCAATGTCAAGTCAAGGTCAAGTCAAGGTCATGTCAAGGTCATGTAAAGGTCGAGTCAAGGTCGAGTCAAGGTCAAGTCAAGGTCAAGTCAAGGTCAAGTCAAGGTCAAGTCAAGGTCATGTCAAGGTCAAGTCAATGTCAAGTCAAGGTCATGTCAAGGTCAAGTCAAGGTCGAGTCAAGGTCAAGTCAAGGTCAAGTCAAGGTCAAGTCAAGGTCAAGTCAAGGTCAAGTCAAGGTTAAGTCAAGGTCGAGTCAAGGTCAAGTCAAGGTCCAGTGAAGGTCAAGTCAAGGTCAATTGAAGGTCAAGTCAAGGTCAAGTCAAGGTCATGTCAAGGTCAAATCAAGGTCAAATCAAGGTCAAGTCAAGGTCAAGTCAAGGTCAAGTCAAGGTCAAGTCAAGGTCAAGTCAAAGTCATGTCAAGGTTAAGTCAAAGTCAAGTCAAGGTCAAGTCAAGGTCAAGTCAAGGCCAAGTCAAGGTCAAGTCAAAGTCATGTCAAGGTCAAGTCAAGGTCCAGTGAAGGTCAAGTCATGGTCAAGTCAAGGTTAAGTGAAGGTCAAGTGAAGGTCAAGTCATGGTCAAGTCAAGGTCAAGTCAAGGTCAAGTCAAGGTCATGTCAAGGTCAAGTCAAGGTCAAGCCAAGGTCATGTCAAGGTCAAGTCAAGGTCAAGTCAAGGTCATGTCAAGGTGGAGTCAAGGTCAAGTCAGGGTCAAGTCAAGGTTAAGTCAAGGTCAAGTCAAGGTCAAGTCAAGGTTACGTCAAGGTCAAGTAAAGGTCAAGTCAAGGTCATGTCAAGGTCAAGTCAATGTCACGTCAAGGTCAAGGTCAAGGTCAAGTCAAGGTCATGTCAAGGTCGAGTCAAGGTCAAGTCAACGTCAAGTCAAGGTCAAGTCAAGGTCAAGTCAAGGTCATGTCAAGGTCAAGTCAAGGTCAAGTCAAGGTCAAGTCAAGGTCAATTCAAGGTCAAGTCAAGGTCATGTCAAGGTCAAGTCAAGGTCAAGTCAAGGTCAAGTCAAGGTCAAGTCAAGGTCAAGTCAAGGTCATGTCAAGGTCAAGTCAAGGTCACGTCAAGGTCAAGGTCATGTCAAGGTCAAGTCAAGGTCATGTCAAGGTCAAGTCAAGGTCACGTCAAGGTCAAGGTCAAGTCAAGGTCATGTCAAGGTCGAGTCAAGGTCAAGTCAACGTCAAGTCAAGGTCAAGTCAAGGTCAAGTCAAGGTCAAGCCAAGGTCATGTCAAGGTCAAGTCAAGGTCAAGTCAAGGTCATGTCAAGGTGGAGTCAAGGTCAAGTCAGGGTCAAGTCAAGGTTAAGTCAAGGTCAAGTCAAGGTCAAGTCAAGGTTACGTCAAGGTCAAGTCAAGGTCAAGTCAGGGTCAAGTCAAGGTCAAGTCAAGGTCAAGTCAAGGTCAAGTCAAGGTCATGTCAAGGACATGACAAGGTCATGTCAAGGTCAAGGCAAGGTTAAGTCAAGGTCAAGGTCAAGTCAAGTCAAGGTCAGGTAAAGGTCAAGTCAAGGTCATGTCAAAGTCATGTCAAGGTCAAGTCAAGGTCAAGTCAAGGTCATGTCAAGGTCAGGTCACGGTCAAGTCAAGGTCGAGTCAAGTTCAAGTCAAGGTCAAGTGAAGGTCAAGTCAAGGTCAACTGTAAGGTCAAGTCAAGGTCAAGTCAATGTCAAGTCAAGTCAATGTCAAGTCAATGTCAAGTCAAGGTCAACTCAAGGTCAAGTCAAGGTCAAGTCAAGGTCAAGTCAAGGTCGAGTCAAGGTTGAGTCAAGGTCAAGTCATGGTCAAGTTAAGGTCAGGTCAAGGTCAAGTCAAGGTCCAGTGAAGGTCAAGTCAAGGTCATGTCAAGGTCAAGTCAAGGTCATGTCGAGGTCGAGTCAAGGTCAAGTCAAGGTTAAGTCAAGGTCGAGTCAAGGTCAAGTCAAGGTCCAGTGAAGGTCAAGTCAAGGTCAAGTGAAGGTCAAGTCAAGGTCATGTCAAGGTCAAATCAAGGTCAAATCAAGGTCAAGTCAAGGTCAAGTCAAGGTCAAGTCAAGGTCAAGTCAAGGTCAAGCCAAGGTCAAGTCAAGGTCATGTCAAGGTCAAGTCAAGGTCAAGGTCAAGTCAAGGTCAAGTCAAGGTTAAGTCAAGGTCAAGTCAAGGTCCAGTGAAGGTCAAGTCAAGGTCAAGTCAAGGTCAAGTCAAGGTCATGTCAAGGTCAATTCAAGGTCATGTCAAGGTCGAGTCAAGGTCGAGTCAAGGTCAAGTCAAGTTCAAGTCAAGGTCAAGTCAAGGTCAAGTCAAGGTCAAGTCAAGGTCGAGTCAATGTCAAGTCAAGGTCAAGTCAAGGTCATGTCAAGGTCATGTAAAGGTCGAGTCAAGGTCGAGTCAAGGTCAAGTCAAGGTCAAGTCAAGGTCAAGTCAAGGTCATGTCAAGGTCATGTCAAGGTCAAGTCAAGGTCAAGTCAAGGTCAAGTCAAGGTTAAGTCAAGGTCAAGTCAAGGTCCAGTGAAGGTCAAGTCAAGGTCAAGGTCAAGGTCAAGTCAAGGTCAAGTCAAGGTCACATCAAGGTCCAGTGAAGGTCAAGTCAAGGTCAAGGTCAAGTCAAGGTCAAGTCAAGGTCACATCAAGGTCCAGTGAAGGTCACGTCAAGGTCAAGGTCAAGTCAAGGTCACGTCAAGGTCATGTCAAGGTCATGTAAAGGTCGAGTCAAGGTCGAGTCAAGGTCAAGTCAAGGTCAAGTCAAGGTCAAGTCAAGGTCAAGTCAAGGTCATGTCAAGGTCAAGTCAATGTCAAGTCAAGGTCATGTCAAGGTCAAGTCAAGGTCGAGTCAAGGTCATGTCAAGGTCAAGTCAAGGTCAAGTCAAGGTCAAGTCAAGGTCAAGTCAAGGTCAAGTCAAGGTCAAGTCAAGGTCATGTCAAGGTCAAGTCAAGGTCAAGTCAAGGTCGAGTCAATGTCAAGTCAAGGTCAAGTCAAGGTCATGTCAAGGTCATGTAAAGGTCGAGTCAAGGTCGAGTCAAGGTCAAGTCAAGGTCAAGTCAAGGTCAAGTCAAGGTCAAGTCAAGGTCATGTCAAGGTCAAGTCAAGGTCGAGTCAAGGTCAAGTCAAGTTCAAGTCAAGGTCAAGTCAAGGTCAAGTCAAGGTCAAGTCAAGGTCGAGTCAATGTCAAGTCAAGGTCAAGTCAAGGTCATGTCAAGGTCATGTAAAGGTCGAGTCAAGGTCGAGTCAAGGTCAAGTCAAGGTCAAGTCAAGGTCAAGTCAAGGTCAAGTCAAGGTCATGTCAAGGTCAAGTCAATGTCAAGTCAAGGTCATGTCAAGGTCAAGTCAAGGTCGAGTCAAGGTCAAGTCAAGGTCAAGTCAAGGTCAAGTCAAGGTCAAGTCAAGGTCAAGTCAAGGTTAAGTCAAGGTCGAGTCAAGGTCAAGTCAAGGTCCAGTGAAGGTCAAGTCAAGGTCAATTGAAGGTCAAGTCAAGGTCAAGTCAAGGTCATGTCAAGGTCAAATCAAGGTCAAATCAAGGTCAAGTCAAGGTCAAGTCAAGGTCAAGTCAAGGTCAAGTCAAGGTCAAGTCAAAGTCATGTCAAGGTTAAGTCAAAGTCAAGTCAAGGTCAAGTCAAGGTCAAGTCAAGGCCAAGTCAAGGTCAAGTCAAAGTCATGTCAAGGTCAAGTCAAGGTCCAGTGAAGGTCAAGTCATGGTCAAGTCAAGGTTAAGTGAAGGTCAAGTGAAGGTCAAGTCATGGTCAAGTCAAGGTCAAGTCAAGGTCAAGTCAAGGTCATGTCAAGGTCAAGTCAAGGTCAAGCCAAGGTCATGTCAAGGTCAAGTCAAGGTCAAGTCAAGGTCATGTCAAGGTGGAGTCAAGGTCAAGTCAGGGTCAAGTCAAGGTTAAGTCAAGGTCAAGTCAAGGTCAAGTCAAGGTTACGTCAAGGTCAAGTAAAGGTCAAGTCAAGGTCATGTCAAGGTCAAGTCAATGTCACGTCAAGGTCAAGGTCAAGGTCAAGTCAAGGTCATGTCAAGGTCGAGTCAAGGTCAAGTCAACGTCAAGTCAAGGTCAAGTCAAGGTCAAGTCAAGGTCATGTCAAGGTCAAGTCAAGGTCAAGTCAAGGTCAAGTCAAGGTCAATTCAAGGTCAAGTCAAGGTCATGTCAAGGTCAAGTCAAGGTCAAGTCAAGGTCAAGTCAAGGTCAAGTCAAGGTCAAGTCAAGGTCATGTCAAGGTCAAGTCAAGGTCACGTCAAGGTCAAGGTCATGTCAAGGTCAAGTCAAGGTCATGTCAAGGTCAAGTCAAGGTCACGTCAAGGTCAAGGTCAAGTCAAGGTCATGTCAAGGTCGAGTCAAGGTCAAGTCAACGTCAAGTCAAGGTCAAGTCAAGGTCAAGTCAAGGTCAAGCCAAGGTCATGTCAAGGTCAAGTCAAGGTCAAGTCAAGGTCATGTCAAGGTGGAGTCAAGGTCAAGTCAGGGTCAAGTCAAGGTTAAGTCAAGGTCAAGTCAAGGTCAAGTCAAGGTTACGTCAAGGTCAAGTCAAGGTCAAGTCAGGGTCAAGTCAAGGTCAAGTCAAGGTCAAGTCAAGGTCAAGTCAAGGTCATGTCAAGGACATGACAAGGTCATGTCAAGGTCAAGGCAAGGTTAAGTCAAGGTCAAGGTCAAGTCAAGTCAAGGTCAGGTAAAGGTCAAGTCAAGGTCATGTCAAAGTCATGTCAAGGTCAAGTCAAGGTCAAGTCAAGGTCATGTCAAGGTCAGGTCACGGTCAAGTCAAGGTCGAGTCAAGTTCAAGTCAAGGTCAAGTGAAGGTCAAGTCAAGGTCAACTGTAAGGTCAAGTCAAGGTCAAGTCAATGTCAAGTCAAGTCAATGTCAAGTCAATGTCAAGTCAAGGTCAACTCAAGGTCAAGTCAAGGTCAAGTCAAGGTCAAGTCAAGGTCGAGTCAAGGTTGAGTCAAGGTCAAGTCATGGTCAAGTTAAGGTCAGGTCAAGGTCAAGTCAAGGTCCAGTGAAGGTCAAGTCAAGGTCATGTCAAGGTCAAGTCAAGGTCATGTCGAGGTCGAGTCAAGGTCAAGTCAAGGTTAAGTCAAGGTCGAGTCAAGGTCAAGTCAAGGTCCAGTGAAGGTCAAGTCAAGGTCAAGTGAAGGTCAAGTCAAGGTCATGTCAAGGTCAAATCAAGGTCAAATCAAGGTCAAGTCAAGGTCAAGTCAAGGTCAAGTCAAGGTCAAGTCAAGGTCAAGCCAAGGTCAAGTCAAGGTCATGTCAAGGTCAAGTCAAGGTCAAGGTCAAGTCAAGGTCAAGTCAAGGTTAAGTCAAGGTCAAGTCAAGGTCCAGTGAAGGTCAAGTCAAGGTCAAGTCAAGGTCAAGTCAAGGTCATGTCAAGGTCAATTCAAGGTCATGTCAAGGTCGAGTCAAGGTCGAGTCAAGGTCAAGTCAAGTTCAAGTCAAGGTCAAGTCAAGGTCAAGTCAAGGTCAAGTCAAGGTCGAGTCAATGTCAAGTCAAGGTCAAGTCAAGGTCATGTCAAGGTCATGTAAAGGTCGAGTCAAGGTCGAGTCAAGGTCAAGTCAAGGTCAAGTCAAGGTCAAGTCAAGGTCATGTCAAGGTCATGTCAAGGTCAAGTCAAGGTCAAGTCAAGGTCAAGTCAAGGTTAAGTCAAGGTCAAGTCAAGGTCCAGTGAAGGTCAAGTCAAGGTCAAGGTCAAGGTCAAGTCAAGGTCAAGTCAAGGTCACATCAAGGTCCAGTGAAGGTCAAGTCAAGGTCAAGGTCAAGTCAAGGTCAAGTCAAGGTCACATCAAGGTCCAGTGAAGGTCACGTCAAGGTCAAGGTCAAGTCAAGGTCACGTCAAGGTCATGTCAAGGTCATGTAAAGGTCGAGTCAAGGTCGAGTCAAGGTCAAGTCAAGGTCAAGTCAAGGTCAAGTCAAGGTCAAGTCAAGGTCATGTCAAGGTCAAGTCAATGTCAAGTCAAGGTCATGTCAAGGTCAAGTCAAGGTCGAGTCAAGGTCATGTCAAGGTCAAGTCAAGGTCAAGTCAAGGTCAAGTCAAGGTCAAGTCAAGGTCAAGTCAAGGTCAAGTCAAGGTCATGTCAAGGTCAAGTCAAGGTCAAGTCAAGGTCGAGTCAATGTCAAGTCAAGGTCAAGTCAAGGTCATGTCAAGGTCATGTAAAGGTCGAGTCAAGGTCGAGTCAAGGTCAAGTCAAGGTCAAGTCAAGGTCAAGTCAAGGTCAAGTCAAGGTCATGTCAAGGTCAAGTCAAGGTCGAGTCAAGGTCAAGTCAAGTTCAAGTCAAGGTCAAGTCAAGGTCAAGTCAAGGTCAAGTCAAGGTCGAGTCAATGTCAAGTCAAGGTCAAGTCAAGGTCATGTCAAGGTCATGTAAAGGTCGAGTCAAGGTCGAGTCAAGGTCAAGTCAAGGTCAAGTCAAGGTCAAGTCAAGGTCAAGTCAAGGTCATGTCAAGGTCAAGTCAATGTCAAGTCAAGGTCATGTCAAGGTCAAGTCAAGGTCGAGTCAAGGTCAAGTCAAGGTCAAGTCAAGGTCAAGTCAAGGTCAAGTCAAGGTCAAGTCAAGGTTAAGTCAAGGTCGAGTCAAGGTCAAGTCAAGGTCCAGTGAAGGTCAAGTCAAGGTCAATTGAAGGTCAAGTCAAGGTCAAGTCAAGGTCATGTCAAGGTCAAATCAAGGTCAAATCAAGGTCAAGTCAAGGTCAAGTCAAGGTCAAGTCAAGGTCAAGTCAAGGTCAAGTCAAAGTCATGTCAAGGTTAAGTCAAAGTCAAGTCAAGGTCAAGTCAAGGTCAAGTCAAGGCCAAGTCAAGGTCAAGTCAAAGTCATGTCAAGGTCAAGTCAAGGTCCAGTGAAGGTCAAGTCATGGTCAAGTCAAGGTTAAGTGAAGGTCAAGTGAAGGTCAAGTCATGGTCAAGTCAAGGTCAAGTCAAGGTCAAGTCAAGGTCATGTCAAGGTCAAGTCAAGGTCAAGCCAAGGTCATGTCAAGGTCAAGTCAAGGTCAAGTCAAGGTCATGTCAAGGTGGAGTCAAGGTCAAGTCAGGGTCAAGTCAAGGTTAAGTCAAGGTCAAGTCAAGGTCAAGTCAAGGTTACGTCAAGGTCAAGTAAAGGTCAAGTCAAGGTCATGTCAAGGTCAAGTCAATGTCACGTCAAGGTCAAGGTCAAGGTCAAGTCAAGGTCATGTCAAGGTCGAGTCAAGGTCAAGTCAACGTCAAGTCAAGGTCAAGTCAAGGTCAAGTCAAGGTCATGTCAAGGTCAAGTCAAGGTCAAGTCAAGGTCAAGTCAAGGTCAATTCAAGGTCAAGTCAAGGTCATGTCAAGGTCAAGTCAAGGTCAAGTCAAGGTCAAGTCAAGGTCAAGTCAAGGTCAAGTCAAGGTCATGTCAAGGTCAAGTCAAGGTCACGTCAAGGTCAAGGTCATGTCAAGGTCAAGTCAAGGTCATGTCAAGGTCAAGTCAAGGTCACGTCAAGGTCAAGGTCAAGTCAAGGTCATGTCAAGGTCGAGTCAAGGTCAAGTCAACGTCAAGTCAAGGTCAAGTCAAGGTCAAGTCAAGGTCAAGCCAAGGTCATGTCAAGGTCAAGTCAAGGTCAAGTCAAGGTCATGTCAAGGTGGAGTCAAGGTCAAGTCAGGGTCAAGTCAAGGTTAAGTCAAGGTCAAGTCAAGGTCAAGTCAAGGTTACGTCAAGGTCAAGTCAAGGTCAAGTAAAGGTCAAGTCAAGGTCATGTCAAGGTCAAGTCAAGGTCATGTCAAGGTCGAGTCAAGGTCAAGTCAACGTCAAGTCAAGGTCAAGTCAAGGTCAAGTCAAGGTCATGTCAAGGTCAAGTCAAGGTCAAGTCAAGGTCAAGTCAAGGTCATGTCAAGGTCAAGTCAAGGTCAAGTCAAGGTCAAGTCAAGGTCAATTCAAGGTCAAGTCAAGGTCAAGTCAAGGTCATGTCAAGGTCAGGTCAAGGTCAAGTCAAGGTCAATTCAAGGTCATGTCAAGGTCAAGTCAAGGTCAAGTCAAGGTCAAGTCAAGGTCAAGTCAAGGTCAAGTCAAGGTCAAGTCAAGGTCATGTCAAGGTCAAGTCAACGTCAAGTCAAGGTCATGTCAAGGTCAAAACAAGGTCAATTCAAGGTCAATTCAAGGTCATGTCAAGGTCAGGTCAAGGTCAAGTCAAGGTCAAGTCAAGGTCAAGTCAAGGTCAAGTCAAAGTCAAGTGAAGGTCAAGTCAAGGTCATGTCAAGGTCAAGTCAAGGTCATGTCAAGGTCAAGTCAAGGGCAAGTCAAGGTCATGTCCAGGTCATGTCTAGATCAAGTCAATGTCAAGTCAATGTCAAGTCAAGGTCCAGTCAAGGTCAAGTGAAGGTCATGTCAAGGTCAAGTCAGGGTCATGTCAAGGTCAAGGTCAAATTAAGGTCAAGTCAAGGTCAAGTCAAGGTCATGTCAATGTCAAGGTCATGTCAAGGTCAGGTCAAGGTCAAGTCAAGGTCGAGTCAAGGTCAAGTCAGGGTCAAGGTCAAGTCAAGGTCAAGTCAAGGTCATGTCAAGGTCAGGTCAAGGACATGTCAAGGTCATGTCAAGGTCAAGGCAAGGTTAAGTCAAGGTCAAGGTCAAGTCAAGTCAAGGTCAGGTAGAGGTCAAGTCAAGGTCATGTCAAAGTCATGTCAAGGTCAAGTCAAGGTCAAGTCAAGGTCATGTCAAGGTCAGGTCAAGGTCAAGTCAAGGTCGAGTCAAGTTCAAGTCAAGGTCAAGTGAAGGTCAAGTCAAGGTCAACTGTAAGGTCAAGTCAAGGTCAAGTCAATGTCAAGTCAAGTCAATGTCAAGTCAATGTCAAGTCAAGGTCAACTCAAGGTCAAGTCAAGGTCAAGTCAAGGTCAAGTCAAGGTCGAGTCGAGGTTGAGTCAAGGTCAAGTCATGGTCAAGTTAAGGTCAGGTCAAGGTCAAGTCAAGGTCCAGTGAAGGTCAAGTCAAGGTCATGTCAAGGTCAAGTCAAGGTCATGTCGAGGTCGAGTCAAGGTCAAGTCAAGGTCAAGTCAAGGTTAAGTCAAGGTCGAGTCAAGGTCAAGTCAAGGTCCAGTGAAGGTCAAGTCAAGGTCATGTCAAGGTCAAATCAAGGTCAAATCAAGGTCAAGTCAAGGTCAAGTCAAGGTCAAGTCAAGGTCAAGTCAAGGTCAAGTCAAGGTCAAGTCAAGGTCATGTCAAGGTCAAGTCAAGGCCAAGGTCAAGTCAAGGTCCAGTGAAGGTCAAGTCAAGGTCAAGTCAAGGTCAAGTCAAGGTCATGTCAAGGTCAATTCAAGGTCATCTCAAGGTCGAGTCAAGGTCGAGCCAAGGTCAAGTCAAGTTCAAGTCAAGGTCAAGTCAAGGTCAAGTCAAGGTCAAGTCAAGGTCGAGTCAATGTCAAGTCAAGGTCAAGTCAAGGTCATGTCAAGGTCATGTAAAGGTCGAGTCAAGGTCGAGTCAAGGTCAAGGTCAAGTCAAAGTCAAGTCAAGGTCAAGTCAAGGTCATGTCAAGGTCATGTCAAGGTCAAGTCAAGGTCAAGTCAAGGTCAAGTCAAGGTTAAGTCAAGGTCAAGTCAAGGTCCAGTGAAGGTCAAGTCAAGGTCAAGGTCAAGTCAAGGTCAAGTCAAGGTCATGTCAAGGTCATGTAAAGGTCGAGTCAAGGTCGAGTCAAGGTCAAGGTCAAGTCAAAGTCAAGTCAAGGTCAAGTCAAGGTCATGTCAAGGTCATGTCAAGGTCAAGTCAAGGTCATGTCAAGGTCATGTAAAGGTCGAGTCAAGGTCGAGTCAAGGTCAAGGTCAAGTCAAAGTCAAGTCAAGGTCAAGTCAAGGTCAAGTCAAGGTCATGTCAAGGTCATGTAAAGGTCGAGTCAAGGTCGAGTCAAGGTCAAGGTCAAGTCAAAGTCAAGTCAAGGTCAAGTCAAGGTCATGTCAAGGTCATGTCAAGGTCAAGTCAAGGTCAAGTCAAGGTCAAGTCAAGGTCAAGTCAAGGTCAAGTCAAGGTCAAGTCAAGGTCAAGTCAAGGTCATGTCAAGGTCAAGTCAATGTCAAGTCAAGGTCATGTCAAGGTCAAGTCAAGGTCGAGTCAAGGTCAAGTCAAGGTCAAGTCAAGGTCAAGTCAAGGTCAAGTTCATGTCAAGGTGGAGTCAAGGTCAAGTCAGGGTCAAGTCAAGGTTAAGTCAAGGTCAAGTCAAGGTCAAGTCAAGGTTACGTCAAGGTCAAGTCAAGGTCAAGTAAAGGTCAAGTCAAGGTCATGTCAAGGTCAAGTCAAGGTCACGTAAAGGTCAAGGTCAAGTCAAGGTTACGTCAAGGTCAAGTCAACGTCAAGTCAAGGTCAAGTCAAGGTCAAGTCAAGGTCATGTCAAGGTCAAGTCAAGGTCAAGTCAAGGTCAAGTCAAGGTCAATTCAAGGTCAAGTCAAGGTCATGTCAAGGTCAAGTCAAGGTTACGTCAAGGTCAAGTCAACGTCAAGTCAAGGTCAAGTCAAGGTCAAGTCAAGGTCATGTCAAGGTCAAGTCAAGGTCAAGTCAAGGTCAAGTCAAGGTCAAGTCAAGGTCAATTCAAGGTCAAGTCAAGGTCATGTCAAGGTCAAGTCAAGGTCAAGTCAAGGTCAAGCCAAGGTCAAGTCAAGGTCAAGTCAAGGTCATGTCAAGGTCAAGTCAAGGTCACGTCAAGGTCAAGGTCATGTCAAGGTCAAGGTCAAGTCAACGTCAAGTCAAGGTCATGTCAAGGTCAAGTCAAGGTCAATTCAAGGTCAAGTCAAGGTCATGTCAAGGTCAGGTCAAGGTCAAGTCAAGGTCAATTCAAGGTCAAGTCAACGTCAAGTCAAGGTCATGTCAAGGTCAAGTCAAGGTCAATTCAAGGTCAATTCAAGGTCATGTCAAGGTCAGGTCAAGTTCAAGTCAAGGTCAAGTCAAGGTCAAGTCAAGGTCAAGTCAAAGTCAAGTGAAGGTCAAGTCAAGGTCATGTCAAGGTCAAGTCAAGGTCATGTCAAGGTCAAGTCAAGGTCATGTCCAGGTCATGTCTAGATCAAGTCAATGTCAAGTCAATGTCAAGTCAAGGTCCAGTCAAGGTCAAGTGAAGGTCATGTCAAGGTCAAGTCAGGGTCATGTCAAGGTCAAGGTCAAATTAAGGTCAAGTCAAGGTCAAGTCAAGGTCATGTCAATATCAAGGTCATGTCAAGGTCAGGTCAAGGTCAAGTCAAGGTCGAGTCAAGGTCAAGTCAGGGTCAAGTCAAGGTCAAGTCAAGGTCAAGTCAAGGTCAAGTCAAGGTCATGTCAAGGACATGACAAGGTCATGTCAAGGTCAAGGCAAGGTTAAGTCAAGGTCAAGGTCAAGTCAAGTCAAGGTCAGGTAAAGGTCAAGTCAAGGTCATGTCAAAGTCATGTCAAGGTCAAGTCAAGGTCAAGTCAAGGTCATGTCAAGGTCAGGTCACGGTCAAGTCAAGGTCGAGTCAAGTTCAAGTCAAGGTCAAGTGAAGGTCAAGTCAAGGTCAACTGTAAGGTCAAGTCAAGGTCAAGTCAATGTCAAGTCAAGTCAATGTCAAGTCAATGTCAAGTCAAGGTCAACTCAAGGTCAAGTCAAGGTCAAGTCAAGGTCAAGTCAAGGTCGAGTCAAGGTTGAGTCAAGGTCAAGTCATGGTCAAGTTAAGGTCAGGTCAAGGTCAAGTCAAGGTCCAGTGAAGGTCAAGTCAAGGTCATGTCAAGGTCAAGTCAAGGTCATGTCGAGGTCGAGTCAAGGTCAAGTCAAGGTTAAGTCAAGGTCGAGTCAAGGTCAAGTCAAGGTCCAGTGAAGGTCAAGTCAAGGTCAAGTGAAGGTCAAGTCAAGGTCATGTCAAGGTCAAATCAAGGTCAAATCAAGGTCAAGTCAAGGTCAAGTCAAGGTCAAGTCAAGGTCAAGTCAAGGTCAAGTCAAGGTCAAGTCAAGGTCATGTCAAGGTCAAGTCAAGGTCAAGGTCAAGTCAAGGTCAAGTCAAGGTTAAGTCAAGGTCAAGTCAAGGTCCAGTGAAGGTCAAGTCAAGGTCAAGTCAAGGTCAAGTCAAGGTCAAGTCAAGGTCATGTCAAGGTCAATTCAAGGTCATGTCAAGGTCGAGTCAAGGTCGAGTCAAGGTCAAGTCAAGTTCAAGTCAAGGTCAAGTCAAGGTCAAGTCAAGGTCAAGTCAAGGTCGAGTCAATGTCAAGTCAAGGTCAAGTCAAGGTCATGTCAAGGTCATGTAAAGGTCGAGTCAAGGTCGAGTCAAGGTCAAGTCAAGGTCAAGTCAAGGTCAAGTCAAGGTCATGTCAAGGTCATGTCAAGGTCAAGTCAAGGTCAAGTCAAGGTCAAGTCAAGGTTAAGTCAAGGTCAAGTCAAGGTCCAGTGAAGGTCAAGTCAAGGTCAAGGTCAAGGTCAAGGTCAAGTCAAGGTCAAGTCAAGGTCACATCAAGGTCCAGTGAAGGTCAAGTCAAGGTCAAGGTCAAGTCAAGGTCAAGTCAAGGTCACATCAAGGTCCAGTGAAGGTCAAGTCAAGGTCAAGGTCAAGTCAAGGTCACGTCAAGGTCATGTCAAGGTCATGTAAAGGTCGAGTCAAGGTCGAGTCAAGGTCAAGTCAAGGTCAAGTCAAAGTCAAGTCAAGGTCAAGTCAAGGTCATGTCAAGGTCAAGTCAATGTCAAGTCAAGGTCATGTCAAGGTCAAGTCAAGGTCGAGTCAAGGTCAAGTCAAGGTCAAGTCAAGGTCAAGTCAAGGTCAAGTCAAGGTCAAGTCAAGGTCAAGTCAAGGTCAAGTCAAGGTCATGTCAAGGTCAAGTCAAGGTCAAGTCAAGGTCGAGTCAATGTCAAGTCAAGGTCAAGTCAAGGTCATGTCAAGGTCATGTAAAGGTCGAGTCAAGGTCGAGTCAAGGTCAAGTCAAGGTCAAGTCAAGGTCAAGTCAAGGTCAAGTCAAGGTCATGTCAAGGTCAAGTCAAGGTCGAGTCAAGGTCAAGTCAAGTTCAAGTCAAGGTCAAGTCAAGGTCAAGTCAAGGTCAAGTCAAGGTCGAGTCAATGTCAAGTCAAGGTCAAGTCAAGGTCATGTCAAGGTCATGTAAAGGTCGAGTCAAGGTCGAGTCAAGGTCAAGTCAAGGTCAAGTCAAGGTCAAGTCAAGGTCATGTCAAGGTCAAGTCAATGTCAAGTCAAGGTCATGTCAAGGTCAAGTCAAGGTCGAGTCAAGGTCAAGTCAAGGTCAAGTCAAGGTCAAGTCAAGGTCAAGTCAAGGTCAAGTCAAGGTTAAGTCAAGGTCGAGTCAAGGTCAAGTCAAGGTCCAGTGAAGGTCAAGTCAAGGTCAATTGAAGGTCAAGTCAAGGTCAAGTCAAGGTCATGTCAAGGTCAAATCAAGGTCAAATCAAGGTCAAGTCAAGGTCAAGTCAAGGTCAAGTCAAGGTCAAGTCAAGGTCAAGTCAAAGTCATGTCAAGGTTAAGTCAAAGTCAAGTCAAGGTCAAGTCAAGGTCAAGTCAAGGCCAAGTCAAGGTCAAGTCAAAGTCATGTCAAGGTCAAGTCAAGGTCCAGTGAAGGTCAAGTCATGGTCAAGTCAAGGTTAAGTGAAGGTCAAGTGAAGGTCAAGTCATGGTCAAGTCAAGGTCAAGTCAAGGTCAAGTCAAGGTCATGTCAAGGTCAAGTCAAGGTCAAGCCAAGGTCATGTCAAGGTCAAGTCAAGGTCAAGTCAAGGTCATGTCAAGGTGGAGTCAAGGTCAAGTCAGGGTCAAGTCAAGGTTAAGTCAAGGTCAAGTCAAGGTCAAGTCAAGGTTACGTCAAGGTCAAGTCAAGGTCAAGTAAAGGTCAAGTCAAGGTCATGTCAAGGTCAAGTCAATGTCACGTCAAGGTCAAGGTCAAGGTCAAGTCAAGGTCATGTCAAGGTCGAGTCAAGGTCAAGTCAACGTCAAGTCAAGGTCAAGTCAAGGTCAAGTCAAGGTCATGTCAAGGTCAAGTCAAGGTCAAGTCAAGGTCAAGTCAAGGTCAATTCAAGGTCAAGTCAAGGTCATGTCAAGGTCAAGTCAAGGTCAAGTCAAGGTCAAGTCAAGGTCAAGTCAAGGTCAAGTCAAGGTCAAGTCAAGGTCATGTCAAGGTCAAGTCAAGGTCACGTCAAGGTCAAGGTCATGTCAAGGTCAAGTCAAGGTCATGTCAAGGTCAAGTCAAGGTCATGTCAAGGTCGAGTCAAGGTCAAGTCAACGTCAAGTCAAGGTCAAGTCAAGGTCAAGTCAAGGTCAAGCCAAGGTCATGTCAAGGTCAAGTCAAGGTCAAGTCAAGGTCATGTCAATGTGGAGTCAAGGTCAAGTCAGGGTCAAGTCAAGGTTAAGTCAAGGTCAAGTCAAGGTCAAGTCAAGGTTACGTCAAGGTCAAGTCAAGGTCAAGTAAAGGTCAAGTCAAGGTCATGTCAAGGTCAAGTCAAGGTCATGTCAAGGTCGAGTCAAGGTCAAGTCAACGTCAAGTCAAGGTCAAGTCAAGGTCAAGTCAAGGTCATGTCAAGGTCAAGTCAAGGTCAAGTCAAGGTCAAGTCAAGGTCAAGTCAAGGTCATGTCAAGGTCAAGTCAAGGTCAAGTCAAGGTCAAGTCAAGGTCAATTCAAGGTCAAGTCAAGGTCAAGTCAAGGTCATGTCAAGGTCAGGTCAAGGTCAAGTCAAGGTCAATTCAAGGTCATGTCAAGGTCAAGTCAAGGTCAAGTCAAGGTCAAGTCAAGGTCAAGTCAAGGTCAAGTCAAGGTCATGTCAAGGTCAAGTCAACGTCAAGTCAAGGTCATGTCAAGGTCAAGTCAAGGTCAATTCAAGGTCAATTCAAGGTCATGTCAAGGTCAGGTCAAGGTCAAGTCAAGGTCAAGTCAAGGTCAAGTCAAGGTCAAGTCAAAGTCAAGTGAAGGTCAAGTCAAGGTCATGTCAAGGTCAAGTCAAGGTCATGTCAAGGTCAAGTCAAGGGCAAGTCAAGGTCATGTCCAGGTCATGTCTAGATCAAGTCAATGTCAAGTCAATGTCAAGTCAAGGTCCAGTCAAGGTCAAGTGAAGGTCATGTCAAGGTCAAGTCAGGGTCATGTCAAGGTCAAGGTCAAATTAAGGTCAAGTCAAGGTCAAGTCAAGGTCATGTCAATGTCAAGGTCATGTCAAGGTCAGGTCAAGGTCAAGTCAAGGTCGAGTCAAGGTCAAGTCAGGGTCAAGGTCAAGTCAAGGTCAAGTCAAGGTCATGTCAAGGTCAGGTCAAGGACATGTCAAGGTCATGTCAAGGTCAAGGCAAGGTTAAGTCAAGGTCAAGGTCAAGTCAAGTCAAGGTCAGGTAGAGGTCAAGTCAAGGTCATGTCAAAGTCATGTCAAGGTCAAGTCAAGGTCAAGTCAAGGTCATGTCAAGGTCAGGTCACGGTCAAGTCAAGGTCGAGTCAAGTTCAAGTCAAGGTCAAGTGAAGGTCAAGTCAAGGTCAACTGTAAGGTCAAGTCAAGGTCAAGTCAAGTCAATGTCAAGTCAATGTCAAGTCAAGGTCAACTCAAGGTCAAGTCAAGGTCAAGTCAAGGTCAAGTCAAGGTCGAGTCAAGGTTGAGTCAAGGTCAAGTCATGGTCAAGTTAAGGTCAGGTCAAGGTCAAGTCAAGGTCCAGTGAAGGTCAAGTCAAGGTCATGTCAAGGTCAAGTCAAGGTCATGTCGAGGTCGAGTCAAGGTCAAGTCAAGGTCAAGTCAAGGTTAAGTCAAGGTCGAGTCAAGGTCAAGTCAAGGTCCAGTGAAGGTCAAGTCAAGGTCATGTCAAGGTCAAATCAAGGTCTAATCAAGGTCAAGTCAAGGTCAAGTCAAGGTCAAGTCAAGGTCAAGTCAAGGTCAAGTCAAGGTCAAGTCAAGGTCAAGTCAAGGTCATGTCAAGGTCAAGTCAAGGCCAAGGTCAAGTCAAGGTCCAGTGAAGGTCAAGTCAAGGTCAAGTCAAGGTCAAGTCAAGGTCATGTCAAGGTCAATTCAAGGTCATGTCAAGGTCGAGTCAAGGTCGAGTCAAGGTCAAGTCAAGTTCAAGTCAAGGTCAAGTCAAGGTCAAGTCAAGGTCAAGTCAAGGTCGAGTCAATGTCAAGTCAAGGTCAAGTCAAGGTCATGTCAAGGTCATGTAAAGGTCGAGTCAAGGTCGAGTCAAGGTCAAGGTCAAGTCAAAGTCAAGTCAAGGTCAAGTCAAGGTCATGTCAAGGTCATGTCAAGGTCAAGTCAAGGTCAAGTCAAGGTCAAGTCAAGGTTAAGTCAAGGTCAAGTCAAGGTCCAGTGAAGGTCAAGTCAAGGTCAAGGTCAAGTCAAGGTCAAGTCAAGGTCAAGTCAAGGTCAAGTCAAGGTCACATCAAGGTCCAGTGAAGGTCA
The DNA here is from genome assembly GCA_963662145.1 of Sturmia bella. Taxonomy (NCBI): domain Eukaryota; kingdom Metazoa; phylum Arthropoda; class Insecta; order Diptera; family Tachinidae; genus Sturmia; species Sturmia bella. The sequence continues at coordinate 82,560,434 of OY759168.1, read as the reverse complement.
AGTCAAGGTCAAGGTCAAGTCAAGGTCACGTCAAGGTCAGGTCAAGGTCAAGTCAAGGTCAAGTCAAGGTCATGTCAAGGTCAAGTCAATGTCAAGTCAAGGTCATGTCAAGGTCAAGTCAAGGTCGAGTCAAGGTCAAGTCAAGGTCAAGTCAAGGTCAAGTCAAGGTCAAGTCAAGGTCAAGTCAAGGTTAAGTCAAGGTCGAGTCAAGGTCAAGTCAAGGTCCAGTGAAGGTCAAGTCAAGGTCAAGTGAAGGTCAAGTCAAGGTCAAGTCAAGGTCATGTCAAGGTCAAATCAAGGTCAAATCAAGGTCAAGTCATGGTCAAGTCAAGGTCAAGTCAAGGTCAAGTCAAGGTCAAGTCAAGGTCAAGTCAAGGTCATGTCAAGGTCAAGTCAATGTCAAGTCAAGGTCATGTCAAGGTCAGGTCAAGGTCAAGTCAAGGTCATGTAGAGGTCAAGTCAAGGTCAAGTCAAGGTCAAGTCAAGGTCATGTCAAGGTCAAGTCAAGGTCAAGTCAAGGTCAAGTCAAGGTCAAGTCAAGGTCAAGTCAAGGTCAAGGCAAGGTCAAGTCAAGGTCAAGTCACGGTCAAGTCAAGGTCAAGTCAAGGTCAAGTCAAGGTCAAGTCAAGGTCAAGTCAAGGTCATGTCAAGGTCAAGTCAAGGTCATGTCAAGGTCATTTCAAGGTCAAGCCAAGGTCAAGTCAAGGTCAAGTCAAGGTCAAGTCAAGGTTAAGTCAAGGTCAAGTCAAGTCAAGGTCATGTCAAGGTCAAGTCAAGGTCAAGTCAAGGTCAAGTCAAGGTCAAGTCAAGGTCAAGTCAAGGTTAAGTCAAGGTCAAGCCAAGGTCAAGTCATGGTCAAGTCAAGGTCAAGTCAAGGTCAAGTCAAGGTAATGTCAAGGTCAAGTCAAGGTCAAGCCAAGGTCATGTCAAGGTCAAGTCAAGGTCAAGTCAAGGTCATGTCAAGGTGGAGTCAAGGTCAAGTCAGGGTCAAGTCAAGGTCAAGTCAAGGTTACGTCAAGGTCAAGTCAAGGTCAAGTAAAGGTCAAGTCAAGGTCATGTCAAGGTCAAGTCAAGGTCATGTCAAGGTCAAGTCAATGTCACGTCAGGGTCATGTCAAGGTCAAGGTCAAATTAAGGTCAAGTCAAGGTCAAGTCAAGGTCATGTCAATGTCAAGGTCATGTCAAGGTCAGGTCAAGGTCAAGTCAAGGTCGAGTCAAGGTCAAGTCAGGGTCAAGGTCAAGTCAAGGTCAAGTCAAGGTCATGTCAAGGTCAGGTCAAGGACATGTCAAGGTCATGTCAAGGTCAAGGCAAGGTTAAGTCAAGGTCAAGGTCAAGTCAAGTCAAGGTCAGGTAGAGGTCAAGTCAAGGTCATGTCAAAGTCATGTCAAGGTCAAGTCAAGGTCAAGTCAAGGTCATGTCAAGGTCAGGTCACGGTCAAGTCAAGGTCGAGTCAAGTTCAAGTCAAGGTCAAGTGAAGGTCAAGTCAAGGTCAACTGTAAGGTCAAGTCAAGGTCAAGTCAATGTCAAGTCAAGTCAATGTCAAGTCAAGGTCAACTCAAGGTCAAGTCAAGGTCAAGTCAAGGTCAAGTCAAGGTCGAGTCAAGGTTGAGTCAAGGTCAAGTCATGGTCAAGTTAAGGTCAGGTCAAGGTCAAGTCAAGGTCCAGTGAAGGTCAAGTCAAGGTCATGTCAAGGTCAAGTCAAGGTCATGTCGAGGTCGAGTCAAGGTCAAGTCAAGGTCAAGTCAAGGTTAAGTCAAGGTCGAGTCAAGGTCAAGTCAAGGTCCAGTGAAGGTCAAGTCAAGGTCATGTCAAGGTCAAATCAAGGTCAAATCAAGGTCAAGTCAAGGTCAAGTCAAGGTCAAGTCAAGGTCAAGTCAAGGTCAAGTCAAGGTCAAGTCAAGGTCAAGGTCAAGTCAAGGTCAAGTCAAGGTTAAGTCAAGGTCAAGTCAAGGTCCAGTGAAGGTCAAGTCAAGGTCAAGTCAAGGTCAAGTCAAGGTCATGTCAAGGTCAATTCAAGGTCATGTCAAGGTCGAGTCAAGGTCGAGTCAAGGTCAAGTCAAGTTCAAGTCAAGGTCAAGTCAAGGTCAAGTCAAGGTCAAGTCAAGGTCGAGTCAATGTCAAGTCAAGGTCAAGTCAAGGTCATGTCAAGGTCATGTAAAGGTCGAGTCAAGGTCGAGTCAAGGTCAAGTCAAGGTCAAGTCAAGGTCATGTCAAGGTCAGGTCAAGGACATGTCAAGGTCATGTCAAGGTCAAGGCAAGGTTAAGTCAAGGTCAAGGTCAAGTCAAGTCAAGGTCAGGTAGAGGTCAAGTCAAGGTCATGTCAAAGTCATGTCAAGGTCAAGTCAAGGTCAAGTCAAGGTCATGTCAAGGTCAGGTCACGGTCAAGTCAAGGTCGAGTCAAGTTCAAGTCAAGGTCAAGTGAAGGTCAAGTCAAGGTCAACTGTAAGGTCAAGTCAAGGTCAAGTCAATGTCAAGTCAAGTCAATGTCAAGTCAAGGTCAACTCAAGGTCAAGTCAAGGTCAAGTCAAGGTCAAGTCAAGGTCGAGTCAAGGTTGAGTCAAGGTCAAGTCATGGTCAAGTTAAGGTCAGGTCAAGGTCAAGTCAAGGTCCAGTGAAGGTCAAGTCAAGGTCATGTCAAGGTCAAGTCAAGGTCATGTCGAGGTCAAGTCAAGGTCATGTCAAGGTCATGTCAAGGTCAAGTCAAGGTCAAGTCAAGGTCAAGTCAAGGTTAAGTCAAGGTCAAGTCAAGGTCCAGTGAAGGTCAAGTCAAGGTCAAGGTCAAGTCAAGGTCAAGTCAAGGTCAAGTCAAGGTCAAGTCAAGGTCACATCAAGGTCCAGTGAAGGTCAAGTCAAGGTCAAGGTCAAGTCAAGGTCACGTCAAGGTCAGGTCAAGGTCAAGTCAAGGTCAAGTCAAGGTCAAGTCAAGGTCATGTCAAGGTCAAGTCAATGTCAAGTCAAGGTCATGTCAAGGTCAAGTCAAGGTCGAGTCAAGGTCAAGTCAAGGTCAAGTCAAGGTCAAGTCAAGGTCAAGTCAAGGTCAAGTCAAGGTTAAGTCAAGGTCGAGTCAAGGTCAAGTCAAGGTCCAGTGAAGGTCAAGTCAAGGTCAAGTGAAGGTCAAGTCAAGGTCAAGTCAAGGTCATGTCAAGGTCAAATCAAGGTCAAATCAAGGTCAAGTCATATTCAAGTCAAGGTCAAGTCAAGGTCAAGTCAAGGTCAAGTCAAGGTCAAGTCAAGGTCATGTCAAGGTCAAGTCAATGTCAAGTCAAGGTCATGTCAAGGTCAGGTCAAGGTCAAGTCAAGGTCATGTAGAGGTCAAGTCAAGGTCAAGTCAAGGTTAAGTCAAGGTCAAGTCAAGGTCAAGTCAAGGTCATGTCAAGGTCAAGTCAAGGTAAAGTCAAGGTCAAGTCAAGGTCAAGTCAAGGTCAAGTCAAGGTCAAGGCAAGGTCAAGTCAAGGTCAAGTCACGGTCAAGTCAAGGTCAAGTCAAGGTCAAGTCAAGGTCAAGTCAAGGTCATGTCAAGGTCAAGTCAAGGTCATGTCAAGGTCATTTCAAGGTCAAGCCAAGGTCAAGTCAAGGTCAAGTCAAGGTCAAGTCAAGGTTAAGTCAAGGTCAAGTCAAGTCAAGGTCATGTCAAGGTCAAGTCAAGGTCAAGTCAAGGTCAAGTCAAGGTCAAGTCAAGGTCAAGTCAAGGTTAAGTCAAGGTCAAGCCAAGGTCAAGTCATGGTCAAGTCAAGGTCAAGTCAAGGTCAAGTCAAGGTCATGTCCAGGTCAGGTCAAGGTCAAGTCATGGTCAAGTCAAGGTCAAGTCAAGGTTAAGTCAAGGTCAAGTCAAGGTCGAGTCAAGGTCAAGTCAAGATCAAGCCAAGGTCAAGTCAAGGTCAAGTCAAAGTCAAGTGAAGGTCAAGTCAAGGTCAAGTCAAGGTCAAGTCAAGGTTAAGTCAAGTCAGGGTCATGTCAAGGTCAAGTCAAGGTCAAGTCAAGGTCAAGTCAAGGTCATGTCAAGGTCGAGTCAAGGTCAGGTTAAGATCAAGCCAAGGTCAAGTCAAGGTCAAGTCAAAGTCAAGTGAAGGTCAAGTGAAGGTCAAGTCAAGGTCAAGTCAAGGTCATGTCAAGGTCAAGTCAAGGTCAAGTCAAGGTTAAGTCAAGGTCAAGTCAAGGTCACGTCAAGGTCAAGTCAAGGTCAAGTCATGTCAAGGTCAAGGTCAATTCAAGGTCAAGGTCAAGTCAAGGTCAAGTCAAGGTCATGTCAAGGTCATGTCAAGGTCAAGTCAAGGTCAAGTCAAGGTCATGTCAAGGTCAAGTCAAGGTCAAGTCAAGGTTAAGTCAAGGTCAAGTCAAGGTCACGTCAAGGTCAAGTCAAGGTCAAGTCATGTCAAGGTCAAGGTCAATTCAAGGTCAAGGTCAAGTCAAGGTCAAGTCAATGTCACGTCAGGGTCATGTCAAGGTCAAGGTCAAATTAAGGTCAAGTCAAGGTCAAGTCAAGGTCATGTCAATGTCAAGGTCATGTCAAGGTCAGGTCAAGGTCAAGTCAAGGTCGAGTCAAGGTCAAGTCAGGGTCAAGGTCAAGTCAAGGTCAAGTCAAGGTCATGTCAAGGTCAGGTCAAGGACATGTCAAGGACATGTCAAGGTCAAGGTCAGGTAGAGGTCAAGTCAAGGTCATGTCAAAGTCATGTCAAGGTCAAGTCAAGGTCAAGTCAAGGTCATGTCAAGGTCAGGTCACGGTCAAGTCAAGGTCGAGTCAAGTTCAAGTCAAGGTCAAGTGAAGGTCAAGTCAAGGTCAACTGTAAGGTCAAGTCAAGGTCAAGTCAATGTCAAGTCAAGTCAATGTCAAGTCAATGTCAAGTCAAGGTCAACTCAAGGTCAAGTCAAGGTCAAGTCAAGGTCAAGTCAAGGTCGAGTCAAGGTTGAGTCAAGGTCAAGTCATGGTCAAGTTAAGGTCAGGTCAAGTTCAAGTCAAGGTCCAGTGAAGGTCAAGTCAAGGTCATGTCAAGGTCAAGTCAAGGTCATGTCGAGGTCGAGTCAAGGTCAAGTCAAGGTCAAGTCAAGGTTAAGTCAAGGTCGAGTCAAGGTCAAGTCAAGGTCCAGTGAAGGTCAAGTCAAGGTCATGTCAAGGTCAAGTCAAGGTCAAGTCAAGGTCAAGTCAAGGTCAAGTCAAGGTCAAGTCAAGGTCAAGTCAAGGTCAAGTCAAGGTCATGTCAAGGTCAAGTCAAGGTCAAGGTCAAGTCAACTTCAAGTCAAGGTTAAGTCAAGGTCAAGTCAAGGTCCAGTGAAGGTCAAGTCAAGGTCAAGTCAAGGTCAAGTCAAGGTCATGTCAAGGTCAATTCAAGGTCATGTCAAGGTCGAGTCAAGGTCGAGTCAAGGTCAAGTCAAGTTCAAGTCAAGGTCAAGTCAAGGTCAAGTCAAGGTCAAGTCAAGGTCGAGTCAATGTCAAGTCAAGGTCAAGTCAAGGTCATGTCAAGGTCATGTAAAGGTCGAGTCAAGGTCGAGTCAAGGTCAAGGTCAAGTCAAAGTCAAGTCAAGGTCAAGTCAAGGTCATGTCAAAGTCATGTCAAGGTCAAGTCAAGGTCAAGTCAAGGTCAAGTCAAGGTTAAGTCAAGGTCAAGTCAAGGTCCAGTGAAGGTCAAGTCAAGGTCAAGGTCAAGTCAAGGTCAAGTCCAGGTCAAGTCAAGGTCAAGTCAAGGTCACATCAAGGTCCAGTGAAGGTCAAGTCAAGGTCAAGGTCAAGTCAAGGTCACGTCAAGGTCAGGTCAAGGTCAAGTCAAGGTCAAGTCAAGGTCAAGTCAAGGTCATGTCAAGGTCAAGTCAATGTCAAGTCAAGGTCATGTCAAGGTCAAGTCAAGGTCGAGTCAAGGTCAAGTCAAGGTCAAGTCAAGGTCAAGTCAAGGTCAAGTCAAGGTCAAGTCAAGGTTAAGTCAAGGTCGAGTCAAGGTCAAGTCAAGGTCCAGTGAAGGTCAAGTCAAGGTCAAGTGAAGGTCAAGTCAAGGTCAAGTCAAGGTCATGTCAAGGTCAAATCAAGGTCAAATCAAGGTCAAGTCATGGTCAAGTCAAGGTCAAGTCAAGGTCAAGTCAAGGTCAAGTCAAGGTCAAGTCAAGGTCATGTCAAGGTCAAGTCAATGTCAAGTCAAGGTCATGTCAAGGTCAGGTCAAGGTCAAGTCAAGGTCATGTAGAGGTCAAGTCAAGGTCAAGTCAAGGTTAAGTCAAGGTCAAGTCAAGGTCAAGTCAAGGTCATGTCAAGGTCAAGTCAAGGTCAAGTCAAGGTCAAGTCAAGGTCAAGTCAAGGTCAAGTCAAGGTCAAGGCAAGGTCAAGTCAAGGTCAAGTCACGGTCAAGTCAAGGTCAAGTCAAGGTCAAGTCAAGGTCAAGTCAAGGTCAAGTCAAGGTCATGTCAAGGTCAAGTCAAGGTCATGTCAAGGTCATTTCAAGGTCAAGCCAAGGTCAAGTCAAGGTCAAGTCAAGGTCAAGTCAAGGTTAAGTCAAGGTCAAGTCAAGTCAAGGTCATGTCAAGGTCAAGTCAAGGTCAAGTCAAGGTCAAGTCAAGGTCAAGTCAAGGTCAAGTCAAGGTTAAGTCAAGGTCAAGCCAAGGTCAAGTCATGGTCAAGTCAAGGTCAAGTCAAGGTCAAGTCAAGGTCATGTCCAGGTCAGGTCAAGGTCAAGTCATGGTCAAGTCAAGGTCAAGTCAAGGTTAAGTCAAGGTCAAGTCAAGGTCGAGTCAAGGTCAAGTCAAGATCAAGCCAAGGTCAAGTCAAGGTCAAGTCAAAGTCAAGTGAAGGTCAAGTCAAGGTCAAGTCAAGGTCAAGTCAAGGTTAAGTCAAGTCAGGGTCATGTCAAGGTCAAGTCAAGGTCAAGTCAAGGTCAAGTCAAGGTCATGTCAAGGTCGAGTCAAGGTCAGGTTAAGATCAAGCCAAGGTCAAGTCAAGGTCAAGTCAAAGTCAAGTGAAGGTCAAGTCAAGGTCAAGTCAAGGTCAAGTCAAGGTCAAGTCAAGGTCATGTCAAGGTCAAGTCAAGGTCAAGTCAAGGTTAAGTCAAGGTCAAGTCAAGGTCACGTCAAGGTCAAGTCAAGGTCAAGTCATGTCAAGGTCAAGGTCAATTCAAGGTCAAGGTCAAGTCAAGGTCAAGTCAAGGTCATGTCAAGGTCATGTCAAGGTCAAGTCAAGGTCAAGTCGAAGTCAAGTCAAGGTCATGTCAAGGTCAAGTCAAGGTCAAGTCAAGGTCAAGTCAACGTCATGTCAAGGTCATGTCAAGGTCAAGTCAAGGTCAAGTCAAGGTCATGTCAAGGTCAAATCAAGGTCAAATCAAGGTCAAGTCAAGGTCAAGTCAAGGTCAAGTCAAGGTCAAGTCAAGGTCATGTCAAGGTCAAGTCAAGGTCAAGTCAAGGTCATGTCAAGGTCAGGTCAAGGTCAAGTCAAGGTCAAGTCAAGGTTAAGTCAAGGTCAAGTCAAGGTCCAGTGAAGGTCAAGTCAAGGTCAAGTCAAGGTCATGTCAAGGTCAGTTCAAGGTCATGTCAAGGTCAAGTCAAGTTCAAGTCAAGGTCAAGTCAAGGTCAAGTCAAGGTCAAGTCAAGGTCAAGTCAAGGTCGAGTCAATGTCAAGTCAAGGTCAAGTCAAGGTCATGTCAAGGTCATGTAAAGGTCGAGTCAAGGTCTAGTCAAGGTCAAGGTCAAGTCAAGGTCAAGTCAAGGTCATGTCAAGGTCATGTCAAGGTCAAGTCAAGGTCAAGTCAAGGTTAAGTCAAGCTCAAGTCAAGGTCCAGTGAAGGTCAAGTCAAGGTCAAGGTCAAGTCAAGGTCACGTCAAGGTCAGGTCAAGGTCAAGTCAAGGTCAAGTCAAGGTCAAGTCAAGGTCAAGTCAAGGTCATGTCAAGGTCAAGTCAATGTCAAGTCAAGGTCATGTCAAGGTCATGTCAAGGTCAAGTCAAGGTCAAGTCAAGGTCAAGTCAAGGTCAAGTCAAGGTCATGTCAAGGTCAAGTCAAGGTCAAGTCAAGGTCAGGTCAAGGTCAAGTCAAGGTCATGTCAAGGTCAAGTCAAGGTCAAGTCAAGGTTAAGTCAAGGTCAAGTCAAGGTCAAGTCAAGGTCATGTCAAGGTCAAGTCAAGGTCAAGTCAAGGTCAAGTCAAGGTCAAGTCAAGGTCAAGTCAAGGTCAAGGCAAGGTCAAGTCAAGGTCAAGGCAAGGTCAAGTCAAGGTCAAGTCAAAGTCAAGTCACGGTCAAGTCAAGGTCAAGTCAAGGTCATGTCAAGGTCAAGTCAAGGTCATGTCAAGGTCATGTCAAGGTCAAGCCAAGGTCAAGTCAAGGTCAAGTCAAGGTCAAGTCAAGGTCAAGTCAAGGTTAAGTCAAGGTCACGTCAAGGTCAGGTCAAGGTCAAGTCAAGGTCAAGTCAAGGTCAAGTCAAGGTTAAGTCAAGGTCAAGCCAAGGTCAAGTCATGGTCAAGTCAAGGTCAAGTCAAGGTTAAGTCAAGGTCAAGTCAAGGTCGAGTCAAGGTCAAGTCAAGATCAAGCCAAGGTCAAGTCAAGGTCAAGTCAAAGTCAAGTGATGGTCAAGTCAAGGTCGAGTCAAGGTCAAGTCAAGATCAAGCCAAGGTCAAGTCAAGGTCAAGTCAAAGTCAAGTGAAGGTCAAGTCAAGGTCAAGGTCAAGTCAAGGTTAAGTCAAGGTCAAGTCAGGGTCATGTCAAGGTCAAGTCAAGGTCAAGTCAAGGTCAAGTCAAGGTCAAGTCAAGGTCATGTCAAGGTCGAGTCAAGGTCAGGTCAAGATCAAGCCAAGGTCAAGTCAAGGTCAAGGTCAAGTCAAAGTCAAGTGAAGGTCAAGTCAAGGTCAAGTCAAGGTCAAGTCAAGGTCATGTCAAGGTGAAGTCAATGTCAAGTCAAGGTCATGTCAAGGTCAAGTCAAGGTCAAGTCAAGGTCATGTCAAGGTCGAGTCAAGGTCAAGTCAAGATCAAGCCAAGGTCAATTCAAGGTTAAGTCAAGGTCAAGTCAAGGTCAAGGTCAAGCCAAGGTCAAGTCATGGTCAAGTTAAGGTCAAGCCAAGGTCAAGTCAAGGTCAAGTCAAGGGCAAGGTCAAGGTCAAGGTCAATTCAAGGTCAAGTCAAGGTCATGTCAAGGGCAAGTCTAGGTCAAGTCAAGGTCATGTCCAGGTCAGGTCAAGGTCAAGTCAAGGTCAAGTCAACGTCATGTCGAGGTCATGTCAAGGTCAAGTCAAGGTCAAGTCGAGGTCAAGTCAAGTTCATGTCAAGGTCAAGTCATGGTCAAGTCAAGGTCGAGTCAAGGTCAAGTGAAGGTCATGTCAAGGTCAAGTCAAGGTCAAGTCAATGAAAAGTCAAAGTCAAGTCAAGGTTAAGTGAAGGTCAAGTCAAGGTCACGTCAAGGTCAAGTCAAGGTCAAGTCAAAGTCATGTCAAGGTCAAGTAAGGTCAAGTCAAGGTCATGTCAAGGTCATGTCAAGGTCAAGTCAAGGTCAAGTCGAAGTCAAGTCAAGGTCATGTCAAGGTTAAGTCAAGGTCAAGTCAAGGATAAGTCAAGGTCAAGTCAAGGTCAAGTCAAGGTCAAGTCAAGGTCAAGTCAAGGTCATGTCAAGGTCATGTTAAGGTCAAGTCAAGGTCAAGTAAAGGTCATGTCAAGGTCAGGTCAAAGTCAAGTCTAGGTCGAGTCAAGGTCAAGTCAAGGTCAAGTCACGGTCAAGGCAAGGTCAAGTCAAGGTCAAGTCAAGGTCAAGTTAAGGTCATGTCAAGGTGAAGTCAAGGTCGAGTCAAGGTCAAGTCAAGGTCATGTCAAGGTCAAGTCAAGGTCAAGTCAAGGGCAAGTCAAGGTCAAGGTCAAGTCAAGGTCGAGTCAAGGTCAAGTCAAAGTCAAGTCAAGGTCAAGTGAAGGTCAAGTCAAGGTCAAGTCAAGGTCATGTCAAGGTCAAGTCAAGGTCAAGTCAAGGTCATGTCAAGGTCAAGTCAAGGTCAAGGCAAGGTCAAGTCAAGCTCATGTCAAGGTCGAGTCAAGGTCAAGTCAAGTCAAGGTCAAGTCAAGGTCATGTCAAGGTCAAGTCAAAGTCAAGTCAAGGTCAAGTCAAGGTCAAGTGAAGGTCAAGTCAAGGTCAAGTCAAGGTCAAGGCAAGGTCAAGTCAAGCTCATGTCAAGGTCGAGTCAAGGTCAAGTCAAGTCAAGGTCAAGTCAAGGTCAAGTCAAGGTCAAGTCAAGGTCAAGTCAAGGTCATGTCAAGGTCATGTTAAGGTCAAGTCAAGGTCAAGTCAAGGTCAAGTAAAGGTCAAGTCACGGTAAAGTCAAGGTCAAGTCAAGGTCAAGTCAAGGTCAAGTCAAGGTCAAGTCAAAGTCATGTCAAGGTCAAGTCGAAGTCAAGTCAAGGTCATGTCAAGGTTAAGTCAAGGTCAAGTCAAGGTCAAGTCAAGGTCAGGTCAAGGTCAAGTCAAGGTCAAGGTCAAGTCAAGGTCGAGTCAAGGTCAAGTCAAGGTCAAGTCAAGGTCAAGTCAAAGTCAAGTCAAGGTCAAGTCAAGGTCAAGTGAAGGTCAAGTCAAGGTCAAGTCAAGGTCAAGGCAAGGTCAAGTCAAGCTCATGTCAAGGTCGAGTCAAGGTCAAGTCAAGGTCAAGTCAAGGTCATGTCAAGGTCAAGTCAAGGTCAAGTCAAGGTCAAGTCAAGGTCAAGTCAAGGTCAAGGTCAAGTCAAGGTCGAGTCAAGGTCAAGTCAAGGTTAAGTCAAGGTCAAGTCAAAGTCAAGTCAAGGTCAAGTGAAGGTCAAGTCAAGGTCAAGTCAAAGTCAAGTCAAGGTCAAGTGAAGGTCAAGTCAAGGTCACGTCAAGGTCATGTCAAGGTCAAGTCAAAGTCATGTCAAGGTCAAGGTCAAGTCAAGGTTAAGTCAAGGTCATGTCGAGGTCAGGTCAAGGTCAAGTCAAGGCCAATTCAAGGTCAAGTCGAAGTCAAGTCAAGGTCATGTAAAGGTTAAGTCAAGGTCAAGTCAAGGTCAAGTCAAGGTCAAGTCAAGGTCAAGTCAAGGTCAAGTCAAGGTCAAGTCAAGGTCATGTCAAGGTCATGTTAAGGTCAAGTCAAGGTCAAGTCAAGGTCAAGTCAAGGTCAAGTAAAGGTCAAGTCACGGTAAAGTCAAGGTCAAGTCAAGGTCAAGTCAAGGTCAAGTCAAAGTCATGTCAAGGTCAAGTCAAGGTCCTGCCAAGTTCAAGTCAAGGTCAAGTCAATGTCATGTCAAGGTCATGTCAAGGTCAAGTCAAGGTCATGTCAAGGTCAAGTTCAAGTCAAGGTCAAGTCAAGGTCAAGGTCAGTTCAAGGTTAAGTCAAGGTCATGTCAAAGGCAAGTCTAGGTCAAGTCAAGGTGATGTCCAGGTCAGGTCAAGGTCAAGTCAAGGTCAAGTCAACGTCATGTCAAGGTCATGTCAAGGTCAAGTCAAGGTCAAGTCAAGGTCAAGTCAAGGTGATGTAAATGTAAAGTCAAGGTCAAGTGAAGGTCAAGTCAAGGTCATGTCAAGGGCAAGTCAAGGTCAAGTCAAGGTCAAGTCAAGGTCAAGTCAAGGTCAAGTCGAGGTCATGTCAAGGTCAAGACAAGGTCAAGTCAAGGTCAAGTCAAGGTCATGTCAAGGTCAGGTCAAGGTCAAGTCAAGGTCGAGCCAAGGTCAAGTCAAGGTCAAGTCAAGGTCAGGTCAAGGTCAACTCAAGGTCGAGTCAAGGTCAAGGCAAGATCAAGTCAAGGTCAAGTCAAGGTCATGTCAAGGTCAAGTCAAGGTCAAGTGAAGGTCAAGTCAAGGTCAAGTCAAGGTCATGTCAAGGTCAAATCAAGGTCAAGTCAAGGCCATGTCAAGGTCAAGTCAAGGTCAAGTCAAGGTCAAGTCAAGGTCATGTCAAGGTCAAATCAAGGGCAAGTCAAGGTCATGTCAAGGTCAAGTCAAGGTCAACTCAAGGTCAAGTCAAGGTCAAGTCAAGGTCAAGTCAAGGTCAAGTCAAGGTCAAGTCAAGGTCAAGTCAAGGTCATGTCAAGGTCAAGTCAAGGTCAAGTCAAGGTCAAGTCAGGGTCAAGTCAAGGTTAAGTCAAGATCAAGTCAAGGTCAAGCCAAGGTCAAGTCATGGTCAAGTCAAGTTCAAGTCAAGGTCAAGGCAAGGTCAAGTCAAGGTCAAGTCAAGGTCAAGTCAAGGTCATGTCAAGGTCAAGTCAGGGTCAAGTCAAGGTCAAGTCAAGGTCAAGTCAAGGTCAAGTCAAGGTCAAGGCAAGGTCAAGTCAAGCTCATGTCAAGGTCGAGTCAAGGTCAAGCCAAGGTCATGTCAAGGTCAAGTCAAGCTCATGTCAAGGTCATGTCAAGGTCAATTCAAGGTCATGTCAAGGTCAAGTCAAGGTCAAGGTCATGTGAAGGTCAGGTCAAGGTCAAGTCAAGGTCGAGTCAAGGTCGAGTCAAGGTCAAGTCAAGGTCAAGTGAAAGTCAAGTCAAGGTCAAGTCAAGGTCAAGTCAAGGTCATGTCAAAGTCATGTCAAGGTCAAGTCAAGGTCAAGTCAAGGTCAAGTCAAGGTCGAGTCAAGGTCAAGTCAAGGTCAAGTGAAGATCATGTCAAGGTCAAGTCAAGGTCAAGTCAAGGTTAAGTCAAGGTCAAGTCAAGGTCACGTCAAGTTCAAGTCAAGGTCATTTCAAGGTCAAGTCAAGGTCATGTCAAGGTCGAGTCAAGGTCAAGTCAAGGTCAAGTTAAGGTCCAGTCAAGGTGAAGTCAAGGCCAAGTCAAGGTCAAGTCAAGGTCGAGTCAAGGTCAAGTCAAGGTCAAGCCAAGGTCCAGTGAAGGTCAAGTCAAGGTCAAGTCAAGGTCATGTCAAGGTCAAGTCAAGGTCAAGGTCAAGTCAAGGTCAAGTCAAGGTTAAGTCAAGGTTAAGTCAAGGTCCAGTGAAGGTCAAGTCAAGGTCAAGTCAAGGTCAAGTCAAGGTCAAGTCAAGGTCATGTCAAGGTCAATTCAAGGTCATGTCAAGGTCGAGTCAAGGTCGAGTCAAGGTCAAGTCAAGTTCAAGTCAAGGTCAAGTCAAGGTCAAGTCAAGGTCAAGTCAAGGTCGAGTCAATGTCAAGTCAAGGTCAAGTCAAGGTCATGTCAAGGTCATGTAAAGGTCGAGTCAAGGTCGAGTCAAGGTCAAGGTCAAGTCAAGGTCAAGTCAAGGTCAAGTCAAGGTCATGTCAAGGTCAAGTCAAGGTCGAGTCAAGGTCATGTCAAGGTCAATTCAAGGTCATGTCAAGGTCGAGTCAAGGTCGAGTCAAGGTCAAGTCAAGTTCAAGTCAAGGTCAAGTCAAGGTCAAGTCAAGGTCAAGTCAAGGTCGAGTCAATGTCAAGTCAAGGTCAAGTCAAGGTCATGTCAAGGTCATGTAAAGGTCAAGTCAAGATCATGTCAAAGTCATGTCAAGGTCAAGTCAAGGTCAAGTCAAGGTCAAGTCAAGGTCGAGTCAAGGTCAAGTCAAGGTCAAGTGAAGATCATGTCAAGGTCAAGTCAAGGTCAAGTCAAGGTTAAGTCAAGGTCAAGTCAAGGTCACGTCAAGTTCAAGTCAAGGTCATTTCAAGGTCAAGTCAAGGTCATGTCAAGGTCGAGTCAAGGTCAAGTCAAGGTCAAGTCAAGGTCAAGTCAAGGTCAAGTTAAGGTCCAGTCAAGGTGAAGTCAAGGCCAAGTCAAGGTCAAGTCAAGGTCGAGTCAAGGTCAAGTCAAGGTCAAGCCAAGGTCCAGTGAAGGTCAAGTCAAGGTCAAGTCAAGGTCATGTCAAGGTCAAGTCAAGGTCAAGGTCAAGTCAAGGTCAAGTCAAGGTTAAGTCAAGGTCAAGTCAAGGTCCAGTGAAGGTCAAGTCAAGGTCAAGTCAAGGTCAAGTCAAGGTCAAGTCAAGGTCATGTCAAGGTCAATTCAAGGTCATGTCAAGGTCGAGTCAAGGTCGAGTCAAGGTCAAGTCAAGTTCAAGTCAAGGTCAAGTCAAGGTCAAGTCAAGGTCAAGTCAAGGTCGAGTCAATGTCAAGTCAAGGTCAAGTCAAGGTCATGTCAAGGTCATGTAAAGGTCGAGTCAAGGTCGAGTCAAGGTCAAGGTCAAGGTCAAGTCAAGGTCAAGTCAAGGTCAAGTCAAGGTCATGTCAAGGTCATGTCAAGGTCAAGTCAAGGTCAAGTCAAGGTCAAGTAAAGGTTAAGTCAAGGTCAAGTCAAGGTCCAGTGAAGGTCAAGTCAAGGTCAAGGTCAAGTCAAGGTCACATCAAGGTCCAGTGAAGGTCAAGTCAAGGTCAAGGTCAAGTCAAGGTCACGTCAAGGTCAGGTCAAGGTCAAGTCAAGGTCAAGTCAAGGTCAAGTCAAGGTCAAGTCAAGGTCAAGTCAAGGTCAAGTAAAGGTCAAGTCACGGTATAGTCAAGGTCAAGTCAAGGTCAAGTCAAGGTCAAGTCAAGGTCAAGTCAAGGTCAAGTCAAAGTCATGTCAAGGTCAAGTCAAGGTCAAGTCAAGGTCAAGTCAAGGTCAAGTCAAGGTCAAGTCAATGTCATGTCAAGGTCATGTCAAGGTCATGCCAAGGTCAAGTCAAGGTCATTTCAAGGTCAAGTCAAGTTCAAGTCAAGGTCAAGGCAAGGTCAAGTCAAGGTCAAGTCAAGGTCAAGTCAAGGTCACGTCAAGGTCAAGTCAGGGTCAAGTCAAGGTCAAGTCAAGGTCAAGTCAAGGTCAAGTCAAGGTCATGTCAAGGTCGAGTCAAGGTCAAGTCAAGGTCATGTCAAGGTCAAGTCAAGCTCATGTCAAGGTCATGTCAAGGTCAATTCAAGGTCATATCAAGGTCAAGTCAAGGTCAAGTCAAGGTCAAGTTAAGGTCAAGGTCGAGTCAAGGTCGAGTCAAGGTCAAGTCAAGGTCAAGTCAAGGTCAAGTCAAGGTGATGTAAATGTAAAGTCAAGGTCAAGTGAAGGTCAAGTCAAGGTCATGTCAAGGGCAAGTCAAGGTCAAGTCAAGGTCAAGTCAAGGTCAAGTCAAGGTCAAGTCGAGGTCATGTCAAGGTCAAGACAAGGTCAAGTCAAGGTCAAGTCAAGGTCATGTCAAGGTCAGGTCAAGGTCAAGTCAAGGTCGAGCCAAGGTCAAGTCAAGGTCAAGTCAAGGTCAGGTCAAGGTCAACTCAAGGTCGAGTCAAGGTCAAGGCAAGATCAAGTCAAGGTCAAGTCAAGGTCATGTCAAGGTCAAGTCAAGGTCAAGTGAAGGTCAAGTCAAGGTCAAGTCAAGGTCATGTCAAGGTCAAATCAAGGTCAAGTCAAGGCCATGTCAAGGTCAAGTCAAGGTCAAGTCAAGGTCAAGTCAAGGTCATGTCAAGGTCAAATCAAGGGCAAGTCAAGGTCATGTCAAGGTCAAGTCAAGGTCAACTCAAGGTCAAGTCAAGGTCAAGTCAAGGTCAAGTCAAGGTCAAGTCAAGGTCAAGTCAAGGTCATGTCAAGGTCAAGTCAAGGTCAAGTCAGGGTCAAGTCAAGGTTAAGTCAAGATCAAGTCAAGGTCAAGCCAAGGTCAAGTCATGGTCAAGTCAAGTTCAAGTCAAGGTCAAGGCAAGGTCAAGTCAAGGTCAAGTCAAGGTCAAGTCAAGGTCATGTCAAGGTCAAGTCAGGGTCAAGTCAAGGTCAAGTCAAGGTCAAGTCAAGGTCAAGTCAAGGTCAAGGCAAGGTCAAGTCAAGCTCATGTCAAGGTCGAGTCAAGGTCAAGCCAAGGTCATGTCAAGGTCAAGTCAAGCTCATGTCAAGGTCATGTCAAGGTCAATTCAAGGTCATGTCAAGGTCAAGTCAAGGTCAAGTCAAGGTCAAGTCAAGGTCAAGTCAAGGTGATGTAAAGGTAAAGTCAAGGTCAAGTGAAGGTCAAGTCAAGGTCATGTCAAGGGCAAGTCAAGGTCAAGTCAAGGTCAAGTCAAGGTCAAGTCAAGGTCAAGTCAAGGTCAAGTCGAGGTCATGTCAAGGTCAAGACAAGGTCAAGTCAAGGTCACGTCAAGGTCAAGATAAAGTCAAGTCAAGGTCAAGTCAAGGTCAAGTCAAGGTCATGTCAAGGTCAGGTCAAGGTCAAGTCAAGGTCGAGCCAAGGTCAAGTCAAGGTCAAGTCAAGGTCAGGTCAAGGTCAACTCATGGTCGAGTCAAAGTCAAGGCAAGATCAAGTCAAGGTCAAGTCAAGGTCATGTCAAGGTCAAGTCAAGGTCAAGTGAAGGTCAAGTCAAGGTCAAGTCAAGGTCATGTCAAGGTCAAGTCAAGGTCAAGTCAAGGTCAAGTCAAGGTCAAGTCAAGGTCATGACAAGGTCAAATCAAGGTCAAGTCAAGGTCAAGTCAAGGTCATGTCAAGGTCAAATCAAGGGCAAGTCAAGGTCATGTCAAGGTCGAGTCAAGGTCAAGTCAAGGTCAAGTCAAGGTCAAGTCAAGGTCAAATCAAGGTCAAGTCAAGGTTATGTCAAGGTCAAGTCAAGGTCAAGTCAAGGTCAAGTCAAGGTCATGTCAAGGTCAGGTCAAGGTCAACTCAAGGTCGAGTCAAGGTCAAGTCAAGATCAAGTCAAGGTCAAGTCAAGGTCAAGTCAAGGTCAAGTCAAGGTCAAGTCAAGGTCAAGTGAAGGTCAAGTCAAGGTCAAGTCAAGGTCAAGTCAAGGTCAAGTCAAGGTCAAGTGAAGGTCAAGTCAAGGTCAAGTCAAGGTCAAGTCAAGGTCATGTCAAGGTCAAGTCAAGGTCAAGTCAAGGTCAAGTCAAGGATAAGTCAAGGTCAAGTCAAGGTTAAGTCAAGGTCAAGTCAAGGTCAAGCCAAGGTCAAGTCATGGTCAAGTAAAGGTCAAGTCAAGGTCAAGGTCAATTCAAGGTCAAGTCAAGGTCATGTCAAGGTCAAATCAAGGTCAAGTCAAGGTCAAATCAAGGTCAAGTCAAGGTCAAGTCAAGGTGCAGTCAAGGTCATGTCAAGGTCAAATCAAGGTCAAGTCAAGGTCATTTTAAGGTTAAGTCAAGGTCAAGTCAAGGCCAAGTCAAGGTCAAGTGAAGGTCATGTCAAGGTCAAGTCAGGGTCAAGTCAAGGTCAAGTCAAGGTCAAATCAAGGTCAAGTCAAGGTCATGTCAAGGTCAAGTCAAGGTCAAGTCATGGTCAAGTCAAGGTCATGTCAAGGTCAAATCAAGGTCAAGTCAAGGTCAAGTCAAGGTCAAGTCAAGGTCATGTCAAGGTCATGTCAAGGTCAAGGTCAAGGACATGTCAAGGTCATGTCAAGGTCAAGGCAAGGTTAAGTCAAGGTCAAGGTCAAGTCAAGTCAAGGTCAGGTAGAGGTCAAGTCAAGGTCATGTCAAAGTCATGTCAAGGTCAAGTCAAGGTCAAGTCAAGGTCATGTCAAGGTCAGGTCACGGTCAAGTCAAGGTCGAGTCAAGTTCAAGTCAAGGTCAAGTGAAGGTCAAGTCAAGGTCAACTGTAAGGTCAAGTCAAGGTCAAGTCAAGGTCATGTCAATGTCAAGGTCATGTCAAGGTCAGGTCAAGGTCAAGTCAAGGTCGAGTCAAGGTCAAGTCAGGGTCAAGGTCAAGTCAAGGTCAAGTCAAGGTCATGTCAAGGTCAGGTCAAGGACATGTCAAGGTCATGTCAAGGTCAAGGCAAGGTTAAGTCAAGGTCAAGGTCAAGTCAAGTCAAGGTCAGGTAGAGGTCAAGTCAAGGTCATGTCAAAGTCATGTCAAGGTCAAGTCAAGGTCAAGTCAAGGTCATGTCAAGGTCAGGTCACGGTCAAGTCAAGGTCGAGTCAAGTTCAAGTCAAGGTCAAGTGAAGGTCAAGTCAAGGTCAACTGTAAGGTCAAGTCAAGGTCAAGTCAATGTCAAGTCAAGTCAATGTCAAGTCAATGTCAAGTCAAGGTCAACTCAAGGTCAAGTCAAGGTCAAGTCAAGGTCAAGTCAAGGTCGAGTCAAGGTTGAGTCAAGGTCAAGTCATGGTCAAGTTAAGGTCAGGTCAAGGTCAAGTCAAGGTCCAGTGAAGGTCAAGTCAAGGTCATGTCAAGGTCAAGTCAAGGTCATGTCGAGGTCGAGTCAAGGTCAAGTCAAGGTCAAGTCAAGGTTAAGTCAAGGTCGAGTCAAGGTCAAGTCAAGGTCCAGTGAAGGTCAAGTCAAGGTCATGTCAAGGTCAAATCAAGGTCAAATCAAGGTCAAGACAAGGTCAAGTCAAGCTCAAGTCAAGGTCAAGTCAAGGTCAAGTCAAGGTCAAGTCAAGGTCATGTCAAGGTCAAGTCAAGGTCAAGGTCAAGTCAAGGTCAAGTCAAGGTTAAGTCAAGGTCAAGTCAAGGTCCAGTGAAGGTCAAGTCAAGGTCAAGTCAAGGTCAAGTCAAGGTCAAGTCAAGGTCATGTCAAGGTCAATTCAAGGTCATGTCAAGGTCGAGTCAAGGTCGAGTCAAGGTCAAGTCAAGTTCAAGTCAAGGTCAAGTCAAGGTCAAGTCAAGGTCAAGTCAAGGTCGAGTCAATGTCAAGTCAAGGTCAAGTCAAGGTCATGTCAAGGTCATGTAAAGGTCGAGTCAAGGTCGAGTCAAGGTCAAGGTCAAGTCAAGGTCAAGTCAAGGTCAAGTCAAGGTCATGTCAAGGTCATGTCAAGGTCAAGTCAAGGTCAAGTCAAGGTCAAGTCAAGGTTAAGTCAAGGTCAAGTCAAGGTCCAGTGAAGGTCAAGTCAAGGTCAAGGTCAAGTCAAGGTCAAGTCAAGGTCAAGTCAAGCTCAAGTCAAGGTCACATCAAGGTCCAGTGAAGGTCAAGTCAAGGTCAAGGTCAAGTCAAGGTCACGTCAAGGTCAGGTCAAGGTCAAGTCAAGGTCAAGTCAAGGTCAAGTCAAGGTCATGTCAAGGTCAAGTCAATGTCAAGTCAAGGTCATGTCAAGGTCAAGTCAAGGTCGAGTCAAGGTCAAGTCAAGGTCAAGTCAAGGTCAAGTCAAGGTCAAGTCAAGGTCAAGTCAAGGTTAAGTCAAGGTCGAGTCAAGGTCAAGTCAAGGTCCAGTGAAGGTCAAGTCAAGGTCAAGTGAAGGTCAAGTCAAGGTCAAGTCAAGGTCATGTCAAGGTCAAATCAAGGTCAAATCAAGGTCAAGTCAAGGTCAAGTCAAGGTCAAGTCAAGGTCAAGTCAAGGTCAAGTCAAGGTCAAGTCAAGGTCATGTCAAGGTCAAGTCAATGTCAAGTCAAGGTCATGTCAAGGTCAGGTCAAGGTCAAGTCAAGGTCATGTAGAGGTCAAGTCAAGGTTAAGTCAAGGTCAAGTCAAGGTCAAGTCAAGGTCATGTCAAGGTCAAGTCAAGGTCAAGTCAAGGTCAAGTCAAGGTCAAGTCAAGGTCAAGTCAAGGTCAAGGCAAGGTCAAGTCAAGGTCAAGTCACGGTCAAGTCAAGGTCAAGTCAAGGTCAAGTCAAGGTCAAGTCAAGGTCAAGTCAAGGTCATGTCAAGGTCAAGTCAAGGTCATGTCAAGGTCATTTCAAGGTCAAGCCAAGGTCAAGTCAAGGTCAAGTCAAGGTCAAGTCAAGGTTAAGTCAAGGTCAAGTCAAGTCAAGGTCATGTCAAGGTCAAGTCAAGGTCAAGTCAAGGTCAAGTCAAGGTCAAGTCAAGGTCAAGTCAAGGTTAAGTCAAGGTCAAGCCAAGGTCAAGTCATGGTCAAGTCAAGGTCAAGTCAAGGTCAAGTCAAGGTCATGTCCAGGTCAGGTCAAGGTCAAGTCATGGTCAAGTCAAGGTCAAGTCAAGGTTAAGTCAAGGTCAAGTCAAGGTCGAGTCAAGGTCAAGTCAAGATCAAGCCAAGGTCAAGTCAAGGTCAAGTCAAAGTCAAGTGAAGGTCAAGTCAAGGTCAAGTCAAGGTCAAGTCAAGGTTAAGTCAAGTCAGGGTCATGTCAAGGTCAAGTCAAGGTCAAGTCAAGGTCAAGTCAAGGTCATGTCAAGGTCGAGTCAAGGTCAGGTTAAGATCAAGCCAAGGTCAAGTCAAGGTCAAGTCAAAGTCAAGTGAAGGTCAAGTCAAGGTCAAGTCAAGGTCAAGTCAAGGTCAAGTCAAGGTCAAGTCAAGGTCATGTCAAGGTCAAGTCAAGGTCAAGTCAAGGTTAAGTCAAGGTCAAGTCAAGGTCACGTCAAGGTCAAGTCAAGGTCAAGTCATGTCAAGGTCAATTCAAGGTCAAGGTCAAGTCAAGGTCAAGTCAAGGTCATGTCAAGGTCATGTCAAGGTCAAGTCAAGGTCAAGTCGAAGTCAAGTCAAGGTCATGTCAAGGTCAAGTCAAGGTCAAGTCAAGGTCAAGTCAAGGTCAAGTCAAGGTCATGTCAAGGTCAAGTCAAGGTCAAGTCAAGGTCATGTCAAGGTCAGGTCAAGGTCAAGTCAAGGTCAAGTCAAGGTTAAGTCAAGGTCAAGTCAAGGTCCAGTGAAGGTCAAGTCAAGGTCAAGTCAAGGTCATGTCAAGGTCAGTTCAAGGTCATGTCAAGGTCAAGTCAAGTTCAAGTCAAGGTCAAGTCAAGGTCAAGTCAAGGTCAAGTCAAGGTCGAGTCAATGTCAAGTCAAGGTCAAGTCAAGGTCATGTCAAGGTCATGTAAAGGTCGAGTCAAGGTCTAGTCAAGGTCAAGGTCAAGTCAAGGTCAAGTCAAGGTCATGTCAAGGTCATGTCAAGGTCAAGTCAAGGTCAAGTCAAGGTTAAGTCAAGCTCAAGTCAAGGTCCAGTGAAGGTCAAGTCAAGGTCACGTCAAGGTCAGGTCAAGGTCAAGTCAAGGTCAAGTCAAGGTCAAGTCAAGGTCAAGTCAAGGTCATGTCAAGGTCAAGTCAATGTCAAGTCAAGGTCATGTCAAGGTCATGTCAAGGTCAAGTCAAGGTCAAGTCAAGGTCAAGTCAAGGTCAAGTCAAGGTCATGTCAAGGTCAAGTCAAGGTCAAGTCAAGGTCAGGTCAAGGTCAAGTCAAGGTCATGTCAAGGTCAAGTCAAGGTCAAGTCAAGGTTAAGTCAAGGTCAAGTCAAGGTCAAGTCAAGGTCATGTCAAGGTCAAGTCAAGGTCAAGTCAAGGTCAAGTCAAGGTCAAGTCAAGGTCAAGTCAAGGTCAAGGCAAGGTCAAGTCAAGGTCAAGGCAAGGTCAAGTCAAGGTCAAGTCAAAGTCAAGTCACGGTCAAGTCAAGGTCATGTCAAGGTCAAGTCAAGGTCATGTCAAGGTCATGTCAAGGTCAAGCCAAGGTCAAGTCAAGGTCAAGTCAAGGTCAAGTCAAGGTTAAGTCAAGGTCACGTCAAGGTCAGGTCAAGGTCAAGTCAAGGTCAAGTCAAGGTCAAGTCAAGGTCAAGTCAAGGTTAAGTCAAGGTCAAGCCAAGGTCAAGTCATGGTAAAGTCAAGGTCAAGTCAAGGGCAAGTCAAGGTCATGTCCAGGTCAGGTCAAGGTCAAGTCAAGGTCAAGTCAAGGTCAAGTCATGGTCAAGTCAAGGTCAAGTCAAGGTTAAGTCAAGGTCAAGTCAAGGTCGAGTCAAGGTCAAGTCAAGATCAAGCCAAGGTCAAGTCAAGGTCAAGTCAAAGTCAAGTGAAGGTCAAGTCAAGGTCGAGTCAAGGTCAAGTCAAGATCAAGCCAAGGTCAAGTCAAGGTCAAGTCAAAGTCAAGTGAAGGTCAAGTCAAGGTCAAGTCAGGGTCATGTCAAGGTCAAGTGAAGGTCAAGTCAAGGTCAAGTCGAGGTCATGTCAAGGTCAAGACAAGGTCAAGTCAAGGTCACGTCAAGGTCAAGATAAAGTCAAGTCAAGGTCAAGTCAAGGTCAAGTCAAGGTCATGTCAAGGTCAGGTCAAGGTCAAGTCAAGGTCGAGCCAAGGTCAAGTCAAGGTCAAGTCAAGGTCAGGTCAAGGTCAACTCATGGTCGAGTCAAAGTCAAGGCAAGATCAAGTCAAGGTCAAGTCAAGGTCATGTCAAGGTCAAGTCAAGGTCAAGTGAAGGTCAAGTCAAGGTCAAGTCAAGGTCATGTCAAGGTCAAGTCAAGGTCAAGTCAAGGTCAAGTCAAGGTCAAGTCAAGGTCATGACAAGGTCAAATCAAGGTCAAGTCAAGGTCAAGTCAAGGTCATGTCAAGGTCAAATCAAGGGCAAGTCAAGGTCATGTCAAGGTCGAGTCAAGGTCAAGTCAAGGTCAAGTCAAGGTCAAGTCAAGGTCAAATCAAGGTCAAGTCAAGGTTATGTCAAGGTCAAGTCAAGGTCAAGTCAAGGTCAAGTCAAGGTCATGTCAAGGTCATGTCAAGGTCAACTCAAGGTCAACTCAAGGTCAAGTCAAGATCAAGTCAAGGTCAAGTCAAGGTCAAGTCAAGGTCAAGTCAAGGTCAAGTGAAGGTCAAGTCAAGGTCAAGTCAAGGTCAAGTCAAGGTCAAGTCAAGGTCAAGTGAAGGTCAAGTCAAGGTCAAGTCAAGGTCAAGTCAAGGTCATGTCAAGGTCAAGTCAAGGTCAAGTCAAGGTCAAGTCAAGGATAAGTCAAGGTCAAGTCAAGGTTAAGTCAAGGTCAAGTCAAGGTCAAGCCAAGGTCAAGTCATGGTCAAGTAAAGGTCAAGTCAAGGTCAAGGTCAATTCAAGGTCAAGTCAAGGTCATGTCAAGGTCAAATCAAGGTCAAGTCAAGGTCAAATCAAGGTCAAGTCAAGGTCAAGTCAAGGTGCAGTCAAGGTCATGTCAAGGTCAAGTCAAGGTCATTTTAAGGTTAAGTCAAGGTCAAGTCAAGGCCAAGTCAAGGTCAAGTGAAGGTCATGTCAAGGTCAAGTCAGGGTCAAGTCAAGGTCAAGTCAAGGTCAAATCAAGGTCAAGTCAAGGTCATGTCAAGGTCAAGTCAAGGTCAAGTCATGGTCAAGTCAAGGTCATGTCAAGGTCAAATCAAGGTCAAGTCAAGGTCAAGTCAAGGTCAAGTCAAGGTCATGTCAAGGTCATGTCAAGGTCAAGGTCAAGGACATGTCAAGGTCATGTCAAGGTCAAGGCAAGGTTAAGTCAAGGTCAAGGTCAAGTCAAGTCAAGGTCAGGTAGAGGTCAAGTCAAGGTCATGTCAAAGTCATGTCAAGGTCAAGTCAAGGTCAAGTCAAGGTCATGTCAAGGTCAGGTCACGGTCAAGTCAAGGTCGAGTCAAGTTCAAGTCAAGGTCAAGTGAAGGTCAAGTCAAGGTCAACTGTAAGGTCAAGTCAAGGTCAAGTCAAGGTCATGTCAATGTCAAGGTCATGTCAAGGTCAGGTCAAGGTCAAGTCAAGGTCGAGTCAAGGTCAAGTCAGGGTCAAGGTCAAGTCAAGGTCAAGTCAAGGTCATGTCAAGGTCAGGTCAAGGACATGTCAAGGTCATGTCAAGGTCAAGGCAAGGTTAAGTCAAGGTCAAGGTCAAGTCAAGTCAAGGTCAGGTAGAGGTCAAGTCAAGGTCATGTCAAAGTCATGTCAAGGTCAAGTCAAGGTCAAGTCAAGGTCATGTCAAGGTCAGGTCACGGTCAAGTCAAGGTCGAGTCAAGTTCAAGTCAAGGTCAAGTGAAGGTCAAGTCAAGGTCAACTGTAAGGTCAAGTCAAGGTCAAGTCAATGTCAAGTCAAGTCAATGTCAAGTCAATGTCAAGTCAAGGTCAACTCAAGGTCAAGTCAAGGTCAAGTCAAGGTCAAGTCAAGGTCGAGTCAAGGTTGAGTCAAGGTCAAGTCATGGTCAAGTTAAGGTCAGGTCAAGGTCAAGTCAAGGTCCAGTGAAGGTCAAGTCAAGGTCATGTCAAGGTCAAGTCAAGGTCATGTAGAGGTCGAGTCAAGGTCAAGTCAAGGTCAAGTCAAGGTTAAGTCAAGGTCGAGTCAAGGTCAAGTCAAGGTCCAGTGAAGGTCAAGTCAAGGTCATGTCAAGGTCAAATCAAGGTCAAATCAAGCTCAAGTCAAGGTCAAGTCAAGGTCAAGTCAAGGTCAAGTCAAGGTCAAGTCAAGGTCAAGTCAAGGTCATGTCAAGGTCAAGTCAAGGTCAAGGTCAAGTCAAGGTCAAGTCAAGGTTAAGTCAAGGTCAAGTCAAGGTCCAGTGAAGGTCAAGTCAAGGTCAAGTCAAGGTCAAGTCAAGGTCAAGTCAAGGTCATGTCAAGGTCAATTCAAGGTCATGTCAAGGTCGAGTCAAGGTCGAGTCAAGGTCAAGTCAAGTTCAAGTCAAGGTCAAGTCAAGGTCAAGTCAAGGTCAAGTCAAGGTCGAGTCAATGTCAAGTCAAGGTCAAGTCAAGGTCATGTCAAAGTCATGTAAAGGTCGAGTCAAGGTCGAGTCAAGGTCAAGGTCAAGTCAAGGTCAAGTCAAGGTCAAGTCAAGGTCATGTCAAGGTCATGTCAAGGTCAAGTCAAGGTCAAGTCAAGGTCAAGTCAAGGTTAAGTCAAGGTCAAGTCAAGGTCCAGTGAAGGTCAAGTCAAGGTCAAGGTCAAGTCAAGGTCAAGTCAAGGTCAAGTCAAGCTCAAGTCAAGGTCACATCAAGGTCCAGTGAAGGTCAAGTCAAGGTCAAGGTCAAGTCAAGGTCACGTCAAGGTCAGGTCAAGGTCAAGTCAAGGTCAAGTCAAGGTCAAGTCAAGGTCATGTCAAGGTCAAGTCAATGTCAAGTCAAGGTCATGTCAAGGTCAAGTCAAGGTCGAGTCAAGGTCAAGTCAAGGTCAAGTCAAGGTCAAGTCAAGGTCAAGTCAAGGTCAAGTCAAGGTTAAGTCAAGGTCGAGTCAAGGTCAAGTCAAGGTCCAGTGAAGGTCAAGTCAAGGTCAAGTGAAGGTCAAGTCAAGGTCAAGTCAAGGTCATGTCAAGGTCAAATCAAGGTCAAATCAAGGTCAAGTCAAGGTCAAGTCAAGGTCAAGTCAAGGTCAAGTCAAGGTCAAGTCAAGGTCAAGTCAAGGTCATGTCAAGGTCAAGTCAATGTCAAGTCAAGGTCATGTCAAGGTCAGGTCAAGGTCAAGTCAAGGTCATGTAGAGGTCAAGTCAAGGTTAAGTCAAGGTCAAGTCAAGGTCAAGTCAAGGTCATGTCAAGGTCAAGTCAAGGTCAAGTCAAGGTCAAGTCAAGGTCAAGTCAAGGTCAAGTCAAGGTCAAGGCAAGGTCAAGTCAAGGTCAAGTCACGGTCAAGTCAAGGTCAAGTCAAGGTCAAGTCAAGGTCAAGTCAAGGTCAAGTCAAGGTCATGTCAAGGTCAAGTCAAGGTCATGTCAAGGTCATTTCAAGGTCAAGCCAAGGTCAAGTCAAGGTCAAGTCAAGGTCAAGTCAAGGTTAAGTCAAGGTCAAGTCAAGTCAAGGTCATGTCAAGGTCAAGTCAAGGTCAAGTCAAGGTCAAGTCAAGGTCAAGTCAAGGTCAAGTCAAGGTCAAGTCAAGGTTAAGTCAAGGTCAAGCCAAGGTCAAGTCATGGTCAAGTCAAGGTCAAGTCAAGGTCAAGTCAAGGTCATGTCCAGGTCAGGTCAAGGTCAAGTCATGGTCAAGTCAAGGTCAAGTCAAGGTTAAGTCAAGGTCAAGTCAAGGTCGAGTCAAGGTCAAGTCAAGATCAAGCCAAGGTCAAGTCAAGGTCAAGTCAAAGTCAAGTGAAGGTCAAGTCAAGGTCAAGTCAAGGTCAAGTCAAGGTTAAGTCAAGTCAGGGTCATGTCAAGGTCAAGTCAAGGTCAAGTCAAGGTCATGTCAAGGTCGAGTCAAGGTCAGGTTAAGATCAAGCCAAGGTCAAGTCAAGGTCAAGTCAAAGTCAAGTGAAGGTCAAGTCAAGGTCAAGTCAAGGTCAAGTCAAGGTCATGTCAAGGTCAAGTCAAGGTCAAGTCAAGGTTAAGTCAAGGTCAAGTCAAGGTCACGTCAAGGTCAAGTCATGTCAAGGTCAAGTCATGTCAAGGTCAAGGTCAATTCAAGGTCAAGGTCAAGTCAAGGTCAAGTCAAGGTCATGTCAAGGTCATGTCAAGGTCAAGTCAAGGTCAAGTCGAAGTCAAGTCAAGGTCATGTCAAGGTCAAGTCAAGGTCAAGTCAAGGTCAAGTCAACGTCATGTCAAGGTCATGTCAAGGTCAAGTCAAGGTCAAGTCAAGGTCATGTCAAGGTCAAATCAAGGTCAAATCCAGGTCAAGTCAAGGTCAAGTCAAGGTCAAGTCAAGGTCATGTCAAGGTCAAGTCAAGGTCAAGTCAAGGTCATGTCAAGGTCAGGTCAAGGTCAAGTCAAGGTCAAGTCAAGGTTAAGTCAAGGTCAAGTCAAGGTCCAGTGAAGGTCAAGTCAAGGTCAAGTCAAGGTCATGTCAAGGTCAGTTCAAGGTCATGTCAAGGTCAAGTCAAGTTCAAGTCAAGGTCAAGTCAAGGTCAAGTCAAGGTCAAGTCAAGGTCGAGTCAATGTCAAGTCAAGGTCAAGTCAAGGTCATGTCAAGGTCATGTAAAGGTCGAGTCAAGGTCTAGTCAAGGTCAAGGTCAAGTCAAGGTCAAGTCAAGGTCATGTCAAGGTCATGTCAAGGTCAAGTCAAGGTCAAGTCAAGGTTAAGTCAAGCTCAAGTCAAGGTCAGGTCAAGGTCAAGTCAAGGTCAAGTCAAGGTCAAGTCAAGGTCAAGTCAAGGTCATGTCAAGGTCAAGTCAATGTCAAGTCAAGGTCATGTCAAGGTCATGTCAAGGTCAAGTCAAGGTCAAGTCAAGGTCAAGTCAAGGTCAAGTCAAGGTCATGTCAAGGTCAAGTCAAGGTCAAGTCAAGGTCAGGTCAAGGTCAAGTCAAGGTCATGTCAAGGTCAAGTCAAGGTCAAGTCAAGGTTAAGTCAAGGTCAAGTCAAGGTCAAGTCAAGGTCATGTCAAGGTCAAGTCAAGGTCAAGTCAAGGTCAAGTCAAGGTCAAGTCAAGGTCAAGTCAAGGTCAAGGCAAGGTCAAGTCAAGGTCAAGGCAAGGTCAAGTCAAGGTCAAGTCAAAGTCAAGTCACGGTCAAGTCAAGGTCAAGTCAAGGTCATGTCAAGGTCAAGTCAAGGTCATGTCAAGGTCATGTCAAGGTCAAGCCAAGGTCAAGTCAAGGTCAAGTCAAGGTCAAGTCAAGGTTAAGTCAAGGTCACGTCAAGGTCAGGTCAAGGTCAAGTCAAGGTCAAGTCAAGGTCAAGTCAAGGTCAAGTCAAGGTTAAGTCAAGGTCAAGCCAAGGTCAAGTCATGGTAAAGTCAAGGTCAAGTCAAGGGCAAGTCAAGGTCATGTCCAGGTCAGGTCAAGGTCAAGTCAAGGTCAAGTCAAGGTCAAGTCATGGTCAAGTCAAGGTCAAGTCAAGGTTAAGTCAAGGTCAAGTCAAGGTCGAGTCAAGGTCAAGTCAAGATCAAGCCAAGGTCAAGTCAAGGTCAAGTCAAAGTCAAGTGAAGGTCAAGTCAAGGTCGAGTCAAGGTCAAGTCAAGATCAAGCCAAGGTCAAGTCAAGGTCAAGTCAAAGTCAAGTGAAGGTCAAGTCAAGGTCAAGGTCAAGTCAAGGTTAAGTCAAGGTCAAGTCAGGGTCATGTCAAGGTCAAGTCAAGGTCAAGTCAAGGTCAAGTCAAGGTCAAGTCAAGGTCATGTCAAGGTCGAGTCAAGGTCAGGTCAAGATCAAGCCAAGGTCAAGTCAAGGTCAAGGTCAAGTCAAAGTCAAGTGAAGGTCAAGTCAAGGTCAAGTCAAGGTCAAGTCAAGGTCATGTCAAGGTGAAGTCAATGTCAAGTCAAGGTCATGTCAAGGTCAAGTCAAGGTCAAGTCAAGGTCATGTCAAGGTCGAGTCAAGGTCAAGTCAAGATCAAGCCAAGGTCAATTCAAGGTTAAGTCAAGGTCAAGTCAAGGTCAAGGTCAAGCCAAGGTCAAGTCATGGTCAAGTTAAGGTCAAGCCAAGGTCAAGTCAAGGTCAAGTCAAGGGCAAGGTCAAGGTCAAGGTCAATTCAAGGTCAAGTCAAGGTCATGTCAAGGGAAAGTCTAGGTCAAGTCAAGGTCATGTCCAGGTCAGGTCAAGGTCAAGTCAAGGTCAAGTCAACGTCATGTCGAGGTCATGTCAAGGTCAAGTCAAGGTCAAGTCGAGGTCAAGTCAAGTTCATGTCAAGGTCAAGTCATGGTCAAGTCAAGGTCGAGTCAAGGTCAAGTGAAAGTCATGTCAAGGTCAAGTCAAGGTCAAGTCAATGAAAAGTCAAAGTCAAGTCAAGGTTAAGTGAAGGTCAAGTCAAGGTCACGTCAAGGTCAAGTCAAGGTCAAGTCAAAGTCATGTCAAGGTCAAGGTCAATTCAAGGTCATGTCAAGGTCAAGGTCAAGTCAAGGTCAAGTCAAGGTCATGTCAAGGTCATGTCAAGGTCAAGTCAAGGTCAAGTCGAAGTCAAGTCAAGGTCATGTCAAGGTTAAGTCAAGGTCAAGTCAAGGTCAAGTCAAGGTCAAGTCATGGTCAAGTCAAGGTCGAGTCAAGGTCAAGTGAAGGTCATGTCAAGGTCAAGTCAAGGTCAAGTCAATGAAAAGTCAAAGTCAAGTCAAGGTTAAGTGAAGGTCAAGTCAAGGTCACGTCAAGGTCAAGTCAAGGTCAAGTCAAGGTCATGTCAAGGTCATGTTAAGGTCAAGTCAAGGTCAAGTAAAGGTCATGTCAAGGTCAGGTCAAAGTCAAGTCTAGGTCGAGTCAAGGTCAAGTCAAGGTCAAGTCACGGTCAAGGCAAGGTCAAGTCAAGGTCAAGTCAAGGTCAAGTTAAGGTCATGTCAAGGTCAAGTCAAGGTCGAGTCAAGGTCAAGTCAAGGTCATGTCAAGGTCAAGTCAAGGTCAAGTCAAGGGCAAGTCAAGGTCAAGGTCAAGTCAAGGTCGAGTCAAGGTCAAGTCAAAGTCAAGTCAAGGTCAAGTGAAGGTCAAGTCAAGGTCAAGTCAAGGTCATGTCAAGGTCAAGTCAAGGTCAAGTCAAGGTCAAGTCAAGGTCAAGTCAAGGTTAAGTCAAGGTCAAGTCAAGGTCGAGCCAAGGTCAAGTCATGGTCAAGTCAAGGTCAAGTCAAGGTCAAGTCAAGGTCAAGTCAAGGTCAAGTCAAGGTCAAGTCAAGGTCAAGTCAAGGTCAAGTCAACGTCATGTCAAGGTCATGTCAAGGTCAAGTCAAGGTCAAGGCAAGGTCAAGTCAAGCTCATGTCAAGGTCGAGTCAAGGTCAAGTCAAGTCAAGGTCAAGTCAAAGTCAAGTCAAGGTCAAGTCAAGGTCAAGTGAAGGTCAAGTCAAGGTCAAGTCAAGGTCAAGGCAAGGTCAAGTCAAGCTCATGTCAAGGTCGAGTCAAGGTCAAGTCAAGTCAAGGTCAAGTCAAGGTCAAGTCAAGGTCAAGTCAAGGTCAAGTCAAGGTCATGTCAAGGTCATGTTAAGGTCAAGTCAAGGTCAAGTCAAGGTCAAGTAAAGGTCAAGTCACGGTAAAGTCAAGGTCAAGTCAAGTCAAGATCAAGTCAAGGTCAAGTCAAGGTCAAGTCAAAGTCATGTCAAGGTCAAGTCGAAGTCAAGTCAAGGTCATGTCAAGGTTAAGTCAAGGTCAAGTCAAGGTCAAGTCAAGGTCAAGTCAAGGTCAAGTCAAGGTCAAGTCAGGGTCAAGTCAAGGTCAAGGTCAAGTCAAGGTCGAGTCAAGGTCAAGTCAAGGTCAAGTCAAGGTCAAGTCAAGGTCAAGTCAAAGTCAAGTCAAGGTCAAGTCAAGGTCAAGTGAAGGTCAAGTCAAGGTCAAGTCAAGGTCAAGGCAAGGTCAAGTCAAGCTCATGTCAAGGTCGAGTCAAGGCCAAGTCAAGGTCAAGTCAAGGTCATGTCAAGGTCAAGTCAAGGTCAAGTCAAGGTCAAGTCAAGGTCAAGGTCAAGTCAAGGTCGAGTCAAGGTCAAGTCAAGGTTAAGTCAAGGTCAAGTCAAAGTCAAGTCAAGGTCAAGTGAAGGTCAAGTCAAGGTCAAGTCAAAGTCAAGTCAAGGTCAAGTGAAGGTCAAGTCAAGGTCACGTCAAGGTCATGTCAAGGTCAAGTCAAAGTCATGTCAAGGTCAAGGTCAAGTCAAGGTTAAGTCAAGGTCATGTCGAGGTCAGGTCAAGGTCAAGTCAAGGCCAATTCAAGGTCAAGTCGAAGTCAAGTCAGGTCATGTAAAGGTTAAGTCAAGGTCAAGTCAAGGTCAAGTCAAGGTCAAGTCAAGGTCAAGTCAAGGTCAAGTCAAGGTCAAGTCAAGGTCATGTCAAGGTCATGTTAAGGTCAAGTCAAGGTCAAGTCAAGGTCAAGTCAAGGTCAAGTAAAGGTCAAGTCACGGTAAAGTCAAGGTCAAGTCAAGGTCAAGTCAAGGTCAAGTCAAAGTCATGTCAAGGTCAAGTCAAGGTCCTGCCAAGTTCAAGTCAAGGTCAAGTCAATGTCATGTCAAGGTCATGTCAAGGTCAAGTTCAAGTCAAGGTCAAGTCAAGGTCAAGTCAAGGTCAAGTCAAGGTCAAGGTCAGTTCAAGGTTAAGTCAAGGTCATGTCAAAGGCAAGTCTAGGTCAAGTCAAGGTGATGTCCAGGTCAGGTCAAGGTCAAGTCAAGGTCAAGTCAACGTCATGTCAAGGTCATGTCAAGGTCAAGTCAAGGTCAAGTCAAAGTCAAGTCAAGGTCAAGGCAAGGTCAAGTCAAGCTCATGTCAAGGTCGAGTCAAGGTCAGGTCAAGTCACGGTCAAGTCAAGGTCATGTCAAGGTCAAGTCAAGGTCAAGTCAAGGTCAAGTCAAGGTCAAGTCAAGGTCAAGTCAAAGTCAAGTCAAGGTCAAGTGAAGGTCAAGTCAAGGTCAAGTGAAGGTCAAGTCAAGGTCATGTCAAGTGCAAGTCAAGGTCAAGTCAAGGTCAAGTCAAGGTCAAGTCGAGGTCATGTCAAGGTCAAGACAAGGTCAAGTCAAGGTCAAGTCAAGGTCAAGTCAAGGTCAAATCAAGGTCAAGGCAAGGTCAAGTCAAGCTCATGTCAAGGTCGAGTCAAGGTAAAGTCAAGTCAAGGTCATGTCAAGGTCAAGTCAAGCTCATGTCAAGGTCAATTCAAGGTCAAGTCAAGGTCAAGTCAAGGTCATGTCAAGGTCAAGTCAAGGTCAAGTCAAGGTCAAGGTCAAGTCAAGGTCGAGTCAAGGTCAAGTCAAGGTCAAGTCAAGGTCAAGTCAAGGTCAAGTGAAGCTCAAGTCAAGGTCATGTCAAGGGCAAGTCAAGGTCAAGTCAAGGTCAAGTCAAGGTCATGTAAAAGTCAAGTCAAGGTCAAGTGAAGGTCAAGTCAAGGTCATGTCAAGGTCAAGTCAAGGTCAAGTCAAGGTCAAGGTCAAGTCAAGGTCGAGTCAAGGTCAAGTCAAGGTCAAGTCAAGGTCATGTAAAGGTCAAGTCAAGGTCAAGTGAAGGTCAAGTCAAGGTCATGTCAAGGGCAAGTCAAGGTCAAGTCAAGGTCAAGTCAAGGTCAAGTCAAGGTCAAGTCGAGGTCATGTCAAGGTCATGTTAAGGTCAAGTCAAGGTCAAGTAAAGGTCATGTCAAGGTCAGGTCAAAGTCAAGTCTAGGTCGAGTCAAGGTCAAGTCAAGGTCAAGTCACGGTCAAGGCAAGGTCAAGTCAAGGTCAAGTCAAGGTCAAGTCAAGGTCATGTCAAGGTCAAGTCAGGGTCAAGTCAAGGTCAAGTCAAGGTCAAGTCAAGGTCAAGTCAAGGTCAAGGCAAGGTCAAGTCAAGGTCAAGGCAAGGTCAAGTCAAGCTCATGTCAAGGTCGAGTCAAGGTCATGTCAAGGTCAAGTCAAGGTCAAGTCAAGGTCAAGTCAAAGTCAAGTCAAAGTCAAGTCAAGGTCAAGTGAAGGTCAAGTCAAGGTCAAGTCAAGGTCAAGTCAAGGTCATGTCAAGGTCAAGTCAAGCTCAAGTCAAGGTCAAGTCAGGGTCAAGTCAAGGTCAAGCCAAGGTCAAGTCATGGTCAAGTCAAGGTCAAGTCAAGGTCAAGTCAAGGTCAAGTCAAGGTCAAGGTCAATGTCAATTCAAGGTCAAGTCAAGGTCATGTCAAGGGCAAGTCTAGGTCAAGTCAAGGTCATGTCCAGGTCAGGTCAAGGTCAAGTCAAGGTCAAGTCAACGTCATGTCAAGGTCATTCCAAGGTCAAGTCAAGGTCAAGTCAAGGTCGAGTCAAGGTCAAGTCAAGGTCAAGTGAAGGTCATGTCAAGGTCAAGTCAAGGTCAAGTCAATGTCAAGTCAAGGTCAAGTCAAGGTTAAGTCAAGGTCAAGTCAAGGTCACGTCAAGGTCATGTCAAGGCCAAGTCAAAGTCATGTCAAGGACAAGGTCAAGTCAAGGTCATGTCAAGGTCAAGTCAAGGTCAAGTCAAGGTCATGTCGAGGTCAGGTCAAGGTCAAGTCAAGGTCATGTCAAGGTTAAGTCAAGGTTAAGTCAAGGTCAAGTCAAGGTCAAGTAAAGGTCAAGTCAAGGTCAAGTCAAGGTCAAGTCAAGGTCATGTCAAGGTCAGGTCAAAGTCAAGGTCGAGTCAAGGTCAAGTAAAGGTCAAGTCACGGTATAGTCAAGGTCAAGTCAAGGTCAAGTCAAGGTCAAGTCAAGGTCAAGTCAAGGTCAAGTCAAGGTCAAGTCAAGGTCAAGTCAAAGTCATGTCAAGGTCAAGTCAAGGTCAAGTCAAGGTCAAGTCAAGGTCAAGTCAAGGTCAAGTCAATGTCATGTCAAGGTCATGTCAAGGTCATGCCAAGGTCAAGTCAAGGTCATTTCAAGGTCAAGTCAAGTTCAAGTCAAGGTCAAGGCAAGGTCAAGTCAAGGTCAAGTCAAGGTCAAGTCAAGGTCACGTCAAGGTCAAGTCAGGGTCAAGTCAAGGTCAAGTCAAGGTCAAGTCAAGGTCAAGTCAAGGTCATGTCAAGGTCGAGTCAAGGTCAAGTCAAGGTCATGTCAAGGTCAAG
This sequence comes from Sturmia bella, assembly GCA_963662145.1. Lineage (NCBI taxonomy): Eukaryota > Metazoa > Arthropoda > Insecta > Diptera > Tachinidae > Sturmia > Sturmia bella. The sequence continues at coordinate 82,527,782 of OY759168.1, read as the reverse complement.
TCAAGCTCATGTCAAGGTCATGTCAAGGTCAATTCAAGGTCATATCAAGGTCATGTCAAGGTCAAGTCAAGGTCAAGTTAAGGTCAAGGTCGAGTCAAGGTCGAGTCAAGGTCAAGTCAAGGTCAAGTCAAGGTCAAGTCAAGGTGATGTAAAGGTAAAGTCAAGGTCAAGTGAAGGTCAAGTCAAGGTCATGTCAAGGGCAAGTCAAGGTCAAGTCAAGGTCAAGTCAAGGTCAAGTCAAGGTCAAGTCGAGGTCATGTCAAGGTCAAGACAAGGTCAAGTCAAGGTCAAGTCAAGGTCATGTCAAGGTCAGGTCAAGGTCAAGTCAAGGTCGAGCCAAGGTCAAGTCAAGGTCAAGTCAAGGTCAGGTCAAGGTCAACTCAAGGTCGAGTCAAGGTCAAGGCAAGATCAAGTCAAGGTCAAGTCAAGGTCATGTCAAGGTCAAGTCAAGGTCAAGTGAAGGTCAAGTCAAGGTCAAGTCAAGGTCAAGTCAAGGTTAAGTCAAGGTCAAGTCAAGGTCAAGTCAAGGTCATGTCAAGGTCAAATCAAGGTCAAGTCAAGGCCATGTCAAGGTCAAGTCAAGGTCAAGTCAAGGTCAAGTCAAGGTCATGTCAAGGTCAAATCAAGGGCAAGTCAAGGTCATGTCAAGGTCAAGTCAAGGTCAACTCAAGGTCAAGTCAAGGTCAAGTCAAGGTCAAGTCAAGGTCAAGTCAAGGTCAAGTCAAGGTCAAGTCAAGGTCATGTCAAGGTCAAATCAAGGTCAAGTCAAGGTCATGTCAAGGTCAAGTCAAGGTCAAGTCAAGGTCAAGTCAAGGTCAAGTCAAGGTCAAGTCAAGGTCATGTCAAGGTCAGGTCAAGGTCAACTCAAGGTCGAGTCAAGGTCAAGTCAAGATCAAGTCAAGGTCAAGTCAAGGTCAAGTCAAGGTCATGTCAAGGTCAAGTCAAGGTCAAGTCAAGGTCAAGTCAAGGATAAGTCAAGGTCAAGTCAAGGTTAAGTCAAGGTCAAGTCAAGGTCAAGCCAAGGTCAAGTCATGGTCAAGTAAAGGTCAAGTCAAGGTCAAGGTCAATTCAAGGTCAAATCAAGGTCAAGTCAAGGTCAAATCAAGGTCAAGTCAAGGTCAAGTCAAGGTGCAGTCAAGGTCATGTCAAGGTCAAATCAAGGTCAAGTCAAGGTCATTTTAAGGTCAAGTCAAGGTCAAGTAAAGGTCAAGTCACGGTAAAGTCAAGGTCAAGTCAAGGTCAAGTCAAGGTCAAGTCAAGGTCAAGTCAAGGTCAAGTCAAGGTCCTGTCAAGTTCAAGTCAAGGTCAAGTCAAGGTCAAGTCAATGTCATGTCAAGGTCGTGTCAAGGTCATGCCAAGGTCAAGTCAAGGTCAAGTCAAGGTCATGTCAAGGTCAAGTCAAGTTCAAGTCAAGGTCAAGGCAAGGTCAAGTCAAGGTCAAGTCAAGGTCAAGTCAAGGTCATGTCAAGGTCAAGTCAGGGTCAAGTCAAGGTCAAGTCAAGGTCAAGTCAAGGTCAAGTCAAGGTCAAGGCAAGGTCAAGTCAAGCTCATGTCAAGGTCGAGTCAAGGTCAAGCCAAGGTCATGTCAAGGTCAAGTCAAGCTCATGTCAAGGTCATGTCAAGGTCAATTCAAGGTCATGTCAAGGTCAAGTCAAGGTCAAGTCAAGGTCAAGTCAAGGTCAAGTCAAGGTCAAGTCAAGGTGATGTAAAGGTAAAGTCAAGGTCAAGTGAAGGTCAAGTCAAGGTCATGTCAAGGGCAAGTCAAGGTCAAGTCAAGGTCAAGTCAAGGTCAAGTCAAGGTCAAGTCAAGGTCAAGTCGAGGTCATGTCAAGGTCAAGACAAGGTCAAGTCAAGGTCACGTCAAGGTCAAGATAAAGTCAAGTCAAGGTCAAGTCAAGGTCAAGTCAAGGTCATGTCAAGGTCAGGTCAAGGTCAAGTCAAGGTCGAGCCAAGGTCAAGTCAAGGTCAAGTCAAGGTCAGGTCAAGGTCAACTCAAGGTCGAGTCAAGGTCAAGGCAAGATCAAGTCAAGGTCAAGTCAAGGTCATGTCAAGGTCAAGTCAAGGTCAAGCGAAGGTCAAGTCAAGGTCAAGTCAAGGTCATGTCAAGGTCAAGTCAAGGTCAAGTCAAGGTCAAGTCAAGGTCAAGTCAAGGTCATGACAAGGTCAAATCAAGGTCAAGTCAAGGTCATGTCAAGGTCAAATCAAGGGCAAGTCAAGGTCATGTCAAGGTCGAGTCAAGGTCAAGTCAAGGTCAAGTCAAGGTCAAGTCAAGGTCAAATCAAGGTCAAGTCAAGGTCATGTCAAGGTCAAGTCAAGGTCAAGTCAAGGTCATGTCAAGGTCAGGTCAAGGTCAACTCAAGGTCGAGTCAAGGTCAAGTCAAGATCAAGTCAAGGTCAAGTCAAGGTCAAGTCAAGGTCAAGTCAAGGTCAAGTGAAGGTCAAGTCAAGGTCAAGTCAAGGTCAAGTCAAGGTCAAGTCAAGGTCAAGTGAAGGTCAAGTCAAGGTCAAGTCAAGGTCAAGTCAAGGTCATGTCAAGGTCAAGTCAAGGTCAAGTCAAGGTCAAGTCAAGGATAAGTCAAGGTCAAGTCAAGGTTAAGTCAAGGTCAAGTCAAGGTCAAGCCAAGGTCAAGTCATGGTCAAGTAAAGGTCAAGTCAAGGTCAAGGTCAATTCAAGGTCAAGTCAAGGTCATGTCAAGGTCAAATCAAGGTCAAGTCAAGGTCAAATCAAGGTCAAGTCAAGGTCAAGTCAAGGTGCAGTCAAGGTCATGTCAAGGTCAAATCAAGGTCAAGTCAAGGTCATTTTAAGGTTAAGTCAAGGTCAAGTCAAGGCCAAGTCAAGGTCAAGTGGAGGTCATGTCAAGGTCAAGTCAGGGTCAAGTCAAGGTCAAGTCAAGGTCAAATCAAGGTCAAGTCAAGGTCATGTCAAGGTCAAGTCAAGGTCAAGTCATGGTCAAGTCAAGGTCATGTCAAGGTCAAATCAAGGTCAAGTCAAGGTCAAGTCAAGGTCAAGTCAAGGTCATGTCAAGGTCATGTCAAGGTCAAGGTCAAGTCAAGGTCAAGTCAAGGTCAAGTCGAAGTGAAGTCAAGGTCATGTCAAGGTTAAGTCAAGGTCAAGTCAAGGTCAAGTTAAGGTCAAGGCAAGGTCAAGTCAAGCTCATGTCAAGGTCGAGTCAAGGTCAAGTCAAGGTCAAGTCAAGCTCATGTCAAGGTCATGTCAAGGTCAATTCAAGGTCAAGTCAAGGTCAAGTCAAGGTCAAGTCAAGGTCATGTCAAGGTCAAGTCAGGGTCAAGTCAAGGTCAAGTTAAAGTCAAGGCAAGGTCAAGTCAAGGTCAAGTCAAGCTCATGTCAAGGTCATGTCAAGGTCAATTCAAGGTCAAGTCAAGTTCAAGTCAAGGTCAAGGCTAGGTCAAGTCAAGGTCATGTCAAGGTCAAGTCAGGGTCAAGTCAAGGTCAAGTCAATGTCATGTCAAGGTCAAGTCAAGCTCATGTCAAGGTCGAGTCAAGGTCAAGTCAAGGTCAAGTCAAGCTCATGTCAAGGTCATGTCAAGGTCAATTCAAGGTCAAGTCAAGGTCATGTCAAGTCAAGGTCAAGTCAAGGTCAAGCTCAAGTCAAGGTCAAGTGAAGGTCAAGTCAAGGTCATGTCAAGGGCAAGTCAAGGTCAAGTCAAGGTCAAGTCAAGTCAAGGTCAAGTCAAGGTCAAGTCGAGGTCATGTCAAGGTCAAGTCAAGGTAAAGTCAAGGCAAGGTCAAGTCAAGGTCAAGTCAATTTCATGTCAAGGTCATGTCAAGGTCAAGTCAAGGTCAAGTCAAGGTCAAGTCAAGGTCATGTCAAGGTCAGGTCAAGGTCAAGTCAAGTTCGAGTCAAGGTCGAGTCAAGGTCAAGTCAAGGTCAAGTCAAGGTCAAGTCAAGGTGATGTAAAGGTAAAGTCAAGGTCAAGTGAAGGTCAAGTCAAGGTCATGTCAAGGGCAAGTCAAGGTCAAGTCAAGGTCAAGTCAAGGTCAAGTCAAGGTCAAGTCGAGGTCATGTCAAGGTCAAGACAAGGTCAAGTCAAGGTCAAGTCAAGGTCATGTCAAGGTCAGGTCAAGGTCAAGTCAAGGTCGAGCCAAGGTCAAGTCAAGGTCAAGTCAAGGTCAGGTCAAGGTCAACTCAAGGTCGAGTCAAGGTCAAGGCAAGATCAAGTCAAGGTCAAGTCAAGGTCATGTCAAGGTCAAGTCAAGGTCAAGTGAAGGTCAAGTCAAGGTCAAGTCAAGGTCAAGTCAAGGTTAAGTCAAGGTCAAGTCAAGGTCAAGTCAAGGTCATGTCAAGGTCAAATCAAGGTCAAGTCAAGGCCATGTCAAGGTCAAGTCAAGGTCAAGTCAAGGTCAAGTCAAGGTCATGTCAAGGTCAAATCAAGGGCAAGTCAAGGTCATGTCAAGGTCAAGTCAAGGTCAACTCAAGGTCAAGTCAAGGTCAAGTCAAGGTCAAGTCAAGGTCAAGTCAAGGTCAAGTCAAGGTCAAGTCAAGGTCATGTCAAGGTCAAATCAAGGTCAAGTCAAGGTCATGTCAAGGTCAAGTCAAGGTCAAGTCAAGGTCAAGTCAAGGTCAAGTCAAGGTCAAGTCAAGGTCATGTCAAGGTCAGGTCAAGGTCAACTCAAGGTCGAGTCAAGGTCAAGTCAAGATCAAGTCAAGGTCAAGTCAAGGTCAAGTCAAGGTCATGTCAAGGTCAAGTCAAGGTCAAGTCAAGGTCAAGTCAAGGATAAGTCAAGGTCAAGTCAAGGTTAAGTCAAGGTCAAGTCAAGGTCAAGCCAAGGTCAAGTCATGGTCAAGTAAAGGTCAAGTCAAGGTCAAGGTCAATTCAAGGTCAAGTCAAGGTCATGTCAAGGTCAAATCAAGGTCAAGTCAAGGTCAAATCAAGGTCAAGTCAAGGTCAAGTCAAGGTGCAGTCAAGGTCATGTCAAGGTCAAATCAAGGTCAAGTCAAGGTCATTTTAAGGTCAAGTCAAGGTCAAGTAAAGGTCAAGTCACGGTAAAGTCAAGGTCAAGTCAAGGTCAAGTCAAGGTCAAGTCAAGGTCAAGTCAAAGTCAAGTCAAGGTCCTGTCAAGTTCAAGTCAAGGTCAAGTCAAGGTCAAGTCAATGTCATGTCAAGGTCGTGTCAAGGTCATGCCAAGGTCAAGTCAAGGTCAAGTCAAGGTCATGTCAAGGTCAAGTCAGGGTCAAGTCAAGGTCAAGTCAAGTTCAAGTCAAGGTCAAGGCAAGGTCAAGTCAAGGTCAAGTCAAGGTCAAGTCAAGGTCAAGTCAAGGTCATGTCAAGGTCAAGTCAGGGTCAAGTCAAGGTCAAGTCAAGGTCAAGTCAAGGTCAAGTCAAGGTCAAGGCAAGGTCAAGTCAAGCTCATGTCAAGGTCGAGTCAAGGTCAAGCCAAGGTCATGTCAAGGTCAAGTCAAGCTCATGTCAAGGTCATGTCAAGGTCAATTCAAGGTCATGTCAAGGTCAAGTCAAGGTCAAGTCAAGGTCAAGTCAAGGTCAAGTCAAGGTGATGTAAAGGTAAAGTCAAGGTCAAGTGAAGGTCAAGTCAAGGTCATGTCAAGGGCAAGTCAAGGTCAAGTCAAGGTCAAGTCAAGGTCAAGTCAAGGTCAAGTCAAGGTCAAGTCGAGGTCATGTCAAGGTCAAGACAAGGTCAAGTCAAGGTCACGTCAAGGTCAAGATAAAGTCAAGTCAAGGTCAAGTCAAGGTCAAGTCAAGGTCATGTCAAGGTCAGGTCAAGGTCAAGTCAAGGTCGAGCCAAGGTCAAGTCAAGGTCAAGTCAAGGTCAGGTCAAGGTCAACTCAAGGTCGAGTCAAGGTCAAGGCAAGATCAAGTCAAGGTCAAGTCAAGGTCATGTCAAGGTCAAGTCAAGGTCAAGTGAAGGTCAAGTCAAGGTCAAGTCAAGGTCATGTCAAGGTCATGACAAGGTCAAATCAAGGTCAAGTCAAGGTCAAGTCAAGGTCATGTCAAGGTCAAATCAAGGGCAAGTCAAGGTCATGTCAAGGTCGAGTCAAGGTCAAGTCAAGGTCAAGTCAAGGTCAAGTCAAGGTCAAATCAAGGTCAAGTCAAGGTCATGTCAAGGTCAAGTCAAGGTCAAGTCAAGGTCAAGTCAAGGTCAAGTCAAGGTCATGTCAAGGTCAAGTCAAGGTCAAGTCAAGGATAAGTCAAGGTCAAGTCAAGGTTAAGTCAAGGTCAAGTCAAGGTCAAGGTCAATTCAAGGTCAAGTCAAGGTCATGTCAAGGTCAAATCAAGGTCAAGTCAAGGTCAAATCAAGGTCAAGTCAAGGTCAAGTCAAGGTGCAGTCAAGGTCATGTCAAGGTCAAATCAAGGTCAAGTCAAGGTCATTTTAAGGTTAAGTCAAGGTCAAGTCAAGGCCAAGTCAAGGTCAAGTGGAGGTCATGTCAAGGTCAAGTCAGGGTCAAGTCAAGCTCAAGTCAAGGTCAAATCAAGGTCAAGTCAAGGTCATGTCAAGGTCAAGTCAAGGTCAAGTCATGGTCAAGTCAAGGTCATGTCAAGGTCAAATCAAGGTCAAGTCAAGGTCAAGTCAAGGTCAAGTCAAGGTCATGTCAAGGTCATGTCAAGGTCAAGGTCAAGTCAAGGTCAAGTCAAGGTCAAGTCGAAGTGAAGTCAAGGTCATGTCAAGGTTAAGTCAAGGTCAAGTCAAGGTCAAGTTAAGGTCAAGGCAAGGTCAAGTCAAGCTCATGTCAAGGTCGAGTCAAGGTCAAGTCAAGGTCAAGTCAAGCTCATGTCAAGGTCATGTCAAGGTCAATTCAAGGTCAAGTCAAGGTCAAGTCAAGGTCAAGTCAAGGTCATGTCAAGGTCAAGTCAGGGTCAAGTCAAGGTCAAGTTAAAGTCAAGGCAAGGTCAAGTCAAGGTCAAGTCAAGCTCATGTCAAGGTCATGTCAAGGTCAATTCAAGGTCAAGTCAAGTTCAAGTCAAGGTCAAGGCTAGGTCAAGTCAAGGTCAAGTCAAGGTCAAGTCAAGGTCAAGTCAAGGTCATGTCAAGGTCAAGTCAGGGTCAAGTCAAGGTCAAGTCAATGTCATGTCAAGGTCAAGTCAAGCTCATGTCAAGGTCGAGTCAAGGTCAAGTCAAGGTCAAGTCAAGCTCATGTCAAGGTCATGTCAAGGTCAATTCAAGGTCAAGTCAAGGTCATGTCAAGTCAAGGTCAAGTCAAGGTCAAGGTCAAGTCAAGGTCAAGTGAAGGTCAAGTCAAGGTCATGTCAAGGGCAAGTCAAGGTCAAGTCAAGGTCAAGTCAAGTCAAGGTCAAGTCAAGGTCAAGTCGAGGTCATGTCAAGGTCAAGTCAAGGTCAAGTCAAGGCAAGGTCAAGTCAAGGTCAAGTCAAGGTCAAGTCAATTTCATGTCAAGGTCATGTCAAGGTCAAGTCAAGGTCAAGTCAAGGTCAAGTCAAGGTCATGTCAAGGTAAGGTCAAGGTCAAGTCAAGTTCGAGCCAAGGTCAAGTCAAGGTCAAGTCAAGGTCAAGTCAAGGTCAAGTTAAGGTCAAGAGAAGGTGAAGTGAAGGTCAAGTCAAGGTCAAGTCAAGGTCAAGTCAAAGTCATGTCAAGGTCAAGTCAAGGTCAAGTCAAGGTCACGTCAAGGTCAAGTCAAAGTCATGTCAAGGTCAAGTCAAGGTCAAGTCAAGGTCAAGTCAAGGTCAAGTCAAGGTCAAGTCAAGGTCACGTCAAGGTCTAGTCAAGGTCAAGGTCTAGTCAAGGTCAAGGTCAAGTCAAGGTCAGGTCAAGGTCAAGTCAAGGTTAAGTCAAGGTCACGTCAAGGTCAAGTCAAGGTCAAGTCAAGGTCATGTCAAGGTCAAGTCAAGGTCAAGTCAAGGCCAAGTCAAGGTCAAGTGAAGGTCATGTCAAGGTCAAGTCAGGGTCAAGTCAAGGACAAGTCAAGGTCAAGTCAAGGTCAAGTCAAGGTCAAGTCAAGGTCAAGTCAAGGTCAAGTCAAGGTCACGTCAAGGTCAAGTCAAGGTCACGTCAATGTCAAGTCAAGGTCAAGTCAAGGTCATTTTAAGGTCAAGTCAAGGTCAAGTCAAGGCCAAGTCAAGGTCAAGTGAAGGTCATGTCAAGGTCAAGTCAGGGTCAAGTCAAGGTCAAGTCAAGGTCAAGTCAAGGTCAAGTCAAGGTCAAGTCAAGGTCAAGTCAAGGTCAAGTCAAGGTCATGTCAAGGTCAAGTCAAGGTCAAGTCAAAGTCAAGTCAAGGTCAAGTCAATGTCATGTCAAGGTCAGGTCAAGGTCAACTCAAGGTCGAGTCAAGGTCATGTCAAGGTCAAATCAAGGGCAAGTCAAGGTCAGGTCAAGGTCAACTCAAGGTCGAGTCAAGGTCAAGTCAAGATCAAGTCAAGGTCAAGTCAAGGTCAAGTCAAGGTCAAGTCAAGGTCATGTCAAGGTCAAGTCAAGGTCATGTCAAGGTCAAGTCAAGGTCTAGTCAAGGTCAAGTCAAGGTTAAGTCAAGGTCAAGTCAAGGTCAAGCCAAGGTCAAGTCATGGTCAAGTAAAGGTCAAGTCAAGGTCAAGGTCAATTCAAGGTCAAGTCAAGGTCATGTCAAGGTCAAATCAAGGTCAAGTCAAGGTCAAATCAAGGTCAAGTCAAGGTCAAGTCAAGGTCAAGTCAAGGTCAAGTCAAGGTGCAGTCAAGGTCATGTCAAGGTCAAATCAAGGTCAAGTCAAGGTCATTTTAAGGTCAAGTCAAGGTCAAGTAAAGGTCAAGTCACGGTAAAGTCAAGGTCAAGTCAAGGTCAAGTCAAGGTCAAGTCAAAGTCATGTCAAGGTCAAGTCAAGGTCAAGTCAAGGTCCTGTCAAGTTCAAGTCAAGGTCAAGTCAAGGTCAAGTCAATGTCATGTCAAGGTCATGTCAAGGTCATGCCAAGGTCAAGTCAAAGTCATGTCAAGGTCAAGTCAAGTTCAAGTCAAGGTCAAGGCAAGGTCAAGTCAAGGTCAAGTCAAGGTCAAGTCAAGGTCATGTCAAGGTCAAGTCAGGGTCAAGTCAAGGTCAAGTCAAGGTCAAGTCAAGTCCAAGTCAAGGTCAAGGCAAGGTCAAGTCAAGCTCATGTCAAGGTCGAGTCAAGGTCAAGTCAAGGTCATGTCAAGGTCAAGTCAAGCTCATGTCAAGGTCATGTCAAGGTCAATTCAAGGTCATGTCAAGGTCAAGTCAAGGTCAAGTCAAGGTCAAGTCAAGGTGATGTAAAGGTAAAGTCAAGGTCAAGTCAAGGTCAAGTCAAGGTCATGTCAAGGTCAAGTCAGGGTCAAGTCAAGGTCAAGTCAAGGTCAAGTCAAGTCCAAGTCAAGGTCAAGGCAAGGTCAAGTCAAGCTCATGTCAAGGTCGAGTCAAGGTCAAGTCAAGGTCATGTCAAGGTCAAGTCAAGCTCATGTCAAGGTCATGTCAAGGTCAATTCAAGGTCATGTCAAGGTCAAGTCAAGGTCAAGTCAAGGTCATGTCAAGGTCAAGTCAAGCTCATGTCAAGGTCATGTCAAGGTCAATTCAAGGTCAAGTCAAGGTCAAGTCAAGGTGATGTAAAGGTAAAGTCAAGGTCAAGTGAAGGTCAAGTCAAGGTCATGTCAGGGGCAAGTCAAGGTCAAGTCAAGGTCAAGTCAAGGTCAAGTCGAGGTCATGTCATGGTCAAGTAAAGGTCAAGTCAAGGTCAAGGTCAATTCAAGGTCAAGTCAAGGTCATGTCAAGGTCAAATCAAGGTCAAGTCAAGGTCAAATCAAGGTCAAGTCAAGGTCAAGTCAAGGTCAAGTCAAGGTGCAGTCAAGGTCATGTCAAGGTCAAATCAAGGTCAAGTCAAGGTCATTTTAAGGTCAAGTCAAGGTCAAGTAAAGGTCAAGTCACGGTAAAGTCAAGGTCAAGTCAAGGTCAAGTCAAGGTCAAGTCAAAGTCATGTCAAGGTCAAGTCAAGGTCAAGTCAAGGTCCTGTCAAGTTCAAGTCAAGGTCAAGTCAAGGTCAAGTCAATGTCATGTCAAGGTCATGTCAAGGTCATGCCAAGGTCAAGTCAAAGTCATGTCAAGGTCATGTCAAGGTCAAGTCAGGGTCAAGTCAAGGTCAAGTCAAGGTCAAGTCAAGGTCAAGTCAAGGTCAAGTCAAGGTCAAGTCAAGGTCATGTCAAGGTCAAGTCAAGGTCAAGTCAAAGTCAAGTCAAGGTCAAGTCAATGTCATGTCAAGGTCAGGTCAAGGTCAACTCAAGGTCGAGTCAAGGTCATGTCAAGGTCAAATCAAGGGCAAGTCAAGGTCAGGTCAAGGTCAACTCAAGGTCGAGTCAAGGTCAAGTCAAGATCAAGTCAAGGTCAAGTCAAGGTCAAGTCAAGGTCAAGTCAAGGTCATGTCAAGGTCAAGTCAAGGTCATGTCAAGGTCAAGTCAAGGTCTAGTCAAGGTGAAGTCAAGGTTAAGTCAAGGTCAAGTCAAGGTCAAGCCAAGGTCAAGTCATGGTCAAGTAAAGGTCAAGTCAAGGTCAAGGTCAATTCAAGGTCAAGTCAAGGTCATGTCAAGGTCAAATCAAGGTCAAGTCAAGGTCAAATCAAGGTCAAGTCAAGGTCAAGTCAAGGTCAAGTCAAGGTGCAGTCAAGGTCATGTCAAGGTCAAATCAAGGTCAAGTCAAGGTCATTTTAAGGTCAAGTCAAGGTCAAGTAAAGGTCAAGTCACGGTAAAGTCAAGGTCAAGTCAAGGTCAAGTCAAGGTCAAGTCAAAGTCATGTCAAGGTCAAGTCAAGGTCAAGTCAAGGTCCTGTCAAGTTCAAGTCAAGGTCAAGTCAAGGTCAAGTCAATGTCATGTCAAGGTCATGTCAAGGTCATGCCAAGGTCAAGTCAAAGTCATGTCAAGGTCAAGTCAAGTTCAAGTCAAGGTCAAGGCAAGGTCAAGTCAAGGTCAAGTCAAGGTCAAGTCAAGGTTATGTCAAGGTCAAGTCAGGGTCAAGTCAAGGTCAAGTCAAGGTCAAGTCAAGTCCAAGTCAAGGTCAAGGCAAGGTCAAGTCAAGCTCATGTCAAGGTCGAGTCAAGGTCAAGTCAAGGTCATGTCAAGGTCAAGTCAAGCTCATGTCAAGGTCATGTCAAGGTCAATTCAAGGTCATGTCAAGGTCAAGTCAAGGTCAAGTCAAGGTCAAGTCAAGGTGATGTAAAGGTAAAGTCAAGGTCAAGTCAAGGTCAAGTCAAGGTCATGTCAAGGTCAAGTCAGGGTCAAGTCAAGGTCAAGTCAAGGTCAAGTCAAGTCCAAGTCAAGGTCAAGGCAAGGTCAAGTCAAGCTCATGTCAAGGTCGAGTCAAGGTCAAGTCAAGGTCATGTCAAGGTCAAGTCAAGCTCATGTCAAGGTCATGTCAAGGTCAATTCAAGGTCATGTCAAGGTCAAGTCAAGGTCAAGTCAAGGTCATGTCAAGGTCAAGTCAAGCTCATGTCAAGGTCATGTCAAGGTCAATTCAAGGTCAAGTCAAGGTCAAGTCAAGGTGATGTAAAGGTAAAGTCAAGGTCAAGTGAAGGTCAAGTCAAGGTCATGTCAGGGGCAAGTCAAGGTCAAGTCAAGGTCAAGTCAAGGTCAAGTCGAGGTCATGTCAAGGTCAAGACAAGGTCAAGTCAAGGTCACGTCAAGGTCAAGATAAAGTCAAGTCAAGGTCAAGTCAAGGTCAAGTCAAGGTCATGTCAAGGTCAGGTCAAGGTCAAGTCATGGTCGAGCCAAGGTCAAGTCAAGGTCAAGTCAAGGTCAGGTCAAGGTCAACTCAAGGTCGAGTCAAGGTCAAGGCAAGATCAAGTCAAGGTCAAGTCAAGGTCATGTCAAGGTCAAGTCAAGGTCAAGTCAAGGTCAAGTCAAGGTCAAGTCAAGGTCATGTCAAGGTCAAGTCAAGGTCAAGTCAAGGTCAAGTCAAGGTCAAGTCAAGGTTAAGTCAAGGTCAAGTCAAGGTCAAGTCAAGGTCATGTCAAGGTCAAATCAAGGTCAAGTCAAGGTCATGTCAAGGTCAAGTCAAGGTCAAGTCAAGGTCAAGTCAAGGTCAAGTCAAGGTCAAGTCAAGGTCATGTCAAGGTCAGGTCAAGGTCAACTCAAGGTCGAGTCAAGGTCAAGTCAAGATCAAGTCAAGGTCAAGTGAAGGTCAAGTCAAGGTCAAGTCAAGGTCAAGTCAAGGTCATGTCAAGGTCAAGTCAAGGTCAAGTCAAGGTCAAGTCAAGGATAAGTCAAGGTCAAGTCAAGGTCAAGTCAAGGTCATGTCACGGTCAAATCAAGGGCAAGTCAAGGTCATGTCAAGGTCGAGTCAAGGTCAAGTCAAGGTCAACTCAAGGTCAAGTCAAGGTCAAGTCAAGGTCAAGTCAAGGTCAAGTCAAGGTCAAGTCAAGGTCAAGTCAAGGTCAAGTCAAGGTCATGTCACGGTCAAATCAAGGGCAAGTCAAGGTCATGTCAAGGTCGAGTCAAGGTCAAGTCAAGGTCAACTCAAGGTCAAGTCAAGGTCAAGTCAAGGTCAAGTCAAGGTCAAGTCAAGGTCAAGTCAAGGTCATGTCAAGGTCAAATCAAGGTCAAGTCAAGGTCATGTCAAGGTCAAGTCAAGGTCAAGTCAAGGTCAAGTCAAGGTCAAGTCAAGGTCATGTCAAGGTCAGGTCAAGGTCAACTCAAGGTCGAGTCAAGGTCAAGTCAAGATCAAGTCAAGGTCAAGTGAAGGTCAAGTCAAGGTCAAGTCAAGGTCAAGTCAAGGTCATGTCAAGGTCAAGTCAAGGTCAAGTCAAGGTCAAGTCAAGGATAAGTCAAGGTCAAGTCAAGGTTAAGTCAAGGTCAAGTCAAGGTCAAGCCAAGGTCAAGTCATGGTCAAGTAAAGGTCAAGTCAAGGTCAATTCAAGGTCAAGTCAAGGTCATGTCAAGGTCAAATCAAGGTCAAGTCAAGGTCAAATCAAGGTCAAGTCAAGGTGCAGTCAAGGTCATGTCAAGGTCAAATCAAGGTCAAGTCAAGGTCAAGTCAAGGCCAAGTCAAGGTCAAGTGAAGGTCATGTCAAGGTCAAGTCAGGGTCAAGTCAAGGTCAAGTCAAGGTCAAATCAAGGTCAAGTCAAGGTCATGTCAAGGTCAAGTCAAGGTCAAGTCAAGGTCAAGTCAAGGTCACATCAAGGTCAAGTCAAGGTCAAGTCAAGGTCAAGTCAAGGTCATGTCAAGGTCATGTCAAGGTCAAGGTCAAGTCAAGGTCAAGTCAAGGTCAAGTCGAAGTGAAGTCAAGGTCATGTCAAGGTTAAGTCAAGGTCAAGTCAAGGTCAAGTCAAGGTCAAGTTAAGGTCAAGTCAAGCTCATGTCAAGGTCGAGTCAAGGTCGAGTCAAGGTCAAGTCAAGCTCATGTCAAGGTCATGTCAAGGTCAATTCAAGGTCAAGTAAAGTTCAAGTCAAGGTCAAGGCTAGGTCAAGTCAAGGTCAAGTCAAGGTCAAGTCAAGGTCATGTCAAGGTCAAGTCAGGGTCAAGTCAAGGTCAAGTTAAGGTCAAGGCAAGGTCAAGTCAAGCTCATGTCAAGGTCGAGTCAAGGTCAAGTCAAGGTCAAGTCAAGGTCAAGTCAAGCTCATGTCAAGGTCATGTCAAGGTCAATTCAAGGTCAAGTCAAGTTCAAGTCAAGGTCAGGGCTAGGTCAAGTCAAGGTCAAGTCAAGGTCAAGTCAAGGTCATGTCAAGGTCAAGTCAGGGTCAAGTCAAGGTCAAGTCAATGTCATGTCAAGGTCATGTCAAGGTCAAGTCAAGGTCATGTCAAGGTCAAGTCAAGTTCAAGTCAAGGCTAGGTCAAGTCAAGGTCAAGTCAAGGTCAAGTCAAGGTCATGTCAAGGTCAAGTCAGGGTCAAGTCAAGGTCAAGTTAAGGTCAAGGCAAGGTCAAGTCAAGCTCATGTCAAGGTCGAGTCAAGGTCAAGTCAAGGTCAAGTCAAGCTCATGTCAAGGTCATGTCAAGGTCAAGTCAAGGTCATGTCAAGTCAAGGTCAAGTCAAGGTCAAGGTCAAGTCAAGGTCAAGTGAAGGTCAAGTCAAGGTCATGTCAAGGGCAAGTCAAGGTCAAGTCAAGGTCAAGTCGAGGTCATGTCAAGGTCAAGTCAAGGTCAAGTCAAGGCAAGGTCAAGTCAAGGTCAAGTCAAGGTCAAGTCAAGGTCATGTCAAGGTCATGTCAAGGTCATGTCAAGGTCAAGTCAAGGTCAAGTCAAGGTCAAGTCAAGGTCATGTCAAGGTCAGGTCAAGGTCAAATCAAGTTCGAGCCAAGGTCAAGTCAAGGTCAAGTCAAGGTCAAGTTAAGGTCAAGAGAAGGTGAAGTGAAGGTCAAGTCAAGGTCAAGTCAAGGTCAAGTCAAAGTCATGTCAAGGTCAAGTCAAGGTCAAGTCAAGGTCACGTCAAGGTCAAGTCAAAGTCATGTCAAGGTCATGTCAAGGTCAAGTCAAGGTCAAGTCAAGGTCAAGTCAAGGTCAAGTCAAGGTCACGTCAAGGTCTAGTCAAGGTCAAGGTCTAGTCAAGGTCAAGGTCAAGTCAAGGTCAAGTCAAGGTCAGGTCAAGGTCAAGTCAAGGTTAAGTCAAGGTCACGTCAAGGTCAAGTCAAGGTCAAGTCAAGGTCATGTCAAGGTCAAGTCAAAGTCATGTCAAGGTCATGTCAAGGTCAAGTCAAGGTCATGTCAAGCTCAAGTCAAGGTCAAGTCAAAATCAAAGTCAAGTCAAGGTCAAGTCAAGGTTAAGTCAAGGTCAAATCAAGGTCAAGGTCTAGTCAAGGTCAAGGTCAAGTCAAGGTCAGGTCAAGGTCAAGTCAAGGTTAAGTCAAGGTCACGTCAAGGTCAAGTCAAGGTCAAGTCAAGGTCATGTCAAGGTCAAGTCAAGGTCAAGTCAAGGCCAAGTCAAGGTCAAGTGAAGGTCATGTCAAGGTCAAGTCAGGGTCAAGTCAAGGACAAGTCAAGGTCAAGTCAAGGTCAAGTCAAGGTCACGTCAAGGTCAAGTCAAGGTCACGTCAATGTCAAGTCAAGGTCAAGTCAAGGTCATGTCAAGGTCAAGTCAAGGTCAAGTCAAGGTCATGTCGAGGTCAGGTCAAGGTCAAGTCAAGGTCAGGTCAAGGTCAATTCAAGGTCAAGTGAAGGTCAAGTAAGGTCAAGTCAAGGCTAAGTCAAAGTCAAGGGCCAGTCAAGGTCATGTCAAGGTCAAGTCAAGGTCAACTCAAGGTCAAGTCAAGGTCAAGTCACGGTCAAGTCAAGGTCAAGTCAAGGTCAAGTCAAGGTCAAGTCAAGGTCATGTCAAGGTCAAGTCAAGGTCATGTAAATTTCGAGTCAAGGTCAAGTCAAGGTCAAGTCAAGGTCAAGTCAAGGTCATGTCAAGGTCAGGTCAAGGTCAATTCAAGGTCAAGTGAAGGTCAAGTAAGGTCAAGTCAAGGCTAAGTCAAAGTCAAGGTCAAGTCAAGGTCATGTCAAGGTCAAGTCAAAGTCATGTCAAGGTCATGTCAAGGTCAAGTCAAGGTCAAGGTCAAGTCAAAATCAAAGTCAAGTCAAGGTCAAGTCAAGGTTAAGTAAAGGTCAAGTCAAGGTCAAGTCAAGGTCAAGTCAAGGTCAAGTCAAGGTCAAGTCAAGGTCATGTCAAGGTCAAGTCAAAGTCAAGTCAAGGTCAAGTCAAGGTCATGTCAAGGTCAAGTCAAGGTCATGTCAAGGTCGAGTCAAGGTCAAGGTCAGGTCAAGGTCAAGTCAAGGTCATGTCAAGGTCAAGTCAACGTCAAGTCAAGGTCAAGTCAAGGTCAAGTCAAGGTCAAGTAAAGGTCAAGTCAAAGTCAAGTCACGGTCAAGTCAAGGTCAAGTCAAGGTCAAGGCAAGGTCATGTCAAGGTCAAGTCAAGGTCATGTAAATTTCGAGTCAAGGTCGAGTCAAGGTCAAGTCCAGGTCAAGTCAAGGTCATGTCAAGGTCAAGTCAAGGTCAAGTCAAGGTCAAGTCAAGGTCAAGTCAAGGTCATGTCAAGGTCAGGTCAAGGTCAACTCAAGGTCAAATGAAGGTCAAGTCAAGGTCAAGTCAAGGCTTAGTCAAAGTCAAGGTCAAGTCAAGGTTATGTCAAGGTCAAGTCAAGGTCAAGTCAAGGTCAAGTCAAGGTCAAGTCAAGGTTAAGTCAAGGTCAAGTCAAGGTCAAGTCAAGGTCAAGTCAAGGTCAAGTGAAGGTCAAGTCAAGGTCAAGTCAAGGTCAAGGTTAAGTCAAGGTCAAGTCAAGGTCATGTCAAGGTCAAGTCAAGGTCAAGTCTAGGTCAAGTCAAGGTCAAGTCAAGGTTAAGTCAAGGTTAAGTCAAGGTCAAGTTAAGGTCAAGCCAAGGTCAAGTCATGGTCAAGTCAAGGTCAAGTCAAGTTCAAGTCAAGGTCAAGTCAAGGTCATGTCAAGGGCAAGTCTAGGTCAAGTCAAGGTCATGTCGAGGTCAGGTCAAGGTAAAGTCAAGGTCAAGTCAACGTCATGTCAAGGTCAAGTCAAGGTCAAGTCAAGGTCAAGTCATGGTCATGTCAAGGTCAAGTCAAGGTCAAGTCAAGGCCAAGTCAAGGTCAAGTGAAGGTCATGTCAAGGTCAAGTCAGGGTCAAGTCAAGGTCAAGTCAAGGTCAAGTCAAGGTCAAGTCAAGGTAAGGTCAAGGTCAAGTTAAGGTCAAGTCAAGGTCATTTTAAGGTCAAGTCAAAGTCATGTCAAGGCCATGTCAAGGTCAAGTCAAGGTCAAGTCAAGGTCAAGTCAAGGTCATGTCAAGGTCAAATTATGGTCAAGTCAAGGTTAAGTCAAGGTCAAGTCAAGGTCCAGTGAAGGTCAAGTCAAGGTCAAGTCAAGGTCATGTCAAGGTCAAGTCAAGGTCATGTCAAGGTCATGTCAAGGTCAAGTCAAGGTCAAGTCATGGTCAAGTCAAGGTCATTTTAAGGTCAAGTCAAGGTCAAGTCAAGGCCAAGTAAAGGTCAAGTGAAGGTCATGTCAAGGTCATGTCAAGGTCAAGTCAGGGTCAAGTCTAGGTCAAGTCAAGGTCAAGTCAAGGTCAAGTTAAGGTCAAGTTAAGGTCACGTCAAGGTCAAGTCAAAGTCATGTCAAGGTCATGTCAAGGTCAAGTCAAGGTCAAGTCAAGGTCAAGTCAAAGTCATGTCAAGGTCAAGTCAAGGTCAAGTCAAGGTCAAGTCAAGGTCAAGTCATGGTCAAGTCAAGGTCATTTTAAGGTCAAGTCAAGGTCAAGTCAAGGCCAAGTAAAGGTCAAGTGAAGGTCATGTCAAGGTCAAGTCAGGGTCAAGTCAAGGTCAAGTCAAGGTCAAGTCAAGGTCAAGTCATGGTCAAGTCAAGGTCATTTTAAGGTCAAGTCAAGGTCAAGTCAAGGCCAAGTAAAGGTCAAGTGAAGGTCATGTCAAGGTCATGTCAAGGTCAAGTCAAGGTCAAGTCAAATTCAAGTCAAGGTCAAGTCAAGGTCAAGGTCAAGTCAAAATCAAAGTCAAGTCAAAGTCAAGTCAATGTTTAGTCAAGGTCAAGTCAAGGTCAAGTCAAGGTCATGTCAAGGTCAAGTCAAGTTCAAGTCAAGGTCAAGTCAAGGTCAAGTCAAGGTCAAGTCAAGGTCATGTCAAGGTCAAATCAAGGTCAAGTCAAGGTCATGTCAAGGTCGAGTCAAGGTCAAGGTCAAGTCAAGGTCAACTCAAGGTCAAGTGAAGGTCAAGTCAAGGTCAAGTCAAGGTCAAGTCAAGGTCATGTCAAGGTCAAATCAAGGTCAAGTCAAGGTCATGTCAAGTTCGAGTAAAGGTCAAGTCAAGGTCGAGTCAAGGTCATGTCAAAGTCAAGTCAAGGTCATGTCAAGGTCAAGTCAAGGTCAAGTCAAATTCAAGTCAAGGTCAAGTCAAGGTCAAGGTCAAGTCAAAATCAAAGTCAAGTCAAGGTCAAGTCAAGGTTAAGTCAAGGTCAAGTCAAGGTCAAGTCGAGGTCATGTCAAGGTCAAGGTCAAGGTCAAGTCAAGGTCAAGGTCAAGTCAAGGTCAGGTCAAGGTCAAGTCAAGGTTAAGTCAAGGTCACGTCAAGGTCAAGTCAAGGTCAAGTCAAGGTCATGTCAAGGTCAAGTCAAAGTCATGTCAAGGTCATGTCAAGGTCAAGTCAAGGTCAAGTCAAATTCAAGTCAAGGTCAAGTCAAGGTCAAGGTCAAGTCAAAATCAAAGTCAAGTCAAGGTCAAGTCAAGGTTAAGTCAAGGTCAAGTCAAGGTCATGTCAAGGTCAAGTCAAGGTCAAATCAAGGTCAAGTCAAGGTCATGTCAATGTCGAGTAAAGGTCAAGTCAAGGTCGAGTCAAGGTCATGTCAAAGTCAAGTCAAGGTCATGTCAAGGTCGAGTCAAGGTCAAGTCAAGGTCAAGTCAAGGTCAAGTCAAGGTCAAGTCAAGTCAAGGTCATGTCAAGGTCAAGTCAAGGTCAAATCAAGGTCAAGTCAAGGTCATGTCAAGGTCAAGTCAAGGTCAAGTCAAGGTCATGTCAAGGTTAAGTGAAGGTCAAGTGAAGGTCAAGTCAAGGTCAAGTCAAGGTCAAGTCAAGGTCAAGTCAATGTCAAGTCAAGGTCAAGTCAAGGTCAAGTCAAGGTCAAGTCAAGGTCAAGTCAAGGTCATGTCAAGGTCAAGTCAAGGTCATGTCAAGGTCAAGTCAAGTTCAAGTCAAGTTCAAGGCTAGGTAGAGTCAAGGTCAAGTCAAGGTCATGTCAAGGTCAAGTCAGGGTCAAGTCAAGGTCAAGTCAAGGTCAAGGAAAGGTCAAGTCAAGCTCATGTCAAGGTCGAGTCAAGGTCAAGTCAAGGTCAAGTGAAGGTCATGTCAAGGTCAAGTCAGGGTCAAGTCAAGGTCAAGTCAAGGTCAAGTCAAGGTCAAGTCAAGGTCATGTCAAGGTCAAATCAAGGTCAAGTCAAGGTCATGTCAAGGTCGAGTCAAGTTCAAGGTCAAGTCAAGGTCAAGTCAAGGTCAAGTCAAGGTCATCTCAAGGTCAAATCAAGGTCATGTCAAGGTCGAGTCAAGGTCAAGTCAAGGTCAAGTCAAGGTCAAGGTCAAGTCAAGGTCAAGTCAAGGTCATGTCAAAGTCAAGTCAAGGTCATGTCAAGGTCGAGTCAAGGTCAAGTCAAGGTCAAGTGAAGGTCAAGTCAAGCTCATGTCAAGGTCGAGTCAAGGTCAAGTCAAGGTCAAGTGAAGGTCATGTCAAGGTCAAGTCAGGGTCAAGTCAAGGTCAAGTCAAGGTCAAGTCAAGGTCAAGTCAAAATCAAAGTCAAGTCAAGGTCAAGTCAAGGTTAAGTCAAGGTCAAGGTCAAGTCAAGGTCAAGGTCAAGTCAAGGTCAAGGTCAAGGTCAAGTCAAGGTCAAGTCAAGGTCATGTCAAAGTCAAGTCAAGGTCATGTCAAGGTCGAGTCAAGGTCAAGTCAAGGTCAAGTCAAGGTCAAGTCAAGGTCAAGTCAAGGTCAAGTCAAGGTCATGTCAAAGTCAAGTCAAGGTCATGTCAAGGTCGAGTCAAGGTCAAGTCAAGGTCAAGTCAAGGTCAAGTCAAGGTCAAGTCAAGGTCCAGTCAAGGTCAAGTCAAGGTCATGTCAAGGTCAAGTCAAGGTCATGTCAAGGTCAAGTCAAGTTCAAGTCAAGTTCAAGGCTAGGTAGAGTCAAGGTCATGTCAAAGTCAAGTCAAGGTCAAGTCAAGGTCAAGTCAAGGTCCAGTCAAGGTCAAGTCAAGGTTATGTCAAGGTCAAGTGAACGTCATGTCAAGGTCAAGTCAGGGTCAAGTCAAGGTCAAGTCAAGGTCAAGTCAAAATCAAAGTCAAGTCAAGGTCAAGTCAAGGTTAAGTTAAGGTCAAGTCGAGGTCATGTCAAGGTCAAGGTCAAGTCAAGGTCAAGTCAAGGTCAGGTCAAGGTCAAGTCAAGGTCCAGTCAAGGTCAAGTCAAGGTCATGTCAAGGTCAAGTCAAGGTCATGTCAAGGTCAAGTCAAGTTCAAGTCAAGTTCAAGGCTAGGTAGAGTCAAGGTCAAGTCAAGGTCAAGTCAAGGTCAAGTCAAGGTCCAGTCAAGGTCAAGTCAAGGTCATGTCAAGGTCAAGTGAAGGTCATGTCAAGGTCAAGTCAGGGTCAAGTCAAGGTCAAGTCAAGGTCAAGTCAAAATCAAAGTCAAGTCAAGGTCAAGTCAAGGTTAAGTCAAGGTCAAGTCGAGGTCATGTCAAGGTCAAGGTCAAGTCAAGGTCAAGTCAAGGTCAGGTCAAGGTCAAGTCAAAGTCATGTCAAGGTCATGTCAAGGTCAAGTCAAAGTCAAGTCAAGGTCAAGTCAAGGTCAAGGTCAAGGTCAAGTCAAAATCAAAGTCAAGTCAAGGTCAAGTCAAGGTTAAGTCAAGGTCAAGTCGAGGTCATGTCAAGGTCAAGGTCAAGGTCAAGTCAAGGTCAAGTCAAAGTCATGTCAAGGTCAAGGTCAATTCAAGGTCATGTCAAGGTCAAGGTCACGTCAAGTCAAGGTCAAGTCAAGGTCATGTCAAGGTCAAGTCAAAGTCATGTCAAGGTCATGTCAAGGTCAAGTCAAGGTCAAGTCAAGGTCAAGTCAAGGTCAAGGTCAAGTCAAAATCAAAGTCAAGTCAAGGTCAAGTCAAGGTTAAGTAAAGGTCAAGTCAAGGTAATGTCAAGGTCAAGTCAAGGTCAAGTCAAGGTCAAGTCAAGGTCAAGTCAAGGTCATGTCAAGGTCAGGTCAAGGTCAATTCAAGGTCAAGTAAGATCAAGTCAAGGCTAAGTCAAAGTCAAGGTCAAGTCAAGGTCATGTCAAGGTCAAGTCAAGGTCAAGTCAAGGTCATGTCAAGGTCAAGTCAAAGTCATGTCAAGGTCATGTCAAGGTCAAGTCAAGGTCAAGTCAAAATCAAAGTCAAGTCAAGGTCAAGTCAAGGTTAAGTAAAGGTCAAGTCAAGGTCAAGTCAAGGTCAAGTCAAGGTCATGTCAAAGTCAAGTCAAGGTCATGTCAAGGTCGAGTCAAGGTCAAGTCAAGGTCAAGTCAAGGTCAAGTCAAGGTCCAGTCAAGGTCAAGTCAAGGTCATGTCAAGGTCAAGTCAAGGTCATGTCAAGGTCAAGTCAAGTTCAAGTCAAGTTCAAGGCTAGGTAGAGTCAAGGTCAAGTCAAGGTCATGTCAAGGTCAAGTCAGGGTCAAGTCAAGGTCAAGTCAAGGTCAAGTCACGGTCACGTCAAAGTCAAGTCACGGTCAAGTCAAGGTCAAGTCAAGGTCAAGTCAAGGTCAAGTCAAGGTCATGTCAAGGTCAAGTCAAGGTCATGTAAATTTCGAGTCAAGGTCATGTCAAGGTCAAGTCAAGGTCAAGTCAAGGTGAAGTCAAGGTCATGTCAAGGTCAGGTCAAGGTCAATTCAAGGTCAAGTGAAGGTCAAGTAAGGTCAAGTCAAGGCTAAGTCAAAGTCAAGGTCAAGTCAAGGTCATGTCAAGGTCAAGTCAAGGTCAAGTCAAGGTCATGTCAAGGTCAAGTCAAAGTCATGTCAAGGTCATGTCAAGGTCAAGTCAAGGTCAAGGTCAAGTCAAAATCAAAGTCAAGTCAAGGTCAAGTCAAGGTTAAGTAAAGGTCAAGTCAAGGTCAAGTCAAGGTCAAGTCAAGGTCAAGTCAAGGTCATGTCAAGGTCAAGTCAAAGTCAAGTCAAGGTCAAGTCAAGGTCATGTCAAGGTCAAGTCAAGGTCATGTCAAGGTCGAGTCAAGGTCAAGGTCAGGTCAAGGTCAAGTCAAGGTTATGTCAAGGTCAAGTCAAGGTCACGTCAAGGTCAAGTCAAGGTCAAGTCAAGGTCAAGTCAAGGTCAAGTAAAGGTCAAGTCAAAGTCAAGTCACGGTCAAGTCAAGGTCAAGTCAAGGTCAAGTCAAGGTCATGTCAAGGTCAAGTCAAGGTCATGTAAATTTCGAGTCAAGGTCGAGTCAAGGTCAAGTCCAGGTCAAGTCAAGGTCATGTCAAGGTCAAGTCAAGGTCAAGTCAAGGTCAAGTCAAGGTCAAGTCAAGGTCATGTCAAGGTCAGGTCAAGGTCAACTCAAGGTCAAATGAAGGTCAAGTCAAGGTCAAGTCAAGGCTTAGTCAAAGTCAAGGTCAAGTCAAGGTCAAGTCAAGGTCAAGTCAAGGTTAAGTCAAGGTCAAGTCAAGGTCAAGTCAAGGTCAAGTGAAGGTCAAGTCAAGGTCAAGTCAAGGTCAAGTCAAGGTTAAGTCAAGGTCAAGTCAAGGTCATGTCAAGGTCAAGTCAAGGTCAAGTCTAGGTCAAGTCAAGGTCAAGTCAAGGTTAAGTCAAGGTCAAGCCAAGTTCAAGTCATGGTCAAGTCAAGGTCAAGTCAAGGTCAAGTCAAGGTCAAGTCAAGGTCAAGGTCAAGTCAAGGTCATGTCAAGGGCAAGTCTAGGTCAAGTCAAGGTCATGTCCAGGTCAAGTCAAGGTCAAGTCAAAGTCATGTCAAGGTCAAATCAAGGTCAAGTCAAGGTCAAGGTCAAGTCAAGGTCAACTCAAGGTCAAGTGAAGGTCAAGTCAAGGTCAAGTCAAGGTCAAGTCAAGGTCAAGTCAAGGTCATGTCAAGGTCAAGTCAAGGTCAAATCAAGGTCAAGTCAAGGTCATGTCAAGGTCAAGTCAAGGTCAAGATCAAGTCAAGTCAAGGTCATGTCAAGGTCAAGTCAAGGTCAAGTCAAGGTCATGTCAAGATTAAGTGAAGGTCAAGTGAAGGTCAAGTCAAGGTCAAGTCAAGGTCAAGTCAAGGTCAAGTCAAGGTCAAGTCAAGGTCCAGTGAAGGTCAAGTCAAGGTCAAGTCAAGGTCAAGTCAAGGTCAAGTCAAGGTCATGTCAAGGTCAAGTCAAGGTCATGTTAAGGTCGAGTCAAGGTCAAGTCAAGGTCAAGTCAAGGTCATGTCAAGGTCAAGTCAAGGTCAAGTCAAGGTCATGTCAAGGTCAAGTCAAGGTCAAGTCAAGGTGAAGTCAAGGTCAAGTCAAGGTCAAGTCAAGGTCATGGCAAGGTCAAGTCAAGGTCAAGTCAAGGTCAAGTCAAGGTCAAATCAAGGTCAAGTCAAGGTCATGTCAAGGTCGAGTCAAGTTCAAGGTCAAGTCAAGGTCATCTCAAGGTCAAATCAAGGTCATGTCAAGGTCAAGGTCAAGGTCAAGTCAAGGTCAAGTCAAGGTCATGTCAAGGTCATGTCAAAGTCAAGTCAAGGTCATGTCAAGGTCGAGTCAAGGTCAAGTCAAGGTCAAGTCAAGGTCAAGTCAAGGTCAAGTCAAGGTCAAGTCAAGGTCAAGTCAAGGTCAAGTCAAGGTCAAGTCAAGGTCATGTCAAGGTCAAGTCAAGGTCAAGTCAAGGTCAAGTCAAGGTCAAGTCAAGGTCATGTCAAGGTCATGTCAAGGTCAAGTCAAGGTCAAGTCAAGGTTAAGTCAAGGTCAAGTCAAGGTTAAGTCAAGGTCAAGTCAAGGTCAAATCAAGGTCATGTCAAGGTCGAGCCAAGGTCAAGTCAAGGTCAAGTCAAGGTCAAGGTCAAGTCAAGGTCAAATCAAGGTCAAGTAAAGGTCATGTCAAGGTTAAGTCAAGGTCAAGTCAAGGTCAAGCAAGGTCAAGTCAAGGTCATGTCAAGGTCAAGTCAAGGTCAAGTAAGGTCAAGTCAAGGTCAAGTCAAGGTCAAGTCAAAGTCAAGTCAAGGTCATGTCAAGGTCAAGTCAAGGTCAAGTCAAGGTCATGTCAAGGTTAAGTCAAGGTCAAGTCAAGGTCAACTCAAGGTCAAGTCAAGGTCAAGTCAAGGTCATGTCAAGGTCAAGTCAAGGTCATGTCAAGGTCAGGTCAAAGTCAAGTCAAGGTCGAGTCAAGGTCAAGTCAAGGTCAAGTCAAGGTCAAGTCAAGGTCAAGTCAAGGTTAAGTCAAGGTCAAGTCAAGGTCAAGCCAAGGTCAAGTCATGGTCAAGTCAAGGTCAAGTCAAGGTCAAGTCAAGGTCAAGGTCAAGGTCAATTCAAGGTCAAGTCAAGGTCATGTCAAGGGCAAGTCTAGGTCAAGTCAAGGTCATGTCCAGGTCAGGTCAAGGTAAAGTCAAGGTCAAGTCAACGTCATGTCAAGGTCGTGTCAAGGTCAAGTCAAGGTCAAGTCAAGGTCAAGTCAAGGTCAAGTCAAAGTCATGTCAAGGTCAAGGTCAATTCAAGGTCATGTCAAGGTCAAGGTCAAGTCAAGGTCAAGTCAAGGTCATGTCAAGGTTAAGTCACGGTCAAGTCAAGGTCAAGTCAAGGTCAAGTCAAGGTCAAATCAATGTCATGTCAAGGTCATGTCAAGGTCAAGTCAAGGTCAAGTCAAGGTCATGTCAAGGTCAAGTCAAGTTCAAGTCAAGGTCAAGGCTAGGTAGAGTCAAGGTCAAGTCAAGGTCATGTCAAGGTCAAGTCAGGGTCAAGTCAAGGTCAAGTCAAGGTCAAGGCAAGGTAAAGTCAAGCTCATGTCAAGGTCGAGTCAAGGTCAAGTCAAGGTCAAGTGAAGGTCAAGTCAAGGTCAAGTCAAGGTCAAGTCAAGATCAAGTCAAGGTCGAGTCAAGGTCAAGTCAAGGTCCAGTGAAGGTCAAGTCAAGGTCAAGTCAAGGTCAAGTGAAGGTCAAGTCAAGGTCAAGTCAGGGTCAAGTCAAGGTCATGTCAAGGTCATGTCAAGGTCAAGTCAAGGTCAAGTCAAAGTCAAGTCAAGGTCAAGTCAAGGTCAAGTCAAGGTCAAGTCAAGGTCGAGTCAAGGTCAAGTCAAGGTCCAGTGAAGGTCAAGTCAAGGTCAAGTCAAGGTCAGGTCAAGGTCAAGTCAAGGTCATGTCAAGGTCAAGTCAAGGTCAAGTCAAGGTCAAGTCAAGGTCAAGTCAAAGGAAAGTCAAAGTCAAGTCACGGTCAAGTCAAGGTCAAGTCAAGGTCAAGTCAAGGTCATGTCAAGGTCATGTCAAGGTCAATTCAAGGTCATGTAAATTTCGAGTCAAGGTCGAGTCAAAGTCAAGGTCAAGTCAAGGTCATGTCAAGGTCAAGTCAAGGTCAAGTCAAGGTCAAGTCAAGGTCAAGTCAAGGTCGAGTCAAGGTCAAGTCAAGGTCCAGTGAAGTCAAGTCAAGGTCATGTCAAGGCCGAGTCAAGGTCAAGGTCAGGTCAAGGTCATGTCAAGGTCATGTCAAGGTCATGTCAAGGTCAATTCAAGGTCATGTAAATTTCGAGTCAAGGTCGAGTCAAAGTCAAGGTCAAGTCAAGGTCAAGTCAAGGTCATGTCAAGGCCGAGTCAAGGTCAAGGTCAGGTCAAGGTCAAGTCAAGGTCATGTCAAGGTCAAGTCAAGGTCAAGTCAAGGTCAAGCCAAGGTCAAGTCATGGTCAAGTCAAGGTCAAGGTCGAGGTCAATTCAAGGTCAAGTCAAGGTCATGTCAAGGGCAAGTCTAGGTCAAGTCAAGGTCATGTCCAGTTCAGGTCAAGGTAAAGTCAAGGTCAAGTCAACGTCATGTCAAGGTCATGTCAGGTTCAAGTCAAGGTCAAGTCAAGGTCAAGTCAAGGTCATGTCAAGGTCAAGTCATGGTCAAGTCAAGTTCGAGTCAAGGTCAAGTTAAGGTCAAGTCAATGTCAAGTCAAGGTCAACTCAAGGTTAAGTCAAGGTCAAGTCAAGGTCACGTCAAGGTCAAGTCAAGGTCAAGTCAAAGTCATGTCAAGGTCAAGGTCAATTCAAGGTCATGTCAAGGTCAAGGTCAAGTCAAGGTCAAGTCAAGGTCATGTCAAGGTTAAGTCGAGGTCAAGTCAAGGTCAAGTCAAGGTCATGTCAAGGTCAATTCAAGGTCATGTCAAGGTCAGGTCAAAGTCAAGTCAAGGTCGAGTCAAGGTCAAGTCAAGGTCAAGTCAAGGTCAAGTCAAGGTCAAGTCAAGGTTAAGTCACGGTCAAGTCAAGGTCATGTCAAGGTCAAGTCAAGGTCAAGTCAAGGTCAAGTCAAGGTCATGTCAAGGTCAGGTTAAGGTCAACTCAAGGTCGAGTCAAGGTCAAGTTAAGATCAAGTCAAGGTCAAGTCAAGGTCAAGTCAAGGTCAAGTCAAGGTCAAGTCAAGGTCAAGTGAAGGTCAAGTCAAGGTCAAGTCAAGGTCAAGTCAAGGTTAAGTCAAGGTCAAGTCGAGGTCATGTCAAGGTCAATTCAAGGTCAAGTCAAGGTCAAGTCAAGGTCAAGTCAAGGTCAAGTCAAGGTTAAGTCAAGGTCAAGTCAAGGTCAAGCCAAGGTCAAGTCATGGTCAAGTCAAGGTCAAGTCAAGGTCAAGTCAAGGTCAAGTCAAGGTCAAGGTCAATTCAAGGTCAAGTCAAGGTCATGTCAAGGGCAAGTCTAGGTCAAGTCAAGGTCATGTCCAGGTCAGGTCAAAGTAAAGTCAACGTCATGTCAAGGTCGTGTCAAGGTCAAGTCAAGGTCAAGTCAAGGTCAAGTCAAGGTCAAGTCAAGGTCAAGTCAAGGTCAAGTCAAGGTCAAGTCAAGGTCAAGTCAAGGTCATGTCAAGGTCAAGTCATGGTCAAGTCAAGGTCGAGTCAAGGTCAAGTCAAGGTCAAGTCAAGGTCAAGTCAATGTCAAGTCAAGGTCAAGTCAAGGTTAAGTCAAGGTCAAGTCAAGGTCACGTCAAGGTCAAGTCAAGGTCAAGTCAAAGTCATGTCAAGGTCAAGGTCAATTCAAGGTCATGTCAAGGTCAAGGTCAAGTCAAGGTCAAGTCAAGGTCAAGTCAAGGTCATGTCAAGGTCAAGTCAAGGTCATGTCAAGGTCAGGTCAAAGTCAAGTCAAGGTCGAGTCAAGGTCAAGTCAAGGTCAAGTCACGGTCAAGTCAAGGTCAAGTCAAGGTCAAGTCAATGTCATGTCAAGGTCATGTCAAGGTCAAGTCAAGGTCAAGTCAAGGTCATGTCAAGTTCAAGTCAAGTTCAAGGCTAGGTAGAGTCAAGGTCAAGTCAAGGTCATGTCAAGGTCAAGTCAGGGTCAAGTCAAGGTCAAGTCAAGGTCAAGGAAAGGTCAAGTCAAGCTCATGTCAAGGTCGTGTCAAGGTCAAGTCAAGGTCAAGTGAAGGTCATGTCAAGGTCAAGTCAGGGTCAAGTCAAGGTCAAGTCAAGCTCAAGTCAAAATCAAAGTCAAGTCAAGGTCAAGTCAAGGTTAAGTCAAGGTCAAGTCGAGGTCATGTCAAGGTCAAGGTCAAGGTCAAGTCAAGGTGAAGTCAAGGTCAGGTCAAGGTCAAGTCAAAGTCAAGTCAAGGTCATGTCAAGGTCAAGTCAAGGTCATGTAAATTTCGAGTCAAGGTCGAGTCAAGGTCAAGTCCAGGTCAAGTCAAGGTCATGTCAAGGTCAAGTCAAGGTCATGTAAATTTCGAGTCAAGGTCGAGTCAAGGTCAAGTCCAGGTCAAGTCAAGGTCATGTCAAGGTCAAGTCAAGGTCAAGTCAAGGTCAAGTCAAGGTCAAGTCAAGGTCATGTCAAGGTCAGGTCAAGCTCAACTCAAGGTCAAGGTCAACTCAAGGTCAAGTGAAGGTCAAGTAAGGTCAAGTCAAGGCTAAGTCAAGGTCAAGGTCAAGTCAAAATCAAAGTCAAGTCAAGGTCAAGTCAAGGTTAAGTCAAGGTCAAGTCAAGGTCAAGTCAAAGTCATGTCAAGGTCAAGGTCAATTCAAGGTCTTGTCAAGGTCAAGGTCACGTCAAGTCAAGGTCATGTCAAGGTCAAGTCAAAGTCAAGTCAAAGTCATGTCAAGGTCATGTCAAGGTCAAGTCAAGGTCAAGTCAAGGTCAAGTCAAGGTCAAGGTCAAGTCAAAGTCAAGTCAAGGTTAAGTAAAGGTCAAGTCAAAGTCAAGTCAAGGTCAAGTCAAGGTCAAGTCAAGGTCATGTCAAGGTCAAGTCAAGGTCAAGTCAAGGTCATGTCAAGGTCAAGTCAAGGTCATGTCAAGGTCGAGTCAAGGTCAAGGTCAGGTCAAGTCAAGGTCATGTCAAGGTCAAGTCAAGGTCAAGTCAAGGTCATGTAAATTTCGAGTCAAGGTCGAGTCAAGGTCAAGTCCAGGTCAAGTCAAGGTCATGTCAAGGTCAAGTCAAGGTCAAGTCAAGGTCAAGTCAAGGTCAAGTCAAGGTCAAGTCAAGGTCATGTCAAGGTCAGGTCAAGGTCAACTCAAGGTCAAGTGAGGGTAAAGTAAGGTCAAGTCAAGGCTAAGTCAAAGTCAAGGTCAAGTCAAGGTCATGTCAAGGTCAAGTCAAGGTCAAGTCAAGGTCAAGTCAAGGTTAAGTCAAGGTCAAGTCAAGGTCAAGTCAAGGTCACGTCAAGTCAAGGTCAAGTCAAGGTCATGTCAAGGTCAAGTCAAAGTCATGTCAAGGTCATGTCAAGGTCAAGTCAAGGTCAAGTCAAGGTCAAGTCAAGGTCAAGTCAAGGTCAAGGCCAAGTCAAAATCAAAGTCAAGTCAAGGTCAAGTCAAGGTTAAGTAAAGGTCAAGTCAAGGTCATGTCAAGGTCAAGTCAAGGTCATGTCAAGGTCGAGTCAAGGTCAAGGTCAGGTCAAGGTCAAGTCAAGGTCATGTAAATTTCGAGTCAAGGTCGAGTCAAGGTCAAGTCCAGGTCAAGTCAAGGTCATGTCAAGGTCAAGTCAAGGTCAAGTCAAGGTCAAGTCAAGGTCAAGTCAAGGTCATGTCAAGGTCAGGTCAAGGTCAACTCAAGGTCAACTCAAGGTCAAATGAAGGTCAAGTCAAGGTCAAGTCAAGGCTAAGTCAAAGTCAAGGTCATGTCAAGGTCAAATCAAGGTCAAGTCAAGGTCAAGTCAAGGTCAAGTCAAGGTCAAGTCAAGGTCAAGTCAAGGTCAAGTCAAAGTCAAGTCACGGTCAAGTCAAGGTCAAGTCAAGGTCAAGTCAAGGTCATGTCAAGGTCATGTCAAGGTCAAGTCAAGGTCATGTAAATTTCGAGTCAAGGTCGAGTCAAGGTCAAGTCCAGGTCAAGTCAAGGTCATGTCAAGGTCAAGTCAAGGTCAAGTCAAGGTCAAGTCAAGGTCAAGTCAAGGTCATGTCAAGGTCAGGTCAAGGTCAACTCAAGGTCAAATGAAGGTCAAGTCAAGGTCAAGTCAAGGCTAAGTCAAAGTCAAGGTCAAGTCAAGGTCATGTCAAGGTCAAGTCAAGGTCAAGTCAAGGTCAAGTCAAGGTCAAGTCAATGTCAAGTCAAGGTCATGTCAAGGTCAAGTCAAGGTCAAGTCAAGGTCAAGTCAAGGTCATGTCAAGGTCAAGTTATGGTCAAGTCAAGGTTAAGTCAAGGTCAAGTCAAGGTCCAGTGAAGGTCAAGTCAAGGTCAAGTCAAGGTCAAGTCAAGGTCATGTCAAGGTCATGTCAAGGTCAAGTCAAGGTCAAGTCATGGTCAAGTCAAGGTCATTTTAAGGTCAAGTCAAGGTCAAGTCAAGGCCAAGTAAAGGTCAAGTGAAGGTCAAGGTCATGTCAAGGTCAAGTCAAGGTCAAGTCATGGTCAAGTCAAGGTCATTTTAAGGTCAAGTCAAGGTCAAGTCAAGGCCAAGTAAAGGTCAAGTGAAGGTCAAGTCAAGGTGGAGTCAAGGTCAAGTCAGGGTCAAGTCAAGGTCAAGGTCAAGTCAAGGTCAAATCAAGGTCAAGTCAAGGTCATGTCAAGGACATGTCAAGGTCATGTCAAGGTCAAGTCAAGGTCAAGGCAAGGTTAAGTCAAGGTCAAGGTCAAGTCAAGTCAAGGTCAGGTAGAGGTCAAGTCAAGGTCATGTCAAGGTCAAGTCAAGGTCAAGTCAAGGTCAAGTCAAGGTTAAGTCAAG
This sequence comes from Sturmia bella, assembly GCA_963662145.1. NCBI lineage: Eukaryota > Metazoa > Arthropoda > Insecta > Diptera > Tachinidae > Sturmia > Sturmia bella. The sequence goes on along the minus strand of OY759168.1, from coordinate 82,498,129 downwards.
GTCAAGTCAAGGTCAAGTCAAGGTCACGTCAAGTCAAGGTCAAGTCAAGGTCATGTCAAGGTCAAGTCAAAGTCATGTCAAGGTCATGTCAAGGTCAAGTCAAGGTCAAGTCAAGGTCAAGTCAAGGCCAAGGCCAAGTCAAAATCAAAGTCAAGTCAAGGTCAAGTCAAGGTTAAGTAAAGGTCAAGTCAAGGTCATGTCAAGGTCAAGTCAAGGTCATGTCAAGGTCGAGTCAAGGTCAAGGTCAGGTCAAGGTCAAGTCAAGGTCATGTAAATTTCGAGTCAAGGTCGAGTCAAGGTCAAGTCCAGGTCAAGTCAAGGTCATGTCAAGGTCAAGTCAAGGTCAAGGTCAAGTCAAGGTCAAGTCAAGGTCAAGTCAAGGTCATGTCAAGGTCAGGTCAAGGTCAACTCAAGGTCAAATGAAGGTCAAGTCAAGGTCAAGTCAAGGCTAAGTCAAAGTCAAGGTCAAGTCAAGGTCATGTCAAGGTCAAGTCAAGGTCAAGGTCAAGTCAAGGTCAAGTCAAGGTCAAGTCAAGGTCATGTCAAGGTCAGGTCAAGGTCAACTCAAGGTCAAATGAAGGTCAAGTCAAGGTCAAGTCAAGGCTAAGTCAAAGTCAAGGTCAAGTCAAGGTCATGTCAAGGTCAAATCAAGGTCAAGTCAAGGTCAAGTCAAGGTCAAGTCAAGGTCAAGTCAAAGTCAAGTCACGGTCAAGTCAAGGTCAAGTCAAGGTCAAGTCAAGGTCATGTCAAGGTCAAGTCAAGGTCATGTAAATTTCGAGTCAAGGTCGAGTCAAGGTCAAGTCCAGGTCAAGTCAAGGTCATGTCAAGGTTAAGTCAAGGTCAAGTCAAGGTCAAGTCAAGGTCATGTCAAGGTCAGGTCAAGGTCAACTCAAGGTCAAATGAAGGTCAAGTCAAGGTCAAGTCAAGGCTAAGTCAAAGTCAAGGTCAAGTCAAGGTCATGTCAAGGTCAAGTCAAGGTCAAGTCAAGGTCAAGTCAAGGTCAAGTCAATGTCAAGTCAAGGTCATGTCAAGGTCAAGTCAAGGTCAAGTCAAGGTCAAGTCAAGGTCATGTCAAGGTCAAGTTATGGTCAAGTCAAGGTTAAGTCAAGGTCAAGTCAAGGTCCAGTGAAGGTCAAGTCAAGGTCAAGTCAAGGTCAAGTCAAGGTCATGTCAAGGTCAAGTCAAGGTCATGTCAAGGTCATGTCAAGGTCAAGTCAAGGTCAAGTCATGGTCAAGTCAAGGTCATTTTAAGGTCAAGTCAAGGTCAAGTCAAGGCCAAGTAAAGGTCAAGTGAAGGTCAAGTCAAGGTCGAGTCAAGGTCAAGTCAGGGTCAAGTCAAGGTCAAGGTCAAGTCAAGGTCAAGTCAAGGTCAAGTCAAGGTCATGTCAAGGACATGTCAAGGTCATGTCAAGGTCAAGTCAAGGTCAAGGCAAGGTTAAGTCAAGGTCAAGGTCAAGTCAAGTCAAGGTCAGGTAGAGGTCAAGTCAAGGTCATGTCAAGGTCAAGTCAAGGTCAAGTCAAGGTCATGTCAAGGTCAGGTCACGGTCAATTCAAGGTCGAGTCAAGTTCAAGTCAAGGTCAAGTGAAGGTCAAGTCAAGGTCAACTGTAAGGTCAAGTCAAGGTCAAGTCAATGTCAAGTCAAGGTCAAGTCAATGTCAAGTCAATGTCAAGTCAAGGTCAACTCAAGGTCAAGTCAAGGTCAAGTCAAGGTCAAGTCAAGGTCGAGTCAAGGTCAAGTCATGGTCAAGTTAAGGTCAGGTCAAGGTCAAGTCAAGGTCCAGTGAAGGTCAAGTCAAGGTCATGTCAAGGTCAAGTCAAGGTCATGTCGAGGTCGAGTCAAGGTCGAGTCAAGGTCAAGTCAAGGTCAAGTCAAGGTCAAGTCAAGGTCAAGTCAAGGTCAAGTTAAGGTCAAGTCAAGGTTAAGTCAAGGTCGAGTCAAGGTCAAGTCAAGGTCCAGTGAAGGTCAAGTCAAGGTCAAGTGAAGGTCAAGTCAAGGTCAAGTCAAGGTCATGTCAAGGTCAAATCAAGGTCAAGTCAAGGTCAAGTCAAGGTCAAGTCAAGGTCAAGTCAAGGTCAAGTCAAGGTCATGTCAAGGTCAAGTCAAGGTCAAGTCAAGGTCATGTCAAGGTCAGGTCAAGGTCAAGTCAAGGTCAAGTCAAGGTTAAGTCAAGGTCATGTCAAGGTCAATTCAAGGTCATGTCAAGGTCGAGTCAAGGTCGAGTCAAGGTCGAGTCAAGGTTAAGTCAAGTTCAAGTCAAGGTCGAGTCAAGGTCGAGTCAAGGTTAAGTCAAGTTTAAGTCAAGGTCAAGTCAAGGTCAAGTCAAGGTCAAGTCAAGGTCGAGTCAATGTCAAGTCAAGGTCATGTTAAGGTCATGTAAAGGTCGAGTCAAGGTCGAGTCAAGGTCAAGGTCAAGTCAAGGTCAAGTCAAGGTCATGTCAAGGTCATGTCAAGGTCAAGTCAAGGTCAAGTCAAGGTCAAGTCAAGGTCAAGTCAAGGTTAAGTCAAGGTCAAGTCAAGGTCAAGTCAAGGTCAAGGTCAAGTCAAGGTCAAGGTCAAGTCAAGGTCACGTCAAGGTCAGGTCAAGGTCAAGTCAAGGTCAAGTCAAGGTCAAGTCAAGGTCAAGTCAAGGTCATTTTAAGGTCAAGTCAAGGTCAAGTCAAGGCCAAGTCAAGGTCAAGTCAATGTCAAGTCAAGGTCAAGTCAAGGTCATGTCAAGGTCAAGTCAAGGTCAAGTCAAGGTCAAGTCAAGGTCAAGTCAAGGTCGAGTCAAGGTCAAGTCAAGGTCAAGTCAAGGTCCAGTGAAGGTCAAGTCAAGGTCAAGTCAAGGTCAAGTCACGGTCATGTCAAGGTCAAGTCAAGGTCATGTCAAGGTCGAGTCAAGGTCAAGTCAAGGTCAAGTCAAGGTCATGTCAAGGTCAAGTCAAGGTCAAGTCAAGGTCAAGTCAAGGTCATGTCAAGGTGAAGTCAAGGTCAAGTCAAGGTGAAGTCAAGGTCAAGTCAAGGTCAAGTCAAGGTCATGTCAAGGTGAAGTCAAGGTCAAGTCAAGGTCAAGTCAAGGTCATGTCAAGGTCAAATCAAGGTCAAGTCAAGGTCATGTCAAGGTCGAGTCAATTTCAAGGTCAAGTCAAGGTCAAGTCAAGGTCAAGTCAAGGTCAAATCAAGGTCATGTCAAGGTCGAGTCAAGGTCAAGTCAAGGTCAAGTCAAGGTCAAGTCAAGGTCAAGTCAAGGTCAAGTCAAGGTCAAGTCAAGGTCAAGTCAAGGTCATGTCAAAGTCATGTCAAAGTCAAGTCAAGGTCAAGTCAAGGTCAAGTCAAGGTCAAGTCAAGGTCATGCCAAGGTCAAGTCATTTTCAAGTCAAGGTCCAGTCAAGGTCAAGTCAAGGTCAAGTCAAGGTCAAGCTCAAGTCAAGGTCAAGTCAAGGTCAAGTCAAGGTCAAGTCAAGGTCATGTCAAGTTCATGTCAAGGTCAAGTCAAGGTAAAGGTCATGTGAAGGTCAGGTCAAGGTCAAATCAAGGTCGAGTCAAGGTCGAGTCAAGGTCAAGTCAAGGTCAAGTCAAGGTCAAGTCAAGGTCAAGTCGAGGTCATGTCAAGGACATGTCAAGGTCATGTCAAGGTCAAGTCAAGGTCAAGGCAAGGTTAAGTCAAAGTCAAGGTCAAGTCAAGTCAAGGTCAGGTAGAGGTCAAGTCAAGGTCTAGGTCAAGCTCAAGTCAAGGTCAACGTCATGTCAATGTCAAGTCAAGGTCATGTCAAGGTCAAGTCAAGGTCAAGTCAACGTCAAGTCAATGTCAAGTCAAGGTCATGTCAAGGTCAAGTCAAGGTCAAGTCAAGGTCAAGTCAAGGTCAAGTCAAGGTCAAGTCAAAGTCAAGTCAAGGTCAAGTCAAGGTCAAGTCAAGGTCCAGTCAAGGTCAAGTCAAGGTCAAGTCAAGGTCAAGTCAAGGTCAAGCCAAGGTCGAGTCAAGGTCAAGTCAAGGTCCAGTGAAGGTCAAGTCAAGGTCAAGTCAATGTCAAGTCAAGGTCAAGTCAAGGTCATGTCAAGGTCTAGGTCAAGCTCAAGTCAAGGTCAACGTCAAGTCAATGTCAAGTCAAGGTCATGTCAAGGTCAAGTCAAGATCAAGTCAAGGTCAAGTCAAGGTCATGTCAAGGTCAAGTCAAGGTCAAGTCAAGGTCATGTCAAGGTCAAGTCAAGGTCAAGTCGAGGTCAAGTCAAGGTCATGTCAAGGTCAAGGTCAAGTCAAGGTCGAGTCAAAGTCATGTCAAGGTCATGTCAAGGTCAAGTCAGGGTCAAGTCAAGGTCATGTCAAGGTCAGCTCAAGGTCAAGTCAAGGTCAAGTCAAGGTCAAGTCAAGGTCAAGTCAAGGTCAAGTCAAGGTCGAGTCAAGGTCAAGTCAGGATCCAGTGAAGGTCAAGTCAAGGTCCAGTCAAGGTCAAGTCAAGGTCAAGTCAAGGTCAAGTGAAGGTCAAGTCAAGGTCATGTCAAGGTCAAGTCAAGGTCAAGTCAAGGTCAAGTCAAGGTCAAGTCAAGGTCAAGTCAAGGTCAAGTCAAGGTCAAGTCAAGGTCGAGTCAAGGTCAAGTCAAGGTCCAGTGAAGGTCAAGTCAAGGTCAAGTCAAGGTCAAGTCAAGGTCAAGTCAAGGTCATGTCAAGTTCATGTCAAGGTCAAGTCAAGGTAAAGGTCATGTGAAGGTCAGGTCAAGGTCAAATCAAGGTCGAGTCAAGGTCGAGTCAAGGTCAAGTCAAGGTCAAGTCAAGGTCAAGTCAAGGTCAAGTCAAGGTCAAGTCAAGGTCATGTCAAGGACATGTCAAGGTCATGTCAAGGTCAAGTCAAGGTCAAGGTCAAGACAAGTCAAGGTCAGGTAGAGGTCAAGTCAAGGTCTAGGTCAAGCTCAAGTCAAGGTCAACGTCATGTCAATGTCAAGTCAAGGTCATGTCAAGGTCAAGTCAAGGTCAAGTCAACGTCAAGTCAATGTCAAGTCAAGGTCATGTCAAGGTCAAGTCAAGGTCAAGTCAAGGTCAAGTCAAGGTCAAGTCAAGGTCAAGTCAAGGTCAAGTCAAGGTCAAGTCAAAGTCAAGTCAAGGTCAAGTCAAGGTCAAGTCAAGGTCCAGTCAAGGTCAAGTCAAGGTCAAGTCAAGGTCAAGTCAAGGTCAAGCCAAGGTCGAGTCAAGGTCAAGTCAAGGTCCAGTGAAGGTCAAGTCAAGGTCAAGTCAATGTCAAGTCAAGGTCAAGTCAAGGTCATGTCAAGGTCTAGGTCAAGCTCAAGTCAAGGTCAACGTCAAGTCAATGTCAAGTCAAGGTCATGTCAAGGTCAAGTCAAGATCAAGTCAAGGTCAAGTCAAGGTCATGTCAAGGTCAAGTCAAGGTCAAGTCAAGGTCATGTCAAGGTCAAGTCAAGGTCAAGTCGAGGTCAAGTCAAGGTCATGTCAAGGTCAAGGTCAAGTCAAGGTCGAGTCAAAGTCATGTCAAGGTCATGTCAAGGTCAAGTCAGGGTCAAGTCAAGGTCATGTCAAGGTCAGCTCAAGGTCAAGTCAAGGTCAAGTCAAGGTCAAGTCAAGGTCAAGTCAAGGTCAAGTCAAGGTCGAGTCAAGGTCAAGTCAGGATCCAGTGAAGGTCAAGTCAAGGTCCAGTCAAGGTCAAGTCAAGGTCAAGTCAAGGTCAAGTGAAGGTCAAGTCAAGGTCATGTCAAGGTCAAGTCAAGGTCAAGTCAAGGTCAAGTCAAGGTCAAGTCAAGGTCAAGTCAAGGTCAAGTCAAGGTCGAGTCAAGGTCAAGTCAAGGTCCAGTGAAGGTCAAGTCAAGGTCAAGTCAAGGTCAAGTCAAGGTCAAGTCAAGGTCATGTCAAGGTCAAGTCAAGGTCAAGTCAAGGTCAAGTCAAGGTCATGTCAAGGTTAAGTCAAGGTCAAGTCAAGGTCAAGTCAAGGTCAAGGCAAGGTCATGTCAAGGTCAAGGTCAAGTCAAGGTCATGTCAAGGTCAAGTCAAAGTCAAGTCAATGTCAAGTCAAGGTCAAGTCAAGGTCAAGTCAAGGTCAAGTCAAGGTCAAGTCAAGGTCGAGTCAAGGTCAAGTCAAGGTCCAGTGAAGGTACAGTCAAGGTCAAGTCAAGGTCAAGTCAAGGTCAAGTCAATGTCATGCCAAGGTCAAGTCAAGGTCAAGTCAAGGTCAAGGTCCAGTCAAGGTCAAGTCAAGGTCAAGTCAAGGTCAAGTCAAGGTCAAGTCAAGGTCAAGTCAAGGTCATGTCAAGGTCATGTCAAGGTCAAGTCAAGGTCTATGTCATGTGAAGGTCAGGTCAAGGTCAAGTCAAGGTCGAGTCAAGGTCGAGTCAAGGTCAAGTCAAGGTCAAGTCAAGGTCATGTCAAAGTCATATCAAGGTCAAGGTCAAGTCAAGGTCAAGTCAAGGTCAAGTCAAGGTCATGTCAAGGTCAAGTCAAGGTCAAGTCAAGGTCGAGTCAAGGTCAAGTCAAGGTCAAGTGAAGATAATGTCAAGGTCAAGTCAAGGTCAAGTCAAGGTCAAGTCAAGGTTAAGTCAAGGTCAAGTCAAGGTCACGTCAAGGTCAAGTCAAGGTCAAGTCAAGGTCATGTCAAGGTCAAGTCAAGGTCATGTCAAGGTCGAGTCAAGGTCAAGTCAAGGTCAAGTCAAGGTCAAGTCAAGGTCAAGTCAAGGTCCAGTCAAGGTCAAGTCAAGGTCAAGTCAAGGTCAAGTCAAGGTCGAGTCAAGGTCAAGTCAACGTCAAGCCAAGGTCCAGTGAAGGTCAAGTCAAGGTCAAGTCAATGTCAAGTCAAGGTCCAGTGAAGGTCAAGTCAAGGTCAAGTCAAGGTCAAGTGAAGATCAAGTCAAGGTCAAGTCAAGGTCATGTCAAGGTCAAGTCAAGGTCAAGTCAAGGTCAAGTCAAGGTCATGTCAAGGTTAAGTCAAGGTCAAGTCAAGGTCAAGTCAAGGTCAAGTCAAGGTCAAGTCAAAGTCATGTCAAGGTCAAGTCAAGGTCAAGTCAAGGGCAAGTCAAGGTCGAGTAAAGGTCAAGTCAAGGTCGAGTCAAGGTCAAGTCAAGGTCAAGCCAAGGTCCAGTGAAGGTCAAGTCAAGGTCAAGTCAAGGTCATGTCAAGGTCATGTCATGGTCAAGTCAAGGTCAAGTCAAGGTCAAGTCAAGGTCAAGTCAAGGTCAAGTCAAGGTCGAGTAAAGGTCAAGTCAAGGTCCAGTGAAGGTCAAGGTCAAGTCAAGGTCAAGTCAAAGTCAAGTCAAGGTCAAGTCAAGGTCAACTCAAGGTCAAGTCAAGGTCAAGTCAAGGTCAAGTCAAGGTCAAGTCAAGGTCAAGTGAAGGTCAAGGCAAGGTCAAGTCAAGGTCGAGTCAAGGTCAAGTCAAGGTCCAGTGAAGGTCAAGTCAAGGTCAAGTCAAGGTCAAGTGAAGGTCAAGTCAGGGTCAAGTCAAGGTCATGTCAAGGTCATGTCAAGGTCAAGTCAAGGTCAAGTCAAGGTCAAGTCTAGGTCAAGTCAAGGTCAAGTCAAGGTCAAGTCAAGGTCAAGTCAAGGTCAAGTCAAGGTCAAGTCAAGGTCAAATCAAGGTCAATTCAAGGTCAAGTCAAGGTCAACTCAAGGTCAAGTAAAGGTCAAGTCAAGGTCAAGTCAAGGTCATATCAAGGTCAAGGTCAAGGTCAAGTGAAGGTCAAGTCAAGTCAAGGTCAAGTCAAGGTCAAGTCAAGGTCAAGTGAAGGTCAAGTCAAGGTCAAGTCAAGGTCATGTCAAGGTCAAGTCAAGGTCAAGTCAAGGTCAAGTCAAGGTCGAGTCAAGGTCAAGTCAAGGTCCAGTGAAGGTCAAGTCAAGGTCAAGTCAAGGTCAAGTGAAGGTCAAGTCAGGGTCAAGTCAAGGTCATGTCAAGGTCATGTCAAGGTCAAGTCAAGGTCAAGTCTAGGTCAAGTCAAGGTCAAGTCAAGGTCAAGTCAAGGTCAAGTCAAGGTCAAGTCAAGGTCAAGTCAAGGTCAAGTCAAGGTCAAGTCAAGGTCAAGTCAAAGTCAAGTCAAGGTCAAGTCAAGGTCAAGTCAAGGTCCAGTCAAGGTCAAGTCAAGGTCAAGTCAAGGTCAAGTCAAGGTCAAGCCAAGGTCGAGTCAAGGTCAAGTCAAGGTCAAGCCAAGGTCCAGTGAAGGTCAAGTCAAGGTCAAGTCAATGTCAAGTCAAGGTCAAGTCAAGGTCATGTCAAGGTCTAGGTCAAGCTCAAGTCAAGGTCAACGTCAAGGTCAAGTCAAGGTCAAGTCAAGGTCATGTCAAGTTCATGTCAAGGTCAAGTCAAGGTAAAGGTCATGTGAAGGTCAGGTCAAGGTCAAATCAAGGTCGAGTCAAGGTCGAGTCAAGGTCAAGTCAAGGTCAAGTCAAGGTCAAGTCAAGGTCAAGTCAAGGTCAAGTCAAGGTCAAGTCAAGGTCATGTCAAGGACATGTCAAGGTCATGTCAAGGTCAAGTCAAGGTCAAGGCAAGGTTAAGTCAAGGTCAAGGTCAAGTCAAGTCAAGGTCAGGTAGAGGTCAAGTCAAGGTCTAGGTCAAGCTCAAGTCAAGGTCAACGTCATGTCAATGTCAAGTCAAGGTCATGTCAAGGTCAAGTCAAGGTCAAGTTAACGTCAAGTCAATGTCAAGTCAAGGTTATGTCAAGGTCAAGTCAAGGTCAAGTCAAGGTCAAGTCAAGGTCAAGTCAAGGTCAAGTCAAGGTCAAGTCAAAGTCAAGTCAAGGTCAAGTCAAGGTCAAGTCAAGGTCCAGTCAAGGTCAAGTCAAGGTCAAGTCAAGGTCAAGTCAAGGTCAAGCCAAGGTCGAGTCAAGGTCAAGTCAAGGTCAAGCCAAGGTCCAGTGAAGGTCAAGTCAAGGTCAAGTCAATGTCAAGTCAAGGTCAAGTCAAGGTCATGTCAAGGTCTAGGTCAAGCTCAAGTCAAGGTCAACGTCAAGTCAATGTCAAGTCAAGGTCATGTCAAGGTCAAGTCAAGATCAAGTCAAGGTCAAGTCAAGGTCATGTCAAGGTCAAGTCAAGGTCAAGTCAAGGTCATGTCAAGGTCAAGTCAAGGTCAAGTCGAGGTCAAGTCAAGGTCATGTCAAGGTCAAGGTCAAGTCAAGGTCGAGTCAAAGTCATGTCAAGGTCATGTCAAGGTCAAGTCAGGGTCAAGTCAAGGTCATGTCAAGGTCAGCTCAAGGTCAAGTCAAGGTCAAGTCAAGGTCAAGTCAAGGTCAAGTCAAGGTCGAGTCAAGGTCAAGTCAGGATCCAGTGAAGGTCAAGTCAAGGTCCAGTCAAGGTCAAGTCAAGGTCAAGTCAAGGTCAAGTGAAGGTCAAGTCAAGGTCAAGTGAAGGTCAAGTCAAGGTCATGTCAAGGTCAAGTCAAGGTCAAGTCAAGGTCAAGTCAAGGTCAAGTCAAGGTCAATTCAAGGTCAAGTCAAGGTTAAGTCAAGGTCAAGTCAAGGTAACGTCAAGGTCAAGTCAAGGTCAAGTCAAGGTCAAGTCAAGGTCAAGTCAAAGTCATGTCAAGGTCAAGTCAAGGTCAAGTCAAGGTCAAGTCAAAGTCAAGTCAAGGTCATGTCAAGGTCATGTCAAGGTCAAGTAAAGGTCAAGTCAAGGTCAAGTCAAGGTCAAGGCAAGGTCAAGTCAAGGTCATGTCAAGGTCATGTCAAGGTCAAGTCAAGGTCAAGTCAAGATCAAGACAAGGTCAAGTCAAGGTCATGTCAAGGTTATGTCAATGTCAGGTCAAGGTCAAGTCAAGTCAAGGTCAAGTCAAGGTCAAGTCAAGGTTAAGTCAAGGTCAAATCAAGGTAACGTCAAGGTCAAGTCAAGGTCAAGTCAAGGTCAAGTCAAAGTCATGTCAAGGTCAAGTCAAGGTCAAGTCAAGGTCAAGTCAAAGTCAAGTCAAGGTCATGTCAAGGTCATGTCAAGGTCAAGTAAAGGTCAAGTCAAGGTCAAGTCAAGGTCAAGTCAAGGTCAAGTCAAGGTCATGTCAAGGTCATGTCAAGGTCAAGTCAAGGTCAAGTCAAGATCAAGACAAGGTCAAGTCAAGGTCATGTCAAGGTTATGTCAAGGTCAGGTCAAGGTCAAGTCAAGTCAAGGTCAAGTCAAGGTCAAGTCAAGATCATGTCAAGGTCAAGTCAAGGTCAAGTCAAGGTTATGTCAAGGTCATGTCAAGGTAAGTCAAGGTCATGTCAAGGTCAAGTCAAGGTCAAAACAAGGTCAAGTCAGGGTCAAGTCAAGGTCAAGTCAAGATCATGTCAAGGTCAAGTCAGGGTCAAGTCAAGGTCAAGTCAAGGTCATGTCAAGGTCATGTCAAGTTCAAGTCAAGGTCAAGTCAAGGGCAAGTCAAGGTCAAGTCAAGGTCAAGTAAAGGTCATGTCAAGGTCATATCAAGGTCAAGTCAAGGTCAAGTCAAGATCAAGTCAAGGTCATGTCAAGGTCAAGTCAAGGTCAAGTCAATGTCATGTCAAGGTCAGGTCAAGGTCAAGTCAAGGTCATGTCAAGGTCAAGTCAAGGTCAAGTCAAGGTCAAGTCAAGGTCAAGTCAAGGTTATGTCAAGGTCATGTCAAGGTAAGTCAAGGTCATGTCAAAGTCAGATCAAGGTCAAGACAAAGTCAAGTCAGGGTCAAGTCAAGGTCAAGTCAAGGTCAAGTCAAGGTCAAGTCAAGGTCAAGTCAAGGTCAAGTCAAGGTCAAGTCAAGGTCAAGTCAAGGTCAAGTCAAGGTCAAGTCAAGATCATGTCAAGGTCAAGTCAAGGTCAAGTCAAGATCATGTCAAGGTCAAGTCAGGGTCAAGTCAAGGTCAAGTCAAGGTCAAGTCAATGTCATGTCAAGGTCAGGTCAAGGTCAAGTCAAGGTCAAGTCAAGGTCAAGTCAAAGTCAAGTCAAGATCATATCAAGGTCAAGTCAGGGGCAAGTCAAGGTCAAGTCAAGGTCAAGTAAAGGTCATGTCAAGGTCATATCAAGGTCAAGTCAAGGTCAAGTCAAGATCAAGTCAAGGTCATGTCAAGGTCAAGTCAAGGTCAAGTCAATGTCATGTCAAGGTCAGGTCAAGGTCAAGTCAAGGTCATGTCAAGGTCAAGTCAAGGTCAAGTCAAGGTCAAGTCAAGGTCAAGTCAAGGTCAAGTCAAGGTCAAGTCAAGATCATATCAAGGTCAAGTCAAGGTCAAGTCAATGTCATGTCAAGGTCAGGTCAAGGTCAAGTCAAGGTCATGTCAAGGTCAAGTCAAGGTCAAGTCAAGGTCAAGTCAAGGTCAAGTCAAGGTCAAGTCAAGGTCAAGTCAAGGTCAAGTCAAGATCATGTCAAGGTCAAGTCAAGGTCAAGTAAAGATCATGTCAAGGTCAAGTCAAGGTTAAGTAAAGGTCAAGTCAAGGTCATGTCAAGGTCATGTCAAGGTCAAGTCAAGGTCAAGTCAATGTCATGTCAAGGTCAAGTCAAGGTCAAGTAAAGGTCATGTCAAGGTCATATCAAGGTCAAGTCAAGGTCAAGCCAAGATCAAGTCAAGGTCATGTCAAGGTCAAGTCAAGGTCAAGTCAATGTCATGTCAAGGTCAGGTCAAGGTCATGTCAAGGTCAAGTCAAGGTCAAGTCAAGGTCAAGTCAAGGTCAAGTCAAGGTCAAGTCAAGGTCAAGTCAAGGTCAAGTCAAGATCATGTCAAGGTCAAGTCAAGGTCAAGTCAAGATCATATCAAGGTCAAGTCAAGGTCAAGTCAAGGTCAAGTAAAGGTCAAGTCAAGGTCAAGTCAAGGTCAAGTCAAAGTCATGTCAAGGTCAAGTCAAGGTCAAGTCAAGGTCATGTCAAGGTCAAGTCAAGGGCAAGTCAAGGTCAAGTCAAGGTCAAGTCAAAGTCATGTCAAGGTCAAGTCAAGGTCAAGTCAAGGTCATGTCAAGGTCAAGTCAAGGTCAAGTCAAGGTCAAGTCAAGGTCATGTTAAGGTCAAGTCAGGGTCAAGTCAAGGTCAAGTCAAGGTCAAGTCAAGGTCAAGTCAAGGTCAAGTCAAGGTTAAGTTAACGTCAAGTCAAGGTCCAGCCAAGGTATGTCAAGGTCAAGACAAGGTCAAGACAAGGTCATGTCAAGGTCAAGTCAAGGTCATGTCAAGGTCATATCAAGGTCAAGTCAAGGTCAAGTCAAGGTCAAGTCAAGGTCATGTCAAGGTCATGTCAAGGTCAATTCAAGGTCAAGTCAAGGTCAAGTCAAGGTCAAGTCAAGGTCAAGTCAAGGTCATGTCAAGGTCAAGTCAAGGTCATGTCAAGCGCAAGTCAAGGTCAAGTGAAGGTTATGTCAAGGTCAAGTCAGGATCAAGTCAAGGTCAAGTCAAGCTCATGTCAAGGTCAAGTCAAGGTCAAGTCAAGGTCATGTCAAGGTAATGTCAAGGTCAAGTCAAGGTCAAGTCAAGGTCAAGTCAAGGTCATCTCAAGGTCAAATCAAGGTCATGTCAAGGTCGAGTCAAGGTCAAGTCAAGGTCAAGTCAAGGTCAAGTCAAGGTCAAGTGAAGGTCAAGTCAAGGTTAAGTCAAGGTCAAGTCAAGGTCATGTCAAGGTCAATTCAAGGTCAAGTCAAGGTCAAGTCAAGGTCAAGTCAAGGTCAAGTCAAGGTTAAGTCAAGGTCAAGTCAAGGTCAAGCCAAGGTCAAGTCATGGTCAAGTCAAGGTCAAGTCAAGGTCAAGTCAAGGTCAAGTCAAGGTCAAGGTCAATTCAAGGTCAAGTCAAGGTCATGTCAAGGGCAAGTCTAGGTCAAGTCAAGGTCATGTCAAGGTCAAGTCAAGGTCAAGTCAACGTCATGTCAAGGTCGTGTCAAGGTCAAGTCAAGGTCAAGTCAAGGTCAAGTCAAGGTCAAGTCAAGGTCAAATCAATGTCATGTCAAGGTCATGTCAAGGTCAAGTCAAGGTCAAGTCAAGGTCATGTCAAGGTTAAGTCACGGTCAAGTCAAGGTCAAGTCAAGGTCAAGTCAAGGTCAAATCAATGTCATGTCAAGGTCATGTCAAGGTCAAGTCAAGGTCAAGTCAAGGTCATGTCAAGGTCAAGTCAAGTTCAAGTCAAGGTCAAGGCTAGGTAGAGTCAAGGTCAAGTCAAGGTCATGTCAAGGTCAAGTCAGGGTCAAGTCAAGGTCAAGTCAAGGTCAAGGCAAGGTAAAGTCAAGCTCATGTCAAGGTCGAGTCAAGGTCAAGTCAAGGTCAAGTGAAGGTCAAGTCAAGGTCAAGTCAAGATCAAGTCAAGGTCGAGTCAAGGTCAAGTCAAGGTCCAGTGAAGGTCAAGTCAAGGTCAAGTCAAGGTCAAGTGAAGGTCAAGTCAAGGTCAAGTCAGGGTCAAGTCAAGGTCATGTCAAGGTCATGTCAAGGTCAAGTCAAGGTCAAGTCAAAGTCAAGTCAAGGTGAAGTCAAGGTCAAGTCAAGGTCAAGTCAAGGTCGAGTCAAGGTCAAGTCAAGGTCCAGTGAAGGTCAAGTCAAGGTCAAGTCAAGGTCAGGTCAAGGTCAAGTCAAGGTCATGTCAAGGTCAAGTCAAGGTCAAGTCAAGGTCAAGTCAAGGTCAAGTCAAGGTCAAGTCAAAGGAAAGTCAAAGTCAAGTCACGGTCAAGTCAAGGTCAAGTCAAGGTCAAGTCAAGGTCATGTCAAGGTCATGTCAAGGTCAATTCAAGGTCATGTAAATTTCGAGTCAAGGTCGAGTCAAAGTCAAGGTCAAGTCAAGGTCATGTCAAGGTCAAGTCAAGGTCAAGTCAAGGTCAAGTCAAGGTCAAGTCAAGGTCGAGTCAAGGTCAAGTCAAGGTCCAGTGAAGTCAAGTCAAGGTCATGTCAAGGCCGAGTCAAGGTCAAGGTCAGGTCAAGGTCATGTCAAGGTCATGTCAAGGTCATGTCAAGGTCAATTCAAGGTCATGTAAATTTCGAGTCAAGGTCGAGTCAAGGTCAAGGTCAAGTCAAGGTCAAGTCAAGGTCATGTCAAGGCCGAGTCAAGGTCAAGGTCAGGGCAAGGTCAAGTCAAGGTCATGTCAAGGTCAAGTCAAGGTCAAGTCAAGGTCAAGCCAAGGTCAAGTCATGGTCAAGTCAAGGTCAAGGTCGAGGTCAATTCAAGGTCAAGTCAAGGTCATGTCAAGGGCAAGTCTAGGTCAAGTCAAGGTCATGTCCAGTTCAGGTCAAGGTAAAGTCAAGGTCAAGTCAACGTCATGTCAAGGTCATGTCAGGTTCAAGTCAAGGTCAAGTCAAGGTCAAGTCAAGGTCATGTCAAGGTCAAGTCATGGTCAAGTCAAGTTCGAGTCAAGGTCAAGTTAAGGCCAAGTCAATGTCAAGTCAAGGTCAACTCAAGGTTAAGTCAAGGTCAAGTCAAGGTCACGTCAAGGTCAAGTCAAGGTCAAGTCAAAGTCATGTCAAGGTCAAGGTCAATTCAAGGTCATGTCAAGGTCAAGGTCAAGTCAAGGTCAAGTCAAGGTCATGTCAAGGTTAAGTCAAGGTCAAGTCAAGGTCAAGTCAAGGTCATGTCAAGGTCAAGTCAAGGTCATGTCAAGGTCAGGTCAAAGTCAAGTCAAGGTCGAGTCAAGGTCAAGTCAAGGTCAAGTCAAGGTCAAGTCAAGGTCAAGTCAAGGTCAAGTCAAGGTTAAGTCACGGTCAAGTCAAGGTCATGTCAAGGTCAAGTCAAGGTCAAGTCAAGGTCAAGTCAAGGTCAAGTCAAGGTCATGTCAAGGTCAGGTTAAGGTCAACTCAAGGTCGAGTCAAGGTCAAGTTAAGATCAAGTCAAGGTCAAGTCAAGGTCAAGTCAAGGTCAAGTCAAGGTCAAGTCAAGGTCAAGTCAAGGTCAAGTCAAGGTTAAGTCAAGGTCAAGTCAAGGTCATGTCAAGGTCAATTCAAGGTCAAGTCAAGGTCAAGTCAAGGTCAAGTCAAGGTCAAGTCAAGGTTAAGTCAAGGTCAAGTCAAGGTCAAGCCAAGGTCAAGTCATGGTCAAGTCAAGGTCAAGTCAAGGTCAAGTCAAGGTCAAGTCAAGGTCAAGGTCAATTCAAGGTCAAGTCAAGGTCATGTCAAGGGCAAGTCTAGGTCAAGTCAAGGTCATGTCCAGGTCAGGTCAAAGTAAAGTCAACGTCATGTCAAGGTCGTGTCAAGGTCAAGTCAAGGTCAAGTCAAGGTCAAGTCAAGGTCAAGTCAAGGTCAAGTCAAGGTCAAGTCAAGGCCAAGTCAAGGTCATGTCAAGGTCAAGTCATGGTCAAGTCAAGGTCGAGTCAAGGTCAAGTCAAGGTCAAGTCAAGGTCAAGTCAATGTCAAGTCAAGGTCAAGTCAAGGTTAAGTCAAGGTCAAGTCAAGGTCACGTCAAGGTCAAGTCAAGGTCAAGTCAAAGTCATGTCAAGGTCAAGGTCAATTCAAGGTCATGTCAAGGTCAAGGTCAAGTCAAGGTCAAGTCAAGGTCAAGTCAAGGTCATGTCAAGGTCAAGTCAAGGTCATGTCAAGGTCAGGTCAAAGTCAAGTCAAGGTCGAGTCAAGGTCAAGTCAAGGTCAAGTCACGGTCAAGTCAAGGTCAAGTCAATGTCATGTCAAGGTCATGTCAAGGTCAAGTCAAGGTCAAGTCAAGGTCATGTCAAGGTCAAGTCAAGTTCAAGTCAAGTTCAAGGCTAGGTAGAGTCAAGGTCAAGTCAAGGTCATGTCAAGGTCAAGTCAGGGTCAAGTCAAGGTCAAGTCAAGGTCAAGGAAAGGTCAAGCCAAGGTCAAGTCATGGTCAAGTCAAGGTCAAGTCAAGGTCAAGTCAAGGTCAAGTCAAGGTCAAGGTCAATTCAAGGTCAAGTCAAGGTCATGTCAAGGGCAAGTCTAGGTCAAGTCAAGGTCATGTCCAGGTCAGGTCAAAGTAAAGTCAACGTCATGTCAAGGTCGTGTCAAGGTCAAGTCAAGGTCAAGTCAAGGTCAAGTCAAGGTCAAGTCAAGGTCAAGTCAAGGTCAAGTCAAGGTCATGTCAAGGTCAAGTCATGGTCAAGTCAAGGTCGAGTCAAGGTCAAGTCAAGGTCAAGTCAAGGTCAAGTCAATGTCAAGTCAAGGTCAAGTCAAGGTTAAGTCAAGGTCAAGTCAAGGTCACGTCAAGGTCAAGTCAAGGTCAAGTCAAAGTCATGTCAAGGTCAAGGTCAATTCAAGGTCATGTCAAGGTCAAGGTCAAGTCAAGGTCAAGTCAAGGTCAAGTCAAGGTCATGTCAAGGTCAAGTCAAAGTCATGTCAAGGTCAGGTCAAAGTCAAGTCAAGGTCGAGTCAAGGTCAAGTCAAGGTCAAGTCACGGTCAAGTCAAGGTCAAGTCAAGGTCAAGTCAATGTCATGTCAAGGTCATGTCAAGGTCAAGTCAAGGTCAAGTCAAGGTCATGTCAAGGTCAAGTCAAGTTCAAGTCAAGTTCAAGGCTAGGTAGAGTCAAGGTCAAGTCAAGGTCATGTCAAGGTCAAGTCAGGGTCAAGTCAAGGTCAAGTCAAGGTCAAGGAAAGGTCAAGTCAAGCTCATGTCAAGGTCGTGTCAAGGTCAAGTCAAGGTCAAGTGAAGGTCATGTCAAGGTCAAGTCAGGGTCAAGTCAAGGTCAAGTCAAGCTCAAGTCAAAATCAAAGTCAAGTCAAGGTCAAGTCAAGGTTAAGTCAAGGTCAAGTCGAGGTCATGTCAAGGTCAAGGTCAAGGTCAAGTCAAGGTGAAGTCAAGGTCAGGTCAAGGTCAAGTCAAAGTCAAGTCAAGGTCATGTCAAGGTCAAGTCAAGGTCATGTAAATTTCGAGTCAAGGTCGAGTCAAGGTCAAGTCCAGGTCAAGTCAAGGTCATGTCAAGGTCAAGTCAAGGTCATGTAAATTTCGAGTCAAGGTCGAGTCAAGGTCAAGTCCAGGTCAAGTCAAGGTCATGTCAAGGTCAAGTCAAGGTCAAGTCAAGGTCAAGTCAAGGTCAAGTCAAGGTCATGTCAAGGTCAGGTCAAGGTCAACTCAAGGTCAAGGTCAACTCAAGGTCAAGTGAAGGTCAAGTAAGGTCAAGTCAAGGCTAAGTCAAGGTCAAGTCAAGGTCAAGGTCAAGTCAAAATCAAAGTCAAGTCAAGGTCAAGTCAAGGTTAAGTCAAGGTCAAGTCAAGGTCAAGTCAAAGTCATGTCAAGGTCAAGGTCAATTCAAGGTCATGTCAAGGTCAAGGTCACGTCAAGTCAAGGTCATGTCAAGGTCAAGTCAAAGTCAAGTCAAAGTCATGTCAAGGTCATGTCAAGGTCAAGTCAAGGTCAAGTCAAGGTCAAGTCAAGGTCAAGGTCAAGTCAAAGTCAAGTCAAGGTTAAGTAAAGGTCAAGTCAAAGTCAAGTCAAGGTCAAGTCAAGGTCAAGTCAAGGTCATGTCAAGGTCAAGTCAAGGTCAAGTCAAGGTCATGTCAAGGTCAAGTCAAGGTCATGTCAAGGTCGAGTCAAGGTCAAGGTCAGGTCAAGTCAAGGTCATGTCAAGGTCAAGTCAAGGTCAAGTCAAGGTCATGTAAATTTCGAGTCAAGGTCGAGTCAAGGTCAAGTCCAGGTCAAGTCAAGGTCATGTCAAGGTCAAGTCAAGGTCAAGTCAAGGTCAAGTCAAGGTCAAGTCAAGGTCAAGGTCATGTCAAGGTCAGGTCAAGGTCAACTCAAGGTCAAGTGAAGGTAAAGTAAGGTCAAGTCAAGGCTAAGTCAAAGTCAAGGTCAAGTCAAGGTCATGTCAAGGTCAAGTCAAGGTCAAGTCAAGGTCAAGTCAAGGTTAAGTCAAGGTCAAGTCAAGGTCAAGTCAAGGTCACGTCAAGTCAAGGTCAAGTCAAGGTCATGTCAAGGTCAAGTCAAAGTCATGTCAAGGTCATGTCAAGGTCAAGTCAAGGTCAAGTCAAGGTCAAGTCAAGGTCAAGTCAAGGTCAAGGCCAAGTCAAAATCAAAGTCAAGTCAAGGTCAAGTCAAGGTTAAGTAAAGGTCAAGTCAAGGTCATGTCAAGGTCAAGTCAAGGTCATGTCAAGGTCGAGTCAAGGTCAAGGTCAGGTCAAGGTCAAGTCAAGGTCATGTAAATTTCGAGTCAAGGTCGAGTCAAGGTCAAGTCCAGGTCAAGTCAAGGTCATGTCAAGGTCAAGTCAAGGTCAAGTCAAGGTCAAGTCAAGGTCAAGTCAAGGTCATGTCAAGGTCAGGTCAAGGTCAACTCAAGGTCAAATGAAGGTCAAGTCAAGGTCAAGTCAAGGCTAAGTCAAAGTCAAGGTCAAGTCAAGGTCATGTCAAGGTCAAATCAAGGTCAAGTCAAGGTCAAGTCAAGGTCAAGTCAAGGTCAAGTCAAGGTCAAGTCAAGGTCAAGTCAAAGTCAAGTCACGGTCAAGTCAAGGTCAAGTCAAGGTCAAGTCAAGGTCAAGTCAAGGTCATGTCAAGGTCAAGTCAAGGTCATGTAAATTTCGAGTCAAGGTCGAGTCAAGGTCAAGTCCAGGTCAAGTCAAGGTCAAGTCAAGGTCAAGTCAAGGTCATGTCAAGGTCAGGTCAAGGTCAACTCAAGGTCAAATGAAGGTCAAGTCAAGGTCAAGTCAAGGCTAAGTCAAAGTCAAGGTCAAGTCAAGGTCATGTCAAGGTCAAGTCAAGGTCAAGTCAAGGTCAAGTCAAGGTCAAGTCAATGTCAAGTCAAGGTCATGTCAAGGTCAAGTCAAGGTCAAGTCAAGGTCAAGTCAAGGTCATGTCAAGGTCAGGTTATGGTCAAGTCAAGGTTAAGTCAAGGTCAAGTCAAGGTCCAGTGAAGGTCAAGTCAAGGTCAAGTCAAGGTCAAGTCAAGGTCATGTCAAGGTCAAGTCAAGGTCATGTCAAGGTCATGTCAAGGTCAAGTCAAGGTCAAGTCATGGTCAAGTCAAGGTCATTTTAAGGTCAAGTCAAGGTCAAGTCAAGGCCAAGTAAAGGTCAAGTGAAGGTCAAGTCAAGGTCGAGTCAAGGTCAAGTCAGGGTCAAGTCAAGGTCAAGGTCAAGTCAAGGTCAAGTCAAGGTCAAGTCAAGGTCATGTCAAGGACATGTCAAGGTCATGTCAAGGTCAAGTCAAGGTCAAGGCAAGGTTAAGTCAAGGTCAAGGTCAAGTCAAGTCAAGGTCAGGTAGAGGTCAAGTCAAGGTCATGTCAGGGTCAAGTCAAGGTCAAGTCAAGGTCAAGTCAAGGTTAAGTCAAGGTCAAGTCAAGGTCAAGTCAAGGTCACGTCAAGTCAAGGTCAAGTCAAGGTCATGTCAAGGTCAAGTCAAAGTCATGTCAAGGTCATGTCAAGGTCAAGTCAAGGTCAAGTCAAGGTCAAGTCAAGGTCAAGTCAAGGTCAAGGCCAAGTCAAAATCAAAGTCAAGTCAAGGTCAAGTCAAGGTTAAGTAAAGGTCAAGTCAAGGTCATGTCAAGGTCAAGTCAAGGTCATGTCAAGGTCGAGTCAAGGTCAAGGTCAGGTCAAGGTCAAGTCAAGGTCATGTAAATTTCGAGTCAAGGTCGAGTCAAGGTCAAGTCCAGGTCAAGTCAAGGTCATGTCAAGGTCAAGTCAAGGTCAAGGTCAAGTCAAGGTCAAGTCAAGGTCAAGTCAAGGTCATGTCAAGGTCAGGTCAAGGTCAACTCAAGGTCAAATGAAGGTCAAGTCAAGGTCAAGTCAAGGCCAAGTAAAGGTCAAGTCAAGGTCAAGTCAAGGTCATGTCAAGGTCAAGTCAAGGTCATGTAAATTTCGAGTCAAGGTCGAGTCAAGGTCAAGTCCAGGTCAAGTCAAGGTCATGTCAAGGTCAAGTCAAGGTCAAGTCAAGGTCAAGTCAAGGTCAAGTCAAGGTCATGTCAAGGTCAGGTCAAGGTCAACTCAAGGTCAAATGAAGGTCAAGTCAAGGTCAAGTCAAGGTCATGTCAAGGTCAAGTCAAGGTCAAGTCAAGGTCAAGTCAAGGTCAAGTCAAGGTCAAGTCAATGTCAAGTCAAGGTCATGTCAAGGTCAAGTCAAGGTCAAGTCAAGGTCAAGTCAAGGTCATGTCAAGGTCAAGTTATGGTCAAGTCAAGGTTAAGTCAAGGTCAAGTCAAGGTCCAGTGAAGGTCAAGTCAAGGTCAAGTCAAGGTCAAGTCAAGGTCATGTCAAGGTCAAGTCAAGGTCATGTCAAGGTCATGTCAAGGTCAAGTCAAGGTCAAGTCATGGTCAAGTCAAGGTCATTTTAAGGTCAAGTCAAGGTCAAGTCAAGGCCAAGTAAAGGTCAAGTGAAGGTCAAGTCAAGGTCGAGTCAAGGTCAAGTCAGGGTCAAGTCAAGGTCAAGGTCAAGTCAAGGTCAAGTCAAGGTCAAGTCAAGGTCATGTCAAGGACATGTCAAGGTCATGTCAAGGTCAAGTCAAGGTCATGTCAAGGTCAAGTCAAGGTCAAGGTCAAGTCAAGGTCATGTCAAGGTCAGGTCACGGTCAATTCAAGGTCGAGTCAAGTTCAAGTCAAGGTCAAGTGAAGGTCAAGTCAAGGTCAACTGTAAGGTCAAGTCAAGGTCAAGTCAATGTCAAGTCAAGGTCAAGTCAATGTCAAGTCAATGTCAAGTCAAGGTCAACTCAAGGTCAAGTCAAGGTCAAGTCAAGGTCAAGTCAAGGTCGAGTCAAGGTCAAGTCATGGTCAAGTTAAGGTCAGGTCAAGGTCAAGTCAAGGTCCAGTGAAGGTCAAGTCAAGGTCATGTCAAGGTCAAGTCAAGGTCATGTCGAGGTCGAGTCAAGGTCGAGTCAAGGTCAAGTCAAGGTCAAGTCAAGGTCAAGTCAAGGTCAAGTCAAGGTCAAGTTAAGGTCAAGTCAACGTTAAGTCAAGGTCGAGTCAAGGTCAAGTCAAGGTCCAGTGAAGGTCAAGTCAAGGTCAAGTGAAGGTCAAGTCAAGGTCAAGTCAAGGTCATGTCAAGGTCAAATCAAGGTCAAATCAAGGTCAAGTCAAGGTCAAGTCAAGGTCAAGTCAAGGTCAAGTCAAGGTCAAGTCAAGGTCATGTCAAGGTCAAGTCAAGGTCAAGTCAAGGTCATGTCAAGGTCAGGTCAAGGTCAAGTCAAGGTCAAGTCAAGGTTAAGTCAAGGTCATGTCAAGGTCAATTCAAGGTCATGTCAAGGTCGAGTCAAGGTCGAGTCAAGGTTAAGTCAAGTTCAAGTCAAGGTCGAGTCAAGGTCGAGTCAAGGTTAAGTCAAGTTTAAGTCAAGGTCAAGTCAAGGTCAAGTCAAGGTCAAGTCAAGGTCGAGTCAATGTCAAGTCAAGGTCATGTTAAGGTCATGTAAAGGTCGAGTCAAGGTCGAGTCAAGGTCAAGGTCAAGTCAAGGTCAAGTCAAGGTCATGTCAAGGTCATGTCAAGGTCAAGTCAAGGTCAAGTCAAGGTCATGTCAAGGTCAAGTCAAGGTCAAGTCAAGGTCAAGTCAAGGTCAAGTCAAGGTTAAGTCAAGGTCAAGTCAAGGTCAAGTCAAGGACAAGGTCAAGTCAAGGTCAAGGTCAAGTCAAGGTCACGTCAAGGTCAGGTCAAGGTCAAGTCAAGGTCAAGTCAAAGTCAAGTCAAGGTCAAGTCAAGGTCATTTTAAGGTCAAGTCAAGGTCAAGTCAAGGCCAAGTCAAGGTCAAGTCAATGTCAAGTCAAGGTCAAGTCAAGGTCATGTCAAGGTCAAGTCAAGGTCAAGTCAAGGTCAAGTCAAGGTCAAGTCAAGGTCGAGTCAAGGTCAAGTCAAGGTCAAGTCAAGGTCCAGTGAAGGTCAAGTCAAGGTCAAGTCAAGGTCAAGTCACGGTCATGTCAAGGTCAAGTCAAGGTCATGTCAAGGTCGAGTCAAGGTCAAGTCAAGGTCAAGTCAAGGTCATGTCAAGGTCAAGTCAAGGTCAAGTCAAGGTCAAGTCAAGGTCATGTCAAGGTGAAGTCAAGGTCAAGTCAAGGTGAAGTCAAGGTCAAGTCAAGGTCAAGTCAAGGTCATGTCAAGGTCAAGTCAAGGTCAAGTCAAGGTCAAGTCAAGGTCATGTCAAGGTCAAATCAAGGTCAAGTCAAGGTCATGTCAAGGTCGAGTCAATTTCAAGGTCAAGTCAAGGTCAAGTCAAGGTCAAGTCAAGGTCAAATCAAGGTCATGTCAAGGTCGAGTCAAGGTCAAGTCAAGGTCAAGTCAAGGTCAAGTCAAGGTCAAGTCAAGGTCAAGTCAAGGTCATGTCAAAGTCATGTCAAAGTCAAGTCAAGGTCAAGTCAAGGTCAAGTCAAGGTCAAGTCAAGGTCATGCCAAGGTCAAGTCATGGTCAAGTCAAGGTCCAGTCAAGGTCAAGTCAAGGTCAAGTCAAGGTCAAGCTCAAGTCAAGGTCAAGTCAAGGTCAAGTCAAGGTCAAGTCAAGGTCATGTCAAGTTCATGTCAAGGTCAAGTCAAGGAAAGGTCATGTGAAGGTCAGGTCAAGGTCAAATCAAGGTCGAGTCAAGGTCGAGTCAAGGTCAAGTCAAGGTCAAGTCAAGGTCAAGTCAAGGTCAAGTCAAGGTCAAGTCAAGGTCATGTCAAGGACATGTCAAGGTCATGTCAAGGTCAAGTCAAGGTCAAGGCAAGGTTAAGTCAAGGTCAAGGTCAAGTCAAGTCAAGGTCAGGTAGAGGTCAAGTCAAGGTCTAGGTCAAGCTCAAGTCAAGGTCAACGTCATGTCAATGTCAAGTCAAGGTCATGTCAAGGTCAAGTCAAGGTCAAGTCAACGTCAAGTCAATGTCAAGTCAAGGTCATGTCAAGGTCAAGTCAAGGTCAAGTCAAGGTCAAGTCAAGGTCAAGTCAAGGTCAAGTCAAGGTCAAGTCAAGGTCAAGTCAAAGTCAAGTCAAGGTCAAGTCAAGGTCAAGTCAAGGTCCAGTCAAGGTCAAGTCAAGGTCAAGTCAAGGTCAAGTCAAGGTCAAGCCAAGGTCGAGTCAAGGTCAAGTCAAGGTCAAGCCAAGGTCCAGTGAAGGTCAAGTCAAGGTCAAGACAATGTCAAGTCAAGGTCAAGTCAAGGTCATGTCAAGGTCTAGGTCAAGCTCAAGTCAAGGTCAACGTCAAGTCAATGTCAAGTCAAGGTCATGTCAAGGTCAAGTCAAGATCAAGTCAAGGTCAAGTCAAGGTCATGTCAAGGTCAAGTCAAGGTCAAGTCAAGGTCATGTCAAGGTCAAGTCAAGGTCAAGTCGAGGTCAAGTCAAGGTCATGTCAAGGTCAAGGTCAAGTCAAGGTCGAGTCAAAGTCATGTCAAGGTCATGTCAAGGTCAAGTCAGGGTCAAGTCAAGGTCATGTCAAGGTCAGCTCAAGGTCAAGTCAAGGTCAAGTCAAGGTCAAGTCAAGGTCAAGTCAAGGTCGAGTCAAGGTCAAGTCAGGATCCAGTGAAGGTCAAGTCAAGGTCCAGTCAAGGTCAAGTCAAGGTCAAGTCAAGGTCAAGTGAAGGTCAAGTCAAGGTCATGTCAAGGTCAAGTCAAGGTCAAGTCAAGGTCAAGTCAAGGTCAAGTCAAGGTCAAGTCAAGGTCAAGTCAAGGTCAAGTCAAGGTCGAGTCAAGGTCAAGTCAAGGTCCAGTGAAGGTCAAGTCAAGGTCAAGTCAAGGTCAAGTCAAGGTCAAGTCAAGGTCATGTCAAGGTCAAGTCAAGGTCAAGTCAAGGTCAAGTCAAGGTCATGTCAAGGTTAAGTCAAGGTCAAGTCAAGGTCAAGTCAAGGTCAAGTCAAGGTCAAGTCAAGGTCAAGTCAAAGTCATGTGAAGGTCAAGTCAAGGTCAAGTCAAGGTCAAGTCAAGGTCAAGTCAAGGTCATGTCAAGGTCAAGTCAAGGTCAAGTCAAGGTCAAGGCAAGGTCATGTCAAGGTCAAGGTCAAGTCAAGGTCATGTCAAGGTCAAGTCAAAGTCAAGTCAATGTCAAGTCAAGGTCAAGTCAAGGTCAAGTCAAGGTCAAGTCAAGGTCAAGTCAAGGTCGAGTCAAGGTCAAGTCAAGGTCCAGTGAAGGTACAGTCAAGGTCAAGTCAAGGTCAAGTCAAGGTCAAGTCAATGTCATGCCAAGGTCAAGTCAAGGTCAAGTCAAGGTCAAGGTCCAGTCAAGGTCAAGTCAAGGTCAAGTCAAGGTCAAGTCAAGGTCAAGTCAAGGTCATGTCAAGGTCATGTCAAGGTCAAGTCAAGGTCTATGTCATGTGAAGGTCAGGTCAAGGTCAAGTCAAGGTCGAGTCAAGGTCGAGTCAAGGTCAAGTCAAGGTCAAGTCAAGGTCATGTCAAAGTCATATCAAGGTCAAGGTCAAGTCAAGGTCAAGTCAAGGTCAAGTCAAGGTCATGTCAAGGTCAAGTCAAGGTCAAGTCAAGGTCGAGTCAAGGTCAAGTCAAGGTCAAGTGAAGATAATGTCAAGGTCAAGTCAAGGTCAAGTCAAGGTTAAGTCAAGGTCAAGTCAAGGTCACGTCAAGGTCAAGTCAAGGTCAAGTCAAGGTCATGTCAAGGTCAAGTCAAGGTCATGTCAAGGTCGAGTCAAGGTCAAGTCAAGGTCAAGTCAAGGTCAAGTCAAGGTCAAGTCAAGGTCCAGTCAAGGTCAAGTCAAGGTCAAGTCAAGGTCAAGTCAAGGTCGAGTCAAGGTCAAGTCAACGTCAAGCCAAGGTCCAGTGAAGGTCAAGTCAAGGTCAAGTCAATGTCAAGTCAAGGTCCAGTGAAGGTCAAGTCAAGGTCAAGTCAAGGTCAAGTGAAGATCAAGTCAAGGTCAAGTCAAGGTCATGTCAAGGTCAAGTCAAGGTCAAGTCAAGGTCAAGTCAAGGTCATGTCAAGGTTAAGTCAAGGTCAAGTCAAGGTCAAGTCAAGGTCAAGTCAAGGTCAAGTCAAAGTCATGTCAAGGTCAAGTCAAGGTCAAGTCAAGGGCAAGTCAAGGTCGAGTAAAGGTCAAGTCAAGGTCGAGTCAAGGTCAAGTCAAGGTCAAGCCAAGGTCCAGTGAAGGTCAAGTCAAGGTCAAGTCAAGGTCATGTCAAGGTCATGTCATGGTCAAGTCAAGGTCAAGTCAAGGTCAAGTCAAGGTCAAGTCAAGGTCAAGTCAAGGTCGAGTAAAGGTCAAGTCAAGGTCAAGTCAAGGTCCAGTGAAGGTCAAGGTCAAGTCAAGGTCAAGTCAAAGTCAAGTCAAGGTCAAGTCAAGGTCAACTCAAGGTCAAGTCAAGGTCAAGTCAAGGTCAAGTCAAGGTCAAGTCAAGGTCAAGTGAAGGTCAAGGCAAGGTCAAGTCAAGGTCGAGTCAAGGTCAAGTCAAGGTCCAGTGAAGGTCAAGTCAAGGTCAAGTCAAGGTCAAGTGAAGGTCAAGTCAGGGTCAAGTCAAGGTCATGTCAAGGTCATGTCAAGGTCAAGTCAAGGTCAAGTCAAGGTCAAGTCTAGGTCAAGTCAAGGTCAAGTCACGGTCAAGTCAAGGTCAAGTCAAGGTCAAGTCAAGGTCAAGTCAAGGTCAAATCAAGGTCAATTCAAGGTCAAGTCAAGGTCAACTCAAGGTCAAGTAAAGGTCAAGTCAAGGTCAAGTCAAGGTCATGTCAAGGTCAAGGTCAAGGTCAAGTGAAGGTCAAGTCAAGTCAAGGTCAAGTCAAGGTCAAGTCAAGGTCAAGTGAAGGTCAAGTCAAGGTCAAGTCAAGGTCATGTCAAGGTCAAGTCAAGGTCAAGTCAAGGTCAAGTCAAGGTCGAGTCAAGGTCAAGTCAAGGTCCAGTGAAGGTCAAGTCAAGGTCAAGTCAAGGTCAAGTGAAGGTCAAGTCAGGGTCAAGTCAAGGTCATGTCAAGGTCATGTCAAGGTCAAGTCAAGGTCAAGTCTAGGTCAAGTCAAGGTCAAGTCAAGGTCAAGTCAAGGTCAAGTCAAGGTCAAGTCAAGGTCAAGTCAAGGTCAAGTCAAAGTCAAGTCAAGGTCAAGTCAAGGTCAAGTCAAGGTCAACTCAAGGTCAAGTCAAGGTCAAGTCAAGGTCAAGTCAAGGTCATGTCAAGGTTAAGAAAAGGTCAAGTCAGGGTCAAGTCAAGGTCAAGTCAAGGTCAATTCAAGGTCAAGTCAAGGTCAACTCAAGGTCAAGTCAAGGTCAAGTCAAGGTCAAGTCAAGGTCGAGTCAGGGTCAAGTCAGGGTCCATTGAAGGTCAAGTCAAGGTCAAGTGAAGGTCAAGTCAAGGTCAAGTCAAGGTCATGTCAAGGTCAAGTCAAGGTCAAGTCAAGGTCAAGTCAAGGTCGAGTCAAGGTCAAGTCAAGGTCCAGTGAAGGTCAAGTCAAGGTCAACTCAAGGTCAAGTCAAGGTCAAGTCAAGGTCAAGTCAAGGTCAAGTCAAGGTCGAGTCAGGGTCAAGTCAGGGTCCATTGAAGGTCAAGTCAAGGTCAAGTCAAGGTCAAGTCAAAGTCAAGTCAAGGTCGAGTCAAGGTCAAGTCAAGGTCCAGTGAAGGTCAAGTCAAGGTCAAGTGAAGGTCAAGTCAGGGTCAAGTCAAGGTCATGTCAAGGTCATGTCAAGGTCAAGTCAAGGTCAAGTCAAGGTCAAGTCTAGGTCAAGTCAAGGTCAAGTCAAGGTCAAGTCAAGGTCAACTCAAGGTCAATTCAAGGTCAAGTCAAGGTCAACTCAAGGTCAAGTCAAGGTCAAGGTCAAGTCAAGGTCAAGTCAAGGTCAAGTCAAGGTCGAGTCAGGGTCAAGTCAGGGTCCATTGAAGGTCAAGTCAAGGTCAAGTCAAGGTCAAGTGAAGGTCAAGTCAAGGTCAAGTCAAGGTCATGTCAAGGTCAAGTCAAGGTCAAGTCAAGGTCAAGTCAAGGTCGAGTCAAGGTCAAGTCAAGGTCCAGTGAAGGTCAAGTCAAGGTCAACTCAAGGTCAAGTCAAGGTCAAGTCAAGGTCAAGTTAAGGTCAAGTCAAGGTCGAGTCAGGGTCAAGTCAGGGTCCATTGAAGGTCAAGTCAAAGTCAAGTCAAGGTCAAGTCAAGGTCAAGTCAAGGTCATGTCAAGGTTAAGACAAGGTCAAGTCAGGGTCAAGTCAAGGTCAAGTCAAGGTCAATTCAAGGTCAAGTCAAGGTCAACTCAAGGTCAAGTCAAGGTCAAGTCAAGGTCAAGTCAAGGTCAAGTCAAGGTCAAGTCAAGGTCAAGTCAAGGTCGAGTCAGGGTCAAGTCAGGGTCCATTGAAGGTCAAGTCAAGGTCAAGTCAAGGTCAAGTCAAAGTCAAGTCAAGGTCAAGTCAAGGTCAAGTCAAGGTCAAGTCAAGGTCAAGTCAAGGTCAAGTCAAGGTCATGTCAAGGTCAAGTCAAAGTCAAGTCAAGGTCAAGTCAAGGTCATATCACGGTTAAGTCAAGGTCAAGTCAAGGTCAATTCAAGGTCAAGTCAAGGTCAAGTCAAGGTCAAGTCAAGGTCGAGTCAGGGTCAAGTCAGGGTCCAGTGAAGGTCAAGTCAAGGTCAAGTCAAGGTCAAGTCAAGGTCAAGTCAAGGTCAAGTCAAGGTCAAGTGAAGATCATGTCAAGGTCAAGTCAAGGTCAAGTCAAGGTTAAGTCAAGGTCAAGGTCATGTCAAGGTCGAGTCAAGGTCAAGTCAAGGTCAAGTCAAGGTCATGTAAAGGTCAAGGTCATGTCAAGGTCGAGTCAAGGTCAAGTCAAGGTCAAGTCAAGGTCAAGTCAAGGTCAAGTCAAGGTCAAGTCAAGGTCCAGTCAAGGTCAAGTCAAGGTCAAGTCAAGGTCAAGTCAAGGTCGAGTCAAGGTCAAGTCAAGGTCAAGCCAAGGTCCAGTGAAGGTCAAGTCAAGGTCAAGTCAATGTCAAGTCAAGGTCAAGTCAAGGTCAAGTCAAGGTCAAGTCAATGTCAAAGCAAGGTCATGTCAAGGTCAAGTCAAGGTCAAGTCAAGGTCATGTCAAGGTCATGTCATGGTCAAGTCAAGGTCAAGTCAAGGTCAAGTCAAGGTCAAGTCAAGGTCGAGTAAAGGTCAAGTCAAGGTCCAGTGAAGGTCAAGTCAAGGTCAAGTCAAGGTCAAGTCAAAGTCAAGTCAAGGTCAAGTCAAGGTCAAGTCAAGGTCTAGTCAAGGTCATGTCAAGGTCAAGTCAAGGTCAAGTCAAGGTCATGTCAAGGTTAAGTCAAGGTCAAGTCAAGGTCAAGTCAAGGTCAAGTCAAAGTCAAGTCAAGTCAAGGTCAAGTCAAGGTCAAGTCAAGGTCAAGTCAAGGTCATGTCAAGGTCAAGTCAAAGTCAAGTCAAGGTCAAGTCCAGGTCATGTCAAGGTTAAGTCAAGGTCAAGTCAAGGTCAAGTCAAGGTCAAGTCAAGGTCAAGTCAAGGTCATGTCAAGGTTAAGTCAAGGTCAAGTCAAGGTCAAGTCAAGGTCAAGTCAAGGTCAAGTAAAGGTCAAGTCAAGGTCGAGTCAGGGTCAAGTCAGGGTCCAGTGAAGGTCAAGTCAAGGTCAAGTCAAGGTCAAGTGAAGGTCAAGTCAAGGTCAAGTCAAGGTCATGTCAAGGTCAAGTCAAGGTCAAGTCAAGGTCAAGTCAAAGTCGAGTCAAGGTCAAGTCAAGGTCAGTCAAGTGAAGGTCAAGTCAAGGTCAAGTCAGGGTCAAGTCAAGGTCATGTCAAGGTCAAGTCTAGGTCAAGTCAAGGTCAAGTCAAGGTCAAGTCAAGGTCAAGTCAAGGTCGAGTCAAGGTCAAGTCAAGGTCCAGTGAAGGTCAAGTCAAGGTCAAGTCAAGGTCAAGTCAAGGTCAAGTCAAGGTCAAGTCAAGGTCATGCCAAGGTCAAGTCAAGGTCAAGTCAAGGTCAAGGTCCAGTCAAGGTCAAGCTCAAGTCAAGGTCAAGTCAAGGTCAAGTCAAGGTCAAGTCAAGGTCATGTCAAGGTCATGTCAAGGTCAAGTCAAGGTCAAGGTCATGTGAAGGTCAGGTCAAGGTCAAGTCAAGGTCGAGTCAAGGTCGAGTCAAGGTCAAGTCAAGGTCAAGTGAAAGTCAAGTCAAGGTCAAGTCAAGGTCAAGTCAAGGTCATGTCAAAGTCATGTCAAGGTCAAGTCAAGGTCAAGTCAAGGTCAAGTCAAGGTCAGGTCAAGGTCAAGTCAAGGTCCAGTGAAGGTCAAGTCAAGGTCATGTCAAGGTCAAGTCAAGGTCATGTCGAGGTCGAGTCAAGGTCGAGTCAAGGTCAAGTCAAGGTCAAGTCAAGGTCAAGTCAAGGTCAAGTCAAGGTCAAGTTAAGGTCAAGTCAAGGTTAAGTCAAGGTCGAGTCAAGGTCAAGTCAAGGTCCAGTGAAGGTCAAGTCAAGGTCAAGTGAAGGTCAAGTCAAGGTCAAGTCAAGGTCATGTCAAGGTCAAATCAAGGTCAAATCAAGGTCAAGTCAAGGTCAAGTCAAGGTCAAGTCAAGGTCAAGTCAAGGTCAAGTCAAGGTCATGTCAAGGTCAAGTCAAGGTCAAGTCAAGGTCATGTCAAGGTCAGGTCAAGGTCAAGTCAAGGTCAAGTCAAGGTTAAGTCAAGGTCATGTCAAGGTCAATTCAAGGTCATGTCAAGGTCGAGTCAAGGTCGAGTCAAGGTTAAGTCAAGTTCAAGTCAAGGTCGAGTCAAGGTCGAGTCAAGGTTAAGTCAAGTTTAAGTCAAGGTCAAGTCAAGGTCAAGTCAAGGTCAAGTCAAGGTCAAGTCAAGGTCGAGTCAATGTCAAGTCAAGGTCATGTCAAGGTCATGTAAAGATCGAGTCAAGGTCGAGTCAAGGTCAAGGTCAAGTCAAGGTCAAGTCAAGGTCATGTCAAGGTCATGTCAAGGTCAAGTCAAGGTCAAGTCAAGGTCAAGTCAAGGTCAAGTCAAGGTTAAGTCAAGGTCAAGTCAAGGTCAAGTCAAGGTCAAGGTCAAGTCAAGGTCAAGGTCAAGTCAAGGTCACGTCAAGGTCAGGTCAAGGTCAAGTCAAGGTCAAGTCAAGGTCAAGTCAAGGTCAAGTCAAGGTCAAGTCAAGGTCAAGTCAAGGTCAAGTCAAGGTCATTTTAAGGTCAAGTCAAGGTCAAGTCAAGGCCAAGTCAAGGTCAAGTCAATGTCAAGTCAAGGTCAAGTCAAGGTCATGTCAAGGTCAAGTCAAGGTCAAGTCAAGGTCAAGTCAAGGTCGAGTCAAGGTCAAGTCAAGGTCAAGTCAAGGTCCAGTGAAGGTCAAGTCAGGGTCAAGTCAAGGTCAAGTCACGGTCATGTCAAGGTCAAGTCAAGGTCATGTCAAGGTCGAGTCAAGGTCAAGTCAAGGTCAAGTCAAGGTCATGTCAAGGTCAAGTCAAGGTCAAGTCAAGGTCAAGTCAAGGTCATGTCAAGGTGAAGTCAAGGTCAAGTCAAGGTGAAGTCAAGGTCAAGTCAAGGTCAAGTCAAGGTCATGTCAAGGTCAAGTCAAGGTCAAGTCAAGGTCAAGTCAAGGTCATGTCAAGGTCAAATCAAGGTCAAGTCAAGGTCATGTCAAGGTCGAGTCAATTTCAAGGTCAAGTCAAGGTCAAGTCAAGGTCAAGTCAAGGTCAAATCAAGATCATGTCAAGGTCGAGTCAAGGTCAAGTCAAGGTCAAGTCAAGGTCAAGTCAAGGTCAAGTCAAGGTCAAGTCAAGGTCATGTCAAAGTCATGTCAAAGTCAAGTCAAGGTCAAGTCAAGGTCAAGTCAAGGTTAAGTCAAGGTCATGCCAAGGTCAAGTCATGGTCAAGTCAAGGTCCAGTCAAGGTCAAGTCAAGGTCAAGTCAAGGTCAAGCTCAAGTCAAGGTCAAGTCAAGGTCAAGTCAAGGTCAAGTCAAGGTCATGTCAAGTTCATGTCAAGGTCAAGTCAAGGTAAAGGTCATGTGAAGGTCAGGTCAAGGTCAAATCAAGGTCGAGTCAAGGTCGAGTCAAGGTCAAGTCAAGGTCAAGTCAAGGTCAAGTCAAGGTCAAGTCAAGGTCAAGTCAAGGTCATGTCAAGGACATGTCAAGGTCATGTCAAGGTCAAGTCAAGGTCAAGGCAAGGTTAAGTCAAGGTCAAGGTCAAGTCAAGTCAAGGTCAGGTAGAGGTCAAGTCAAGGTCTAGGTCAAGCTCAAGTCAAGGTCAACGTCATGTCAATGTCAAGTCAAGGTCATGTCAAGGTCAAGTCAAGGTCAAGTCAACGTCAAGTCAATGTCAAGTCAAGGTCATGTCAAGGTCAAGTCAAGGTCAAGTCAAGGTCAAGTCAAGGTCAAGTCAAGGTCAAGTCAAGGTCAAGTCAAGGTCAAGTCAAGGTCAAGTCAAAGTCAAGTCAAGGTCAAGTCAAGGTCAAGTCAAGGTCCAGTCAAGGTCAAGTCAAGGTCAAGTCAAGGTCAAGTCAAGGTCAAGCCAAGGTCGAGTCAAGGTCAAGTCAAGGTCAAGCCAAGGTCCAGTGAAGGTCAAGTCAAGGTCAAGTCAATGTCAAGTCAAGGTCAAGTCAAGGTCATGTCAAGGTCTAGGTCCAGCTCAAGTCAAGGTCAACGTCAAGTCAATGTCAAGTCAAGGTCATGTCAAGGTCAAGTCAAGATCAAGTCAAGGTCAAGTCAAGGTCATGTCAAGGTCAAGTCAAGGTCAAGTCAAGGTCATGTCAAGGTCAAGTCAAGGTCAAGTCGAGGTCAAGTCAAGGTCGAGTCAAAGTCATGTCAAGGTCATGTCAAGGTCAAGTCAGGGTCAAGTCAAGGTCATGTCAAGGTCAGCTCAAGGTCAAGTCAAGGTCAAGTCAAGGTCAAGTCAAGGTCAAGTCAAGGTCGAGTCAAGGTCAAGTCAGGATCCAGTGAAGGTCAAGTCAAGGTCCAGTCAAGGTCAAGTCAAGGTCAAGTCAAGGTCAAGTGAAGGTCAAGTCAAGGTCATGTCAAGGTCAAGTCAAGGTCAAGTCAAGGTCAAGTCAAGGTCAAGTCAAGGTCAAGTCAAGGTCAAGTCAAGGTCAAGTCAAGGTCAAGTCAAGGTCATGTCAAGGTCAAGTCAAGGTCAAGTCAAGGTCAAGTCAAGGTCATGTCAAGGTTAAGTCAAGGTCAAGTCAAGGTCAAGTCAAGGTCAAGTCAAAGTCATGTGAAGGTCATGTCA
This sequence comes from Sturmia bella, assembly GCA_963662145.1. Taxonomy (NCBI): domain Eukaryota; kingdom Metazoa; phylum Arthropoda; class Insecta; order Diptera; family Tachinidae; genus Sturmia; species Sturmia bella. The sequence goes on along the minus strand of OY759168.1, from coordinate 82,466,372 downwards.
AGGTCAAGTCAAGGTCAAGTCAAGGTCAAGTCAAGGTCATGTCAAGGTCAAGTCAAGGTCAAGTCAAGGTCAAGGCAAGGTCATGTCAAGGTCAAGGTCAAGTCAAGGTCATGTCAAGGTCAAGTCAAAGTCAAGTCAATGTCAAGTCAAGGTCAAGTCAAGGTCAAGTCAAGGTCAAGTCAAGGTCAAGTCAAGGTCAAGTCAAGGTCGAGTCAAGGTCAAGTCAAGGTCCAGTGAAGGTACAGTCAAGGTCAAGTCAAGGTCAAGTCAAGGTCAAGTCAATGTCATGCCAAGGTCAAGTCAAGGTCAAGTCAAGGTCAAGGTCCAGTCAAGGTCAAGTCAAGGTCAAGTCAAGGTCAAGTCAAGGTCAAGTCAAGGTCATGTCAAAGTCATGTCAAGGTCAAGTCAAGGTCAATGTCATGTGAAGGTCAGGTCAAGGTCAAGTCAAGGTCGAGTCAAGGTCGAGTCAAGGTCAAGTCAAGGTCAAGTCAAGGTCATGTCAAAGTCATATCAAGGTCAAGGTCAAGTCAAGGTCAAGTCAAGGTCAAGTCAAGGTCATGTCAAGGTCAAGGTCAAGTCAAGGTCGAGTCAAGGTCAAGTCAAGGTCAAGTGAAGATAATGTCAAGGTCAAGTCAAGGTCAAGTCAAGGTCAAGTCAAGGTTAAGTCAAGGTCAAGTCAAGGTCACGTCAAGGTCAAGTCAAGGTCAAGTCAAGGTCATGTCAAGGTCAAGTCAAGGTCATGTCAAGGTCGAGTCAAGGTCAAGTCAAGGTCAAGTCAAGGTCAAGTCAAGGTCAAGTCAAGGTCCAGTCAAGGTCAAGTCAAGGTCAAGTCAAGGTCAAGTCAAGGTCGAGTCAAGGTCAAGTCAACGTCAAGCCAAGGTCCAGTGAAGGTCAAGTCAAGGTCAAGTCAATGTCAAGTCAAGGTCCAGTGAAGGTCAAGTCAAGGTCAAGTCAAGGTCAAGTGAAGATCAAGTCAAGGTCAAGTCAAGGTCATGTCAAGGTCAAGTCAAGGTCAAGTCAAGGTCAAGTCAAGGTCATGTCAAGGTTAAGTCAAGGTCAAGTCAAGGTCAAGTCAAGGTCAAGTCAAGGTCAAGTCAAGGTCAAGTCAAAGTCATGTCAAGGTCAAGTCAAGGTCAAGTCAAGGGCAAGTCAAGGTCGAGTAAAGGTCAAGTCAAGGTCGAGTCAAGGTCAAGTCAAGGTCAAGCCAAGGTCCAGTGAAGGTCAAGTCAAGGTCAAGTCAAGGTCATGTCAAGGTCATGTCATGGTCAAGTCAAGGTCAAGTCAAGGTCAAGTCAAGGTCAAGTCAAGGTCGAGTAAAGGTCAAGTCAAGGTCAAGTCAAGGTCCAGTGAAGGTCAAGGTCAAGTCAAGGTCAAGTCAAAGTCAAGTCAAGGTCAAGTCAAGGTCAACTCAAGGTCAAGTCAAGGTCAAGTCAAGGTCAAGTCAAGGTCAAGTGAAGGTCAAGGCAAGGTCAAGTCAAGGTCGAGTCAAGGTCAAGTCAAGGTCCAGTGAAGGTCAAGTCAAGGTCAAGTCAAGGTCAAGTGAAGGTCAAGTCAGGGTCAAGTCAAGGTCATGTCAAGGTCATGTCAAGGTCAAGTCAAGGTCAAGTCAAGGTCAAGTCTAGGTCAAGTCAAGGTCAAGTCAAGGTCAAGTCAAGGTCAAGTCAAGGTCAAGTCAAGGTCAAGTCAAGGTCAAGTCAAGGTCAAATCAAGGTCAATTCAAGGTCAAGTCAAGGTCAACTCAAGGTCAAGTAAAGGTCAAGTCAAGGTCAAGTCAAGGTCATGTCAAGGTCAAGTCTAGGTCAAGTCAAGGTCAAGTCAAGGTCAAGTCAAGGTCAACTCAAGGTCAATTCAAGGTCAAGTAGAGGTCAACTCAAGGTCAAGTCAAGGTCAAGGTCAAGTCAAGGTCAAGTCAAGGTCAAGTCAAGGTCAAGTCAAGGTCGAGTCAGGGTCAAGTCAGGGTCCATTGAAGGTCAAGTCAAGGTCAAGTCAAGGTCAAGTGAAGGTCAAGTCAAGGTCAAGTCAAGGTCATGTCAAGGTCAAGTCAAGGTCAAGTCAAGGTCAAGTCAAGGTCGAGTCAAGGTCAAGTCAAGGTCCAGTGAAGGTCAAGTCAAGGTCAACTCAAGGTCAAGTCAAGGTCAAGTCAAGGTCAAGTCAAGGTCAAGTCAAGGTCGAGTCAGGGTCAAGTCAGGGTCCATTGAAGGTCAAGTCAAAGTCAAGTCAAGGTCAAGTCAAGGTCAAGTCAAGGTCAACTCAAGGTCAAGTCAAGGTCAAGTCAAGGTCAAGTCAAGGTCATGTCAAGGTTAAGACAAGGTCAAGTCAGGGTCAAGTCAAGGTCAAGTCAAGGTCAATTCAAGGTCAAGTCAAGGTCAACTCAAGGTCAAGTCAAGGTCAAGTCAAGGTCAAGTCAAGGTCAAGTCAAGGTCAAGTCAAGGTCAAGTCAAGGTCGAGTCAGGGTCAAGTCAGGGTCCATTGAAGGTCAAGTCAAGGTCAAGTCAAGGTCAAGTCAAAGTCAAGTCAAGGTCAAGTCAAGGTCAAGTCAAGGTCAAGTCAAGGTCAAGTCAAAGTCAAGTCAAGGTCAAGTCAAGGTCATATCACGGTTAAGTCAAGGTCAAGTCAAGGTCAATTCAAGGTCAAGTCAAGGTCAAGTCAAGGTCAAGTCAAGGTCAAGTCAAGGTCGAGTCAGGGTCAAGTCAGGGTCCAGTGAAGGTCAAGTCAAAGTCATGTCAAGGTCAAGTCAAGGTCAAGTCAAGGGCAAGTCAAGGTCGAGTAAAGGTCAAGTCAAGGTCGAGTCAAGGTCAAGTCAAGGTCAAGCCAAGGTCCAGTGAAGGTCAAGTCAAGGTCAAGTCAAGGTCATGTCAAGGTCATGTCATGGTCAAGTCAAGGTCAAGTCAAGGTCAAGTCAAGGTCGAGTAAAGGTCAAGTCAAGGTCAAGTCAAGGTCCAGTGAAGGTCAAGGTCAAGTCAAGGTCAAGTCAAAGTCAAGTCAAGGTCAAGTCAAGGTCAACTCAAGGTCAAGTCAAGGTCAAGTCAAGGTCAAGTCAAGGTCAAGTGAAGGTCAAGGCAAGGTCAAGTCAAGGTCGAGTCAAGGTCAAGTCAAGGTCCAGTGAAGGTCAAGTCAAGGTCAAGTCAAGGTCAAGTGAAGGTCAAGTCAGGGACAAGTCAAGGTCATGTCAAGGTCATGTCAAGGTCAAGTCAAGGTCAAGTCAAGGTCAAGTCTAGGTCAAGTCAAGGTCAAGTCAAGGTCAAGTCAAGGTCAAGTCAAGGTCAAGTCAAGGTCAAATCAAGGTCAATTCAAGGTCAAGTCAAGGTCAACTCAAGGTCAAGTAAAGGTCAAGTCAAGGTCAAGTCAAGGTCATGTCAAGGTCAAGGTCAAGGTCAAGTGAAGGTCAAGTCAAGTCAAGGTCAAGTCAAGGTCAAGTCAAGGTCAAGTGAAGGTCAAGTCAAGGTCAAGTCAAGGTCATGTCAAGGTCAAGTCAAGGTCAAGTCAAGGTCAAGTCAAGGTCGAGTCAAGGTCAAGTCAAGGTCCAGTGAAGGTCAAGTCAAGGTCAAGTCAAGGTCAAGTGAAGGTCAAGTCAGGGTCAAGTCAAGGTCATGTCAAGGTCATGTCAAGGTCAAGTCAAGGTCAAGTCAAGGTCAAGTCTAGGTCAAGTCAAGGTCAAGTCAAGGTCAAGTCAAGGTCAAGTCAAGGTCAAGTCAAGGTCAAGTCAAGGTCAAGTCAAGGTCAAGTCAAGGTCAAGTCAAAGTCAAGTCAAGGTCAAGTCAAGGTCAAGTCAAGGTCAACTCAAGGTCAAGTCAAGGTCAAGTCAAGGTCAAGTCAAGGTCATGTCAAGGTTAAGACAAGGTCAAGTCAGGGTCAAGTCAAGGTCAAGTCAAGGTCAATTCAAGGTCAAGTCAAGGTCAACTCAAGGTCAAGTCAAGGTCAAGTCAAGGTCAAGTCAAGGTCGAGTCAGGGTCAAGTCAGGGTCCATTGAAGGTCAAGTCAAGGTCAAGTGAAGGTCAAGTCAAGGTCAAGTCAAGGTCATGTCAAGGTCAAGTCAAGGTCAAGTCAAGGTCAAGTCAAGGTCGAGTCAAGGTCAAGTCAAGGTCCAGTGAAGGTCAAGTCAAGGTCAACTCAAGGTCAAGTCAAGGTCAAGTCAAGGTCAAGTCAAGGTCAAGTCAAGGTCGAGTCACGGTCAAGTCAGGGTCCATTGAAGGTCAAGTCAAGGTCAAGTCAAGGTCAAGTCAAAGTCAAGTCAAGGTCGAGTCAAGGTCAAGTCAAGGTCCAGTGAAGGTCAAGTCAAGGTCAAGTGAAGGTCAAGTCAGGGTCAAGTCAAGGTCATGTCAAGGTCATGTCAAGGTCAAGTCAAGGTCAAGTCAAGGTCAAGTCTAGGTCAAGTCAAGGTCAAGTCAAGGTCAAGTCAAGGTCAACTCAAGGTCAATTCAAGGTCAAGTCAAGGTCAACTCAAGGTCAAGTCAAGGTCAAGGTCAAGTCAAGGTCAAGTCAAGGTCAAGTCAAGGTCGAGTCAGGGTCAAGTCAGGGTCCATTGAAGGTCAAGTCAAGGTCAAGTCAAGGTCAAGTGAAGGTCAAGTCAAGGTCAAGTCAAGGTCATGTCAAGGTCAAGTCAAGGTCAAGTCAAGGTGGAGTCAAGGTCAAGTCAAGGTCCAGTGAAGGTCAAGTCAAGGTCAACTCAAGGTCAAGTCAAGGTCAAGTCAAGGTCAAGTCAAGGTCAAGTCAAGGTCGAGTCAGGGTCAAGTCAGGGTCCATTGAAGGTCAAGTCAAAGTCAAGTCAAGGTCAAGTCAAGGTCAAGTCAAGGTCAACTCAAGGTCAAGTCAAGGTCAAGTCAAGGTCAAGTCAAGGTCATGTCAAGGTTAAGACAAGGTCAAGTCAGGGTCAAGTCAAGGTCAAGTCAAGGTCAATTCAAGGTCAAGTCAAGGTCAACTCAAGGTCAAGTCAAGGTCAAGTCAAGGTCAAGTCAAGGTCAAGTCAAGGTCAAGTCAAGGTCGAGTCAAGGTCAAGTCAAGGTCCAGTGAAGGTCAAGTCAAGGTCAAGTCAAGGTCAAGTGAAGGTCAAGTCAGGGTCAAGTCAAGGTCATGTCAAGGTCATGTCAAGGTCGAGTCAAGGTCAAGTCAAGGTCCAGTGAAGGTCAAGTCAAGGTCAAGTCAGGGTCAAGTCAAGGTCATGTCAAGGTCATGTCAAGGTCAAGTCAAGGTCAAGTCAAGGTCAAGTCTAGGTCAAGTCAAGGTCAAGTCAAGGTCAAGTCAAGGTCAAGTCAAGGTCAAGTCAAGGTCAAGTCAAGGTCAAGTCAAGGTCAAGTCAAGGTCAAATCAAGGTCAATTCAAGGTCAAGTCAAGGTCAACTCAAGGTCAAGTAAAGGTCAAGTCAAGGTCAAGTCAAGGTCATGTCAAGGTCAAGTCTAGGTCAAGTCAAGGTCAAGTCAAGGTCAAGTCAAGGTCAACTCAAGGTCAATTCAAGGTCAAGTAGAGGTCAACTCAAGGTCAAGTCAAGGTCAAGGTCAAGTCAAGGTCAAGTCAAGGTCAAGTCAAGGTCAAGTCAAGGTCGAGTCAGGGTCAAGTCAGGGTCCATTGAAGGTCAAGTCAAGGTCAAGTCAAGGTCAAGTGAAGGTCAAGTCAAGGTCAAGTCAAGGTCATGTCAAGGTCAAGTCAAGGTCAAGTCAAGGTCAAGTCAAGGTCGAGTCAAGGTCAAGTCAAGGTCCAGTGAAGGTCAAGTCAAGGTCAACTCAAGGTCAAGTCAAGGTCAAGTCAAGGTCAAGTCAAGGTCAAGTCAAGGTCGAGTCAGGGTCAAGTCAGGGTCCATTGAAGGTCAAGTCAAAGTCAAGTCAAGGTCAAGTCAAGGTCAAGTCAAGGTCAACTCAAGGTCAAGTCAAGGTCAAGTCAAGGTCAAGTCAAGGTCATGTCAAGGTTAAGACAAGGTCAAGTCAGGGTCAAGTCAAGGTCAAGTCAAGGTCAATTCAAGGTCAAGTCAAGGTCAACTCAAGGTCAAGTCAAGGTCAAGTCAAGGTCAAGTCAAGGTCAAGTCAAGGTCAAGTCAAGGTCGAGTCAGGGTCAAGTCAGGGTCCATTGAAGGTCAAGTCAAGGTCAAGTCAAGGTCAAGTCAAAGTCAAGTCAAGGTCAAGTCAAGGTCAAGTCAAGGTCAAGTCAAGGTCAAGTCAAAGTCAAGTCAAGGTCAAGTCAAGGTCATATCACGGTTAAGTCAAGGTCAAGTCAAGGTCAATTCAAGGTCAAGTCAAGGTCAAGTCAAGGTCAAGTCAAGGTCAAGTCAAGGTCGAGTCAGGGTCAAGTCAGGGTCCAGTGAAGGTCAAGTCAAAGTCATGTCAAGGTCAAGTCAAGGTCAAGTCAAGGGCAAGTCAAGGTCGAGTAAAGGTCAAGTCAAGGTCGAGTCAAGGTCAAGTCAAGGTCAAGCCAAGGTCCAGTGAAGGTCAAGTCAAGGTCAAGTCAAGGTCATGTCAAGGTCATGTCATGGTCAAGTCAAGGTCAAGTCAAGGTCAAGTCAAGGTCGAGTAAAGGTCAAGTCAAGGTCAAGTCAAGGTCCAGTGAAGGTCAAGGTCAAGTCAAGGTCAAGTCAAAGTCAAGTCAAGGTCAAGTCAAGGTCAACTCAAGGTCAAGTCAAGGTCAAGTCAAGGTCAAGTCAAGGTCAAGTCAAGGTCAAGTGAAGATCAAGGCAAGGTCAAGTCAAGGTCGAGTCAAGGTCAAGTCAAGGTCCAGTGAAGGTCAAGTCAAGGTCAAGTCAAGGTCAAGTGAAGGTCAAGTCAGGGACAAGTCAAGGTCATGTCAAGGTCATGTCAAGGTCAAGTCAAGGTCAAGTCAAGGTCAAGTCTAGGTCAAGTCAAGGTCAAGTCAAGGTCAAGTCAAGGTCAAGTCAAGGTCAAGTCAAGGTCAAATCAAGGTCAATTCAAGGTCAAGTCAAGGTCAACTCAAGGTCAAGTAAAGGTCAAGTCAAGGTCAAGTCAAGGTCATGTCAAGGTCAAGGTCAAGTGAAGGTCAAGTCAAGTCAAGGTCAAGTCAAGGTCAAGTCAAGGTCAAGTGAAGGTCAAGTCAAGGTCAAGTCAAGGTCATGTCAAGGTCAAGTCAAGGTCAAGTCAAGGTCAAGTCAAGGTCGAGTCAAGGTCAAGTCAAGGTCCAGTGAAGGTCAAGTCAAGGTCAAGTCAAGGTCAAGTGAAGGTCAAGTCAGGGTCAAGTCAAGGTCAAGTCAAGGTCAAGTCAAGGTCAAGTCAAAGTCAAGTCAAGGTCAAGTCAAGGTCAAGTCAAGGTCAACTCAAGGTCAAGTCAAGGTCAAGTCAAGGTCAAGTCAAGGTCATGTCAAGGTTAAGACAAGGTCAAGTCAGGGTCAAGTCAAGGTCAAGTCAAGGTCAATTCAAGGTCAAGTCAAGGTCAACTCAAGGTCAAGTCAAGGTCAAGTCAAGGTCAAGTCAAGGTCGAGTCAGGGTCAAGTCAGGGTCCATTGAAGGTCAAGTCAAGGTCAAGTGAAGGTCAAGTCAAGGTCAAGTCAAGGTCATGTCAAGGTCAAGTCAAGGTCAAGTCAAGGTCAAGTCAAGGTCGAGTCAAGGTCAAGTCAAGGTGCAGTGAAGGTCAAGTCAAGGTCAACTCAAGGTCAAGTCAAGGTCAAGTCAAGGTCAAGTCAAGGTCAAGTCAAGGTCGAGTCACGGTCAAGTCAGGGTCCATTGAAGGTCAAGTCAAGGTCAAGTCAAGGTCAAGTCAAAGTCAAGTCAAGGTCGAGTCAAGGTCAAGTCAAGGTCCAGTGAAGGTCAAGTCAAGGTCAAGTGAAGGTCAAGTCAGGGTCAAGTCAAGGTCATGTCAAGGTCATGTCAAGGTCAAGTCAAGGTCAAGTCAAGGTCAAGTCTAGGTCAAGTCAAGGTCAAGTCAAGGTCAAGTCAAGGTCAACTCAAGGTCAATTCAAGGTCAAGTCAAGGTCAACTCAAGGTCAAGTCAAGGTCAAGGTCAAGTCAAGGTCAAGTCAAGGTCAAGTCAAGGTCGAGTCAGGGTCAAGTCAGGGTCCATTGAAGGTCAAGTCAAGGTCAAGTCAAGGTCAAGTGAAGGTCAAGTCAAGGTCAAGTCAAGGTCATGTCAAGGTCAAGTCAAGGTCAAGTCAAGGTGGAGTCAAGGTCAAGTCAAGGTCCAGTGAAGGTCAAGTCAAGGTCAACTCAAGGTCAAGTCAAGGTCAAGTCAAGGTCAAGTCAAGGTCAAGTCAAGGTCGAGTCAGGGTCAAGTCAGGGTCCATTGAAGGTCAAGTCAAAGTCAAGTCAAGGTCAAGTCAAGGTCAAGTCAAGGTCAACTCAAGGTCAAGTCAAGGTCAAGTCAAGGTCAAGTCAAGGTCATGTCAAGGTTAAGACAAGGTCAAGTCAGGGTCAAGTCAAGGTCAAGTCAAGGTCAATTCAAGGTCAAGTCAAGGTCAACTCAAGGTCAAGTCAAGGTCAAGTCAAGGTCAAGTCAAGGTCAAGTCAAGGTCAAGTCAAGGTCGAGTCAGGGTCAAGTCAGGGTCCATTGAAGGTCAAGTCAAGGTCAAGTCAAGGTCAAGTCAAAGTCAAGTCAAGGTCAAGTCAAGGTCAAGTCAAGGTCAAGTCAAGGTCATGTCAAGGTCAAGTCAAAGTCAAGTCAAGGTCAAGTCAAGGTCATATCACGGTTAAGTCAAGGTCAAGTCAAGGTCAATTCAAGGTCAAGTCAAGGTCAAGTCAAGGTCAAGTCAAGGTCGAGTCAGGGTCAAGTCAGGGTCCAGTGAAGGTCAAGTCAAGGTCAAGTCAAGGTCAAGTCAAGGTCAAGTCAAGGTCAAGTGAAGATCATGTCAAGGTCAAGTCAAGGTCAAGTCAAGGTTAAGTCAAGGTCAAGGTCATGTCAAGGTCGAGTCAAGGTCAAGTCAAGGTCAAGTCAAGGTCATGTCAAGGTCAAGGTCATGTCAAGGTCGAGTCAAGGTCAAGTCAAGGTCAAGTCAAGGTCAAGTCAAGGTCAAGTCAACGTCCAGTCAAGGTCAAGTCAAGGTCAAGTCAAGGTCAAGTCAAGGTCGAGTCAAGGTCAAGTCAAGGTCAAGCCAAGGTCCAGTGAAGGTCAAGTCAAGGTCAAGTCAATGTCAAGTCAAGGTCAAGTCAAGGTCAAGTCAAGGTCAAGTCAAGGTCAAGTCAAGGTCAAGTCAATGTCAAAGCAAGGTCATGTCAAGGTCAAGTCAAGGTTAAGTCAAGGTCATGTCAAGGTCATGTCATGGTCAAGTCAAGGTCAAGTCAAGGTCAAGTCAAGGTCAAGTCAAGGTCGAGTAAAGGTCAAGTCAAGGTCCAGTGAAGGTCAAGTCAAGGTCAAGTCAAGGTCAAGTCAAAGTCAAGTCAAGGTCAAGTCAAGGTCAAGTCAAGGTCAAGTCAAGGTCATGTCAAGGTCAAGTCAAGGTCAAGTCAAGGTCATGTCAAGGTTAAGTCAAGGTCAAGTCAAGGTCAAGTCAAGGTCAAGTCAAAGTCAAGTCAAGTCAAGGTCAAGTCAAGGTCAAGTCAAGGTCAAGTCAAGGTCATGTCAAGGTCAAGTCAAAGTCAAGTCAAGGTCAAGTCCAGGTCATGTCAAGGTTAAGTCAAGGTCAAGTCAAGGTCAAGTCAAGGTCAAGTCAAGGTCAAGTCAAGGTCATGTCAAGGTTAAGTCAAGGTCAAGTCAAGGTCAAGTCAAGGTCAAGTCAAGGTCAAGTAAAGGTCAAGTCAAGGTCGAGTCAGGGTCAAGTCAGGGTCCAGTGAAGGTCAAGTCAAGGTCAAGTCAAGGTCAAGTGAAGGTCAAGTCAAGGTCAAGTCAAGGTCATGTCAAGGTCAAGTCAAGGTCAAGTCAAGGTCAAGTCAAAGTCGAGTCAAGGTCAAGTCAAGGTCAAGTCAAGGTCAAGTGAAGGTCAAGTCAAGGTCAAGTCAGGGTCAAGTCAAGGTCATGTCAAGGTCATGTCAAGGTCAAGTCAAGGTCAAGTCAAGGTCAAGTCTAGGTCAAGTCAAGGTCAAGTCAAGGTCAAGTCAAGGTCAAGTCAAGGTCGAGTCAAGGTCAAGTCAAGGTCCAGTGAAGGTCAAGTCAAGGTCAAGTCAAGGTCAAGTCAAGGTCAAGTCAAGGTCAAGTCAAGGTCATGCCAAGGTCAAGTCAAGGTCAAGTCAAGGTCAAGGTCCAGTCAAGGTCAAGCTCAAGCGCCTTGATGGATGATTTGGTAGAGTGCCCTACTAAGAGTCCCCGAGGTCGCAGGTTCGATTCCTGCCGAAGGCTTTGGGTGTTTCTGCAGACAAGCCAAAAGCTTCGCAGTTTTGTGTTTGTTTAAAAAAAAAAAAAAAAAAAAAAAAAAGTCAAGGTCAAGTCAAGGTCAAGTCAAGGTCATGTCAAGGTCATGTCAAGGTCAAGTCAAGGTCAAGGTCATGTGAAGGTCAGGTCAAGGTCAAGTCAAGGTCGAGTCAAGGTCGAGTCAAGGTCAAGTCAAGGTCAAATGAAAGTCAAGTCAAGGTCAAGACAAGGTCAAGTCAAGGTCATGTCAAAGTCATGTCAAGGTCAAGTCAAGGTCAAGTCAAGGTCAAGTCAAGGTCGAGTCAAGGTCAAGTCAAGGTCAAGTCAAGGTTAAGTCAAGGTCAAGTCAAGGTCACGTCAAGTTCAAGTCAAGGTCATGTCAAGGTCAAGTCAAGGTCATGTCAAGGTCGAGTCAAGGTCAAGTCAAGGTCAAGTCAAGGTCAAGTCAAGGTCAAGTCAAGGTCCAGTCAAGGTGAAGTCAAGGTCAAGTCAAGGTCAAGTCAAGGTCGAGTCAAGGTCAAGTCAAGGTCAACCAAGGTCCAGTGAAGGTCAAGTCAAGGTCAAGTCAATGTCAAGTCAAGGTCAAGTCAAGGTCATGTCAAGGTCAAGGTCAAGCTCAAGTCAAGGTCAACGTCAAGTCACTGTCAATGTCAAGTCAAGGTCAAGTCAAGGTCATGTCAAGGTCATGTCATGGTCAAGTCAAGGTCAAGTCAAGGTCAAGTCAAGGTCATGTCAAGGTCATGTCATGGTCAAGTCAAGGTCAAGTCAAGGTCAAGTCAAGGTCAAGTAGGTCAAGTCAAGGTCAAGAGAAAGTCAAGTCAAGGTCAAGTCAAGGTCAAGTCAAGGTCATGTCAAGGTCAAGTCAAGGTCAAGTCAAGGTCAAGTCAAGGTCAAGTCAAGGTCAAGTCAAGGTCATGTCAAGGTTAAGTCAAGGTCAAGTCAAGGCCAAGTCAAGGTCAAGTCAAGGTCAAGTCAAGGTCAAGTCAAGGTCAAGTCAAGGTCCAATGAAGGTCAAGTCAAGGTCAAGTCAAGGTCAAGTCAAGGTCAAGTCAAGGTCCAGTCAAGGTTAAGTCAAGGTCAAGCTCAAGTCAAGGTCAAGTCAAGGTCAAGTCAAGGTCATGTCAAGGTTATGTCAAGGTCAAGTCAAGGTTATGTCAAGGTCAAGTCAAGGTCAAGGTCAAGCCAAGGTCGAGTCAAGGTCGAGTCAAGGTCAAGTCAAGGTCAAGTCAAAGTCCAGTGAAGGTCAAGTCAAGGTCAAGTGAAAGTCAAGTCAAGGTCAAGTCAAGGTTATGTCAAAGTCATGTCAAGGTCAAGTCAAGGTCAAGTCAAGGTCATGTCAAGGTCAAGTCAAGGTCAAGTCAAGGTCGAGTCAAGGTCAAGTCAAGGTCAAGTGAAGATCATGTCAAGGTCAAGTCAAGGTCAAGTCAAGGTTAAGTCAAGGTCACGTCAAGGTCAAGTCAAGGTCAAGTCAAGGTCATGTCAAGGTCAAGTCAAGGTCATGTCAAGGTCGAGTCAAGGTCAAGTCAAGGTCAAGTCAAGGTCAAGTCAAGGTCAAGTCAAGGTCCAGTCAAGGTCAAGTCTAGGTCAAGTCAAGGTCAAGTCAAGGTCAAGTCAAGGTCGAGTCAGGGTCAAGTCAGGGTCCAGTGAACGTCAAGTCAAGGTCAAGTCAAGGTCAAGTGAAGGTCAAGTCAAGGTCAAGTCAAGGTCATGTCAAGGTCAAGTCAAGGTCAAGTCAAGGTCAAGTCAAGGTCAAGTCAAGGTCAAGTCAAGGTCGAGTCAAGGTCAAGTCAAGGTCAAGTCAAGGTCAAGTGAAGGTCAAGTCAAGGTCAAGTCAGGGTCAAGTCAAGGTCATGTCAAGGTCATGTCAAGGTCAAGTCAAGGTCAAGTCAAGGTCAAGTCTAGGTCAAGTCAAGGTCAAGGTCAAGTCAAGGTCAAGTCAAGGTCAAGTCAAGGTCGAGTCAAGGTCAAGTCAAGGTCCAGTGAAGGTCAAGTCAAGGTCAAGTCAAGGTCAAGTCAAGGTCATGCCAAGGTCAAGTCAAGGTCAAGGTCCAGTCAAGGTCAATTCAAGGTCAAGTCAAGGTCAAGCTCAAGTCAAGGTCAAGTCAAGGTCAAGTCAAGTCAAGGTCATGTCAAGGTCATGTCAAGGTCAAGTCAAGGTCAAGGTCATGTGAAGGTCAGGTCAAGCTCAAGTCAAGGTCGAGTCAAGGTCGAGTCAAGGTCAAGTCAAGGTCAAGTGAAAGTCAAGTCAAGGTCAAGTCAAGGTCAAGTCAAGGTCATGTCAAAGTCATGTCAAGGTCAAGTCAAGGTCAAGTCAAGGTCAAGTCAAGGTCGAGTCAAGGTCAAGTCAAGGTCAAGTGAAGATCAAGTCAAGGTCAAGTCAAGGTCAAGTCAAGGTTAAGTCAAGGTCAAGTCAAGGTCACGTCAACTTCAAGTCAAGGTCATGTCAAGGTCAAGTCAAGGTCATGTCAAGGTCGAGTCAAGGTCAAGTCAAGGTCAAGTCAAGGTCAAGTCAAGGTCAAGTCAAGGTCAAGTCAAGGTCCAGTCAAGGTGAAGTCAAGGTCAAGTCAAGGTCAAGTCAAGGTCGAGTCAAGGTCAAGTCAAGGTCAAGCCAAGGTCCAGTGAAGGTCAAGTCAAGGTCAAGTCAATGTCAAGTCAAGGTCAAGTCAAGGTCATGTCAAGGTCAAGGTCAAGCTCAAGTCAAGGTCAGCGTCAAGTCAAGGTCAAGTCAAGGTCATGTCAAGGTCATGTCATGGTCAAGTCAAGGTCAAGTCAAGGCCAAGTCAAGGTCAAGTGAAGGTCAAGTCAAGGTCAAGTCAAGGTCAAGACAAAGTCAATTCAAGGTCAAGTCAAGGTCAAGTCAAGGTCATGTCAAGTGAAGGTCAAGTCAAGGTCAAGTCAAGGTCAAGTCAAGGCCAAGTCAAGGTCAAGTCAAGGTCAAGTCAAGGTCAAGTCAAGGTCAAGTCAAGGTCGAGTCAAGGTCAAGTCAAGGTCCAGTGAAGGTCAAGTCAAGGTCAAGTCAAGGTCAGGTCAAGGTCAAGTCAAGGTCCAGTCAAGGTCAAGTCAAGGTCAAGTCAAGGTCAAGTCAAGGTCCAGTGAAGGTCAAGTCAAGGTCAAGTCAAAGTCATGTCAAGGTTATGTCAAGGTCAAGTCAAGGTCAAGGACAAGTCAAGGTCGAGTCAAGGTCGAGTCAAGGTCAAGTCAAAGTCCAGTGAAGGTCAAGTCAAGGTCAAGTGAAAGTCAAGTCAAGGTCAAGTCAAGGTCAAGTCAAGGTTATGTCAAAGTCATGTCAAGGTCAAGTCAAGGTCAAGTCAAGGTCATGTCAAGGTCAAGTCAAGGTCAAGTCAAGGTCGAGTCAAGGTCAAGTCAAGGTCAAGTCAAGGTTAAGTCAAGGTCAAGTCAAGCTCACGTCAAGGTCAAGTCAAGGTCATGTCAAGGTCGAGTCAAGGTCAAGTCAAGGTCAAGTCAAGGTCCAGTCAAGGTCAAGTCAAGGTCAAGTCAAGGTCAAGTCAAGGTCGAGTCAGGGTCAAGTCAGGGTCCAGTGAAGGTCAAGTCAAGGTCAAGTCAAGGTCAAGTGAAGGTCAAGTCAAGGTCAAGTCAAGGTCATGTCAAGGTCAAGTCAAGGTCAAGTCAAGGTCAAGTCAAGGTCAAGTCAAGGTCAAGTCAAGGTCGAGTCAAGGTCATGTCAAGGTCAAGTCAAGGTCAAGTGAAGGTCAAGTCAAGGTCATGTCAAGGTCATGTCAAGGTCAAGTCAAGGTCAAGTCAAGGTCAAGTCTAGGTCAAGTCAAGGTCAAGTCAAGGTCAAGTCAAGGTCGAGTCAAGGTCAAGTCAAGGTCCAGTGAAGGTCAAGTCAAGGTCAAGTCAAGGTCATGCCAAGGTCCAGTCAAGGTCAAGTCAAGGTCAAGTCAAGGTCAAGCTCAACTCAAGGTCAAGTCAAGGTCAAGTCAAGGTCAAGTCAAGGTCATGTCAAGGTCATGTCAAGGTCAAGTCAAGGTCAAGGTCATGTGAAGGTCAGGTCAAGGTCAAGTCAAGGTCGAGTCAAGGTCGAGTCAAGGTCAAGTCAAGGTCAAGTGAAAGTCAAGTCAAGGTCAAGTCAAGGTCAAGTCAAGGTCGTGTCAAGGTTAAGTCAAGGTCAAGTCAAGGTCAAGTCAAGGTCAAGTCAAGGTCAAGTAAAGGTCAAGTCAAGGTCGAGTCAGGGTCAAGTCAGGGTCCAGTGAAGGTCAAGTCAAGGTCAAGTCAAGGTCAAGTGAAGGTCAAGTCAAGGTCAAGTCAAGGTCATGTCAAGGTCAAGTCAAGGTCAAGTCAAGGTCAAGTCAAGGTCAAGCCAAGGTCGAGTCAAGGTCAAGTCAAGGTCAAGTGAAGGTCAAGTCAAGGTCAAGTCAGGGTCAAGTCAAGGTCATGTCAAGGTCATGTCAAGGTCAAGTCAAGGTCAAGTCAAGGTCAAGTCTAGGTCAAGTCAAGGTCAAGTCAAGGTCAACTCAAGGTCGAGTCAAGGTCAAGTCAAGGTCCAGTGAAGGTCAAGTCAAGGTCAAGTCAAGGTCAAGTCAAGGTCAAGTCAAGGTCATGCCAAGGTCAAGTCAAGGTCAAGGTCCAGTCAAGGTCAAGCTCAAGTCAAGGTCAAGTCAAGGTCAAGTCAAGGTCATGTCAAGGTCATGTCAAGGTCAAGTCAAGGTCAAGGTCACGTGAAGGTCAGGTCAAGGTCAAGTCAAGGTCGAGTCAAGGTCGAGTCAAGGTCAAGACCAGGTCAAGTGAAAGTCAAGTCAAGGTCAAGTCAAGGTCAAGTCAAGGTCATGTCAAAGTCATGTCAAGGTCAAGTCAAGGTCAAGTCAAGGTTAAGTCAAGGTCGAGTCAAGGTCAAGTCAAGGTCAAGTGAAGATCATGTCAAGGTCAAGTCAAGGTCAAGTCAAGGTTAAGTCAAGGTCAAGTCAAGGTCACGTCAAGTTCAAGTCAAGGTCATGTCAAGGTCAAGTCAAGGTCATGTCAAGGTCGAGTCAAGGTCAAGTCAAGGTCAAGTCAAGGTCAAGTCAAGGTCCAGTCAAGGGGAAGTCAAGGTCAAGTCAAGGTCAAGTCAAGGACGAGTCAAGGTCAAGTCAACGTCAAGCCAAGGTACAGTGAAGGTCAAGTCAAGGTCAAGTCAATGTCAAGTCAAGGTCAAGTCAAGGTCATGTCAAGGTCAAGGTCAAGCTCAAGTCAAGGTCAACGTCAAGTCAATGTCAATGTCAAGTCAAGGTCAAGTCAAGGTCATGTCAAGGTCATGTCATGGTCAAGTCAAGGTCAAGTCAAGGTCAAGTCAAGGTCAAGTCAAGGTCAAGTCAAGGTCAAGTCAAGGTCAAGACAAAGTCAAGTCAAGGTCAAGTCAAGGTCAAGTCAAGGTCATGTCAAGGTCAAGTCAAGGTCAAGTCAAGGTCAAGGTCATGTCAAGGTTAAGTCAAGGTCAAGTCAAGGTCAAGTCAAGGTCAAGTCAAGGCCAAGTCAAGGTCAAGTCAAGGTCAAGTCAAGGTCAAGTCAAGGTCGAGTCAAAGTCAAGTCAAGGTCCAGTGAAGGTCAAGTCAAGGTCAAGTCAAGGTCAAGTCAAGGTCCAGTCAAGGTCAAGTCAAGGTCAAGTCAAGGTCAAGGTTAAGTCAAGGTCAAGTCAAGGTCAAGTCAAGGTCAAGTCAAGGTCATGTCAAGGTTATGTCAAGGTCAAGTCAAGGTCAAGGTCAAGTCAAGGTCGAGTCAAGGTCGAGTCAAGGTCAAGTCAAAGTCCAGTGAAGGTCAAGTCAAGGTCAAGTCAAGGTTATGTCAAAGTCATGTCAAGGTCAAGTCAAGGTCAAGTCAAGGTCATGTCAAGGTCAAGTCAAGGTCAAGTCAAGGTCGAGTCAAGGTCAAGTCAAGGTCAAGTGAAGATCATGTCAAGGTCAAGTCAAGGTCAAGTCAAGGTTAAGTCAAGGTCAAGTCAAGGTCACGTCAAGGTCAAGTCAAGGTCAAGTCAAGGTCATGTCAAGGTCAAGTCAAGGTCATGTCAAGGTCGAGTCAAGGTCAAGTCAAGGTCAAGTCAAGGTCAAGTCAAGGTCAAGTCAAGGTCCAGTCAAGGTCAAGTCAAGGTCAAGTCAAGGTCAAGTCAAGGTCAAGTCAAGGTCGAGTCAGGGTCAAGTCAGGGTCCAGTGAAGGTCAAGTCAAGGTCAAGTCAAGGTCAAGTGAAGGTCAAGTCAAGGTCAAGTCAAGGTCATGTCAAGGTCAAGTCAAGGTCAAGTCAAGGTCAAGTCAAGGTCAAGTCAAGGTCAAGTCAAGGTCAAGTCAAGGTCGAGTCAAGGTCAAGTCAAGGTCAAGTCAAGGTCAAGTGAAGGTCAAGTCAAGGTCAAGTCAGGGTCAAGTCAAGGTCATGTCAAGGTCATGTCAAGGTCAAGTCAAGGTCAAGTCAAGGTCAAGTCTAGGTCAAGTCAAGGTCAAGTCAAGGTCAAGTCAAGGTCAAGTCAAGGTCAAGTCAAGGTCGAGTCAAGGTCAAGTCAAGGTCCAGTGAAGGTCAAGTCAAGGTCAAGTCAAGGTCAAGTCAAGGTCATGCCAAGGTCAAGTCAAGGTCAAGGTCCAGTCAAGGTCAAGTCAAGGTCAAGTCAAGGTCAAGCTCAAGTCAAGGTCAAGTCAAGGTCAAGTCAAGGTCAAGTCAAGGTCAAGTCAAGGTCATGTCAAGGTCATGTCAAGGTCAAGTCAAGGTCAAGGTCATGTGAAGGTCAGGTCAAGGTCAAGTCAAGGTCGAGTCAAGGTCGAGTCAAGGTCAAGTCAAGGTCAAGTGAAAGTCAAGTCAAGGTCAAGTCAAGGTCATGTCAAAGTCATGTCAAGGTCAAGTCAAGGTCAAGTCAAGGTCAAGTCAAGGTCGAGTCAAGGTCAAGTCAAGGTCAAGTGAAGATCATGTCAAGGTCAAGTCAAGGTCAAGTCAAGGTTAAGTCAAGGTCAAGTCAAGGTCACGTCAAGTTCAAGTCAAGGTCATTTCAAGGTCAAGTCAAGGTCATGTCAAGGTCGAGTCAAGGTCAAGTCAAGGTCAAGTCAAGGTCAAGTCAAGGTCCAGTCAAGGTGAAGTCAAGGCCAAGTCAAGGTCAAGTCAAGGTCGAGTCAAGGTCAAGTCAAGGTCAAGCCAAGGTCCAGTGAAGGTCAAGTCAAGGTCAAGTCAATGTCAAGTCAAGGTCAAGTCAAGGTCATGTCAAGGTCAAGGTCAAGTCAAGGTCATGTCAAGGTCATGTCATGGTCATGTCAAGGTCATGTCATGGTCAAGTCAAGGTCAAGTCAAGGTCAAGTCAAGGTCAAGTCAAGGTCAAGTCAAGGTGAAGTCAAGGTCAAGTCAAGGTCAAGACAAAGTCAAGTCAAGGTCAAGTCAAGGTCAAGTCAAGGTCATGTCAAGGTCAAGTCAAGGTCAAGTCAAGGTCAAGTCAAGGTCATGTCAAGGTTAAGTCAAGGTCAAGTCAAGGTCAAGTCAAGGTCAAGTCAAGGCCAAGTCAAGGTCAAGTCAAGGTCAAGTCAAGGTCAAGTCAAGGTCAAGTCAAGGTCGAGTCAAGGTCAAGTCAAGGTCCAGTGAAGGTCAAGTCAAGGTCAAGTCAAGGTCAAGTCAAGGTCCAGTCAAGGTCAAGTCAAGGTCAAGTCAAGGTCAAGGTCGAGTCAAGGTCGAGTCAAGGTCAAGTCAAGGTCAAGTCAAAGTCCAGTGAAGGTCAAGTCAAGGTCAAGTGAAAGTCAAGTCAAGGTCAAGTCAAGGTCAAGTCAAGGTTATGTCAAAGTCATGTCAAGGTCAAGTCAAGGTCAAGTCAAGGTCATGTCAAGGTCAAGTCAAGGTCAAGTCAAGGTCGAGTCAAGGTCAAGTCAAGGTCAAGTGATGATCATGTCAAGGTCAAATCAAGGTCAAGTCAAGGTTAAGTCAAGGTCAAGTCAAGGTCACGTCAAGGTCAAGTCAAGGTCAAGTCAAGGTCAAGTCAAGGTCCAGTCAAGGTCAAGTCAAGGTCAAGTCAAGGTCAAGTCAAGGTCAAGTCAAGGTCAAGTCAAGGTCGAGTCAGGGTCAAGTCAGGGTCCAGTGAAGGTCAAGTCAAGGTCAAGTGAAGGTCAAGTCAAGGTCAAGTCAAGGTCATGTCAAGGTCAAGTCAAGGTCAAGTCAAGGTCAAGTCAAGGTCAAGTCAAGGTCAAGTTAAGGTCAAGTCAAGGTCGAGTCAAGGTCAAGTCAAGGTCAAGTCAAGGTCAAGTGAAGGTCAAGTCAAGGTCAAGTCAGGGTCAAGTCAAGGTCATGTCAAGGTCAAGTCAAGGTCAAGTCTAGGTCAAGTCAAGGTCAAGTCAAGGTCAAGTCAAGGTCAAGTCAAGGTCGAGTCAAGGTCAAGTCAAGGTCCAGTGAAGGTCAAGTCAAGGTCAAGTCAAGGTCAAGCCAAATTCAAGTCAAGGTCAAGTCAAGGTCAAGCTCAAGTCAAGGTCAAGTCAAGGTCAAGTCAAGGTCATGTCAAGGTCATGTCAAGGTCAAGTCAAGGTCAAGGTCATGTGAAGGTCAGGTCAAGGTCAAGTCAAGGTCGAGTCAAGGTCGAGTCAAGGTCAAGTCAAGGTCAAGTGAAAGTCAAGTCAAGGTCAAGTCAAGGTCAAGTCAAGGTCATGTCAAAGTCATGTCAAGGTCAAGTCAAGGTCAAGTCAAGGTCAAGTCAAGGTCGAGTCAAGGTCAAGTCAAGGTCAAGTCAAGGTCAAGGTCCAGTCAAGGTCAAGTCAAGTCAAGGTCAAGCTCAAGTCAAGGTCAAGTCAAGGTCAAGTCAAGGTCATGTCAAGGTCATGTCAAGGTCAAGTCAAGGTCAAGGTCATGTGAAGGTCAGGTCAAGGTCAAGTCAAGGTCGAGTCAAGGTCGAGTCAAGGTCAAGTCAAGGTCAAGTGAAAGTCAAGTCAAGGTCAAGTCAAGGTCAAGTCAAGGTCATGTCAAAGTCATGTCAAGGTCAAGTCAAGGTCAAGTCAAGGTCAAGTCAAGGTAGAGTCAAGGTCAAGTCAAGGTCAAGTGAAGATCATGTCAAGGTCAAGTCAAGGTCAAGTCAAGGTTAAGTCAAGGTCAAGTCAAGGTCACGTCAAGTTCAAGTCAAGGTCATGTCAAGGTCAAGTCAAGGTCATGTCAAGGTCGAGTCAAGGTCAAGTCAAGGTCAAGTCAAGGTCAAGTCAAGGTCAAGTCAAGGTCCAGTCAAGGTGAAGTCAAGGTCAAGGTCAAGTCAAGGTCAAGTCAAGGTCAAGTCAAGGTCAAGTCAAGGTCAAGTCAAGGTCGAGTCAAGGTCGAGTCAAGGTCAAGTCAAGGTCAAGTCAAGGTCCAGTCAAGGTCAAGTCAAGGTCAAGGTCAAGGTCATGTGAAGGTCAGGTCAAGGTCAAGTCGAGGTCGAGTCAAGGTCGAGTCAAGGTCGAGTCAAGGTCAAGTCAAGGTCAAGTCAAAGTCCAGTGAAGGTCAAGTCAAGGTCAAGTGAAAGTCAAGTCAAGGTCAAGTCAAGGTCAAGTCAAGGTTATCTCAAAGTCATGCCAAGGTCAAGTCAAGGTCAAGTCAAGGTTATGTCAAGGTCAAGTCAAGGTCAAGGTCAAGTCAAGGTCGAGTCAAGGTCGAGTCAAGGTCAAGTCAAGGTCAAGTCAAAGTCCAGTGAAGGTCAAGTCAAGGTCAAGTGAAAGTCAAGTCAAGGTCAAGTCAAGGTCAAGTCAAGGTTATGTCAAAGTCATGTCAAGGTCAAGTCAAGGTCAAGTCAAGGTCATGTCAAGGTCAAGTCAAGGTCAAGTCAAGGTCGAGTCAAGGTCAAGTCAAGGTCAAGTGAAGATCATGTCAAGGTCAAGTCAAGGTCAAGTCAAGGTTAAGTCAAGGTCAAGTCAAGGTCACGTCAAGGTCAAGTCAAGGTCAAGTCAAGGTCATGTCAAGGTCAAGTTAAGGTCATGTCAAGGTCGAGTCAAGGTCAAGTCAAGGTCAAGTCAAGGTCAAGTCAAGGTCAAGTCAAGGTCAAGTCAAGGTCAAGTCAAGGTCAAGTCAAGGTCCAGTCAAGGTCAAGTCAAGGTCAAGTCAAGGTCAAGTCAAGGTCGAGTCAGGGTCAAGTCAGGGTCCAGTGAAGGTCAAGTCAAGGTCAAGTCAAGGTCAAGTGAAGGTCAAGTCAAGGTCAAGTCAAGGTCATGTCAAGGTCAAGTCAAGGTCAAGTCAAGGTCAAGTCAAGGTCAAGTCAAGGTCGAGTCAAGGTCAAGTCAAGGTCAAGTCAAGATCAAGTGAAGGTCAAGTCAAGGTCAAGTCAGGGTCAAGTCAAGGTCATGTCAAGGTCATGTCAAGGTCAAGTCAAGGTCAAGTCAAGGTCAAGTCTAGGTCAAGTCAAGGTCAAGTCAAGGTCAAGTCAAGGTCAAGTCAAGGTCAAGTCAAGGTCAAGTCAAGGTCAAGTCAAGGTCGAGTCAAGGTCAAGTCAAGGTCCAGTGAAGGTCAAGTCAAGGTCAAGTCAAGTTCAAGTCAAGGTCATGCCAAGGTCAAGTCAAGGTCCAGTCAAGGTCAAGTCAAGGTCAAGTCAAGGTCAAGTCAATATCAAGCTGAAGTCAAGGTCAAGTCAAGGTCAAGTCAAGGTCATGTCAAGGTCATGTCAAGGTCAAGTCAAGGTCAAGGTCATGTGAAGGTCAGGTCAAGGTCAAGTCAAGGTCGAGTCAAGGTCGAGTCAAGGTCAAGTCAAGGTCAAGTCAAGGTCAAGTGAAAGTCAAGTCAAGGTCAAGTCAAGGTCAAGTCAAGGTCAAGTCAAGGTCATGTCAAAGTCATGTCAAGGTCAAGTCAAGGTCAAGTCAAGGTCAAGTCAAGGTCGAGTCAAGGTTAAGTCAAGGTCAAGTGAAGATCATGTCAAGGTCAAGTCAAGGTCAAGTCAAGGTTAAGTCAAGGTCAAGTCAAGGTCACGTCAAGTTCAAGTCAAGGTCATGTCAAGGTCAAGTCAAGGTCATGTCAAGGTCGAGTCAAGGTCAAGTCAAGGTCAAGTCAAGGTCAAGTCAAGGTCAAGTCAAGGTCCAGTCAAGGTGAAGTCAAGGTCAAGTCAAGGTCAAGTCAAGGTCGAGTCAAGGTCAAGTCAAGGTCAAGCCAAGGTCCAGTGAAGGTCAAGTCAAGGTCAAGTCAATGTCAAGTCAAGGTCAAGTCAAGGTCATGTCAAGGTCAAGGTCAAGCTCAAGTCGAGGTCAACGTCAAGTCAATGTCAATGTCAAGTCAAGGTCAAGTCAAGGTCATGTCAAGGTCATGTCATGGTCAAGTCAAGGTCAAGTCAAGGTCAAGTCAAGGTCAAGTCAAGGTCAAGTCAAGGTCAAGTCAAGGTCAAGACAAAGTCAAGTCAAGGTCAAGTCAAGCTCAAGTCAAGGTCATGTCAAGGTTAAGTCAAGGTCAAGTCAAGGTCAAGTCAAGGTCAAGTCAAGGCCAAGTCAAGGTCAAGTCAAGGTCAAGTCAAGGTCAAGTCAAGGTCAAGTCAAGGTCGAGTCAAGGTCGAGTCAAGGTCAAGTCAAGGTCCAGTGAAGGTCAAGTCAAGGTCAAGTCAAGGTCAAGTCAAGGTCCAGTCAAGGTCAAGTCAAGGTCAAGTCAAGGTGAAGCTCAAGTCAAGGTCAAGTCAAGGTCAAGGTCAAGTCAAGGTCGAGTCAAGGTCGAGTCAAGGTCAAGTCAAGGTCAAGTCAAAGTCCAGTGAAGGTCAAGTCAAGGTCAAGTGAAAGTCAAGTCAAGGTCAAGTCAAGGTCAAGTCAAGGTTATGTCAAAGTCATGTCAAGGTCAAGTCAAGGTCAAGTCAAGGTCATGTCAAGGTCAAGTCAAGGTCAAGCTCACGTCAAGGTAGAGTCAAGGTCAAGCTCACGTCAAGGTAGAGTCAAGGTCAAGTCAAGGTCAAGGTCAAGTCAAGGTCGAGTCAAGGTCGAGTCAAGGTCAAGTCAAGGTCAAGTCAAGGTCCAGTCAAGGTCAAGTCAAGGTCAAGGTCAAGGTCATGTGAAGGTCAGGTCAAGGTCAAGTCGAGGTCGAGTCAAGGTCGAGTCAAGGTCGAGTCAAGGTCGAGTCAAGGTCAAGTCAAGGTCAAGTCAAAGTCCAGTGAAGGTCAAGTCAAGGTCAAGTGAAAGTCAAGTCAAGGTCAAGTCAAGGTCAAGTCAAGGTTATCTCAAAGTCATGCCAAGGTCAAGTCAAGGTCAAGTCAAGGTTATGTCAAGGTCAAGTCAAGGTCAAGGTCAAGTCAAGGTCGAGTCAAGGTCGAGTCAAGGTCAAGTCAAGGTCAAGTCAAAGTCCAGTGAAGGTCAAGTCAAGGTCAAGTGAAAGTCAAGTCAAGGTCAAGTCAAGGTCAAGTCAAGGTTATGTCAAAGTCATGTCAAGGTCAAGTCAAGGTCAAGTCAAGGTCATGTCAAGGTCAAGTCAAGGTCAAGTCAAGGTTGAGTCAAGGTCAAGTCAAGGTCAAGTGAAGATCATGTCAAGGTCAAGTCAAGGTCAAGTCAAGGTTAAGTCAAGGTCAAGTCAAGGTCACGTCAAGGTCAAGTCAAGGTCAAGTCAAGGTCATGTCAAGGTCAAGTCAAGGTCATGTCAAGGTCGAGTCAAGGTCAAGTCAAGGTCAAATCAAGGTCAAGTCAAGGTCAAGTCAAGGTCAAGTCAAGGTCAAGTCAAGGTCCAGTCAAGGTCAAGTCAAGGTCAAGTCAAGGTCAAGTCAAGGTCGAGTCAGGGTCAAGTCAGGGTCCAGTGAAGGTCAAGTCAAGGTCAAGTCAAGGTCAAGTGAAGGTCAAGTCAAGGTCAAGTCAAGGTCATGTCAAGGTCAAGTCAAGGTCAAGTCAAGGTCAAGTCAAGGTCAAGTCAAGGTCAAGTCAAGGTCGAGTCAAGGTCAAGTCAAGGTCAAGTCAAGGTCAAGTGAAGGTCAAGTCAAGGTCAAGTCAGGGTCAAGTCAAGGTCATGTCAAGGTCATGTCAAGGTCAAGTCAAGGTCAAGTCAAGGTCAAGTCAAGGTCAAGTCAAGGTCAAGTCAAGGTCAAGTCAAGGTCGAGTCAAGGTCAAGTCAAGGTCGAGTCAAGGTCAAGTCAAGGTCCAGTGAAGGTCAAGTCAAGGTCAAGTCAAGGTCATGCCAAGGTCAAGTCAAGGTCCAGTCAAGGTCAAGTCAAGGTCAAGTCAAGGTCAAGCTGAAGTCAAGGTCAAGTCAAGGTCAAGTCAAGGTCAAGTCAAGGTCATGTCAAGGTCATGTCAAGGTCAAGTCAAGGTCAAGGTCATGTGAAGGTCAGGTCAAGGTCAAGTCAAGGTCGAGTCAAGGTCGAGTCAAGGTCAAGTCAAGGTCAAGTGAAAGTCAAGTCAAGGTCAAGTCAAGGTCAAGTCAAGGTCATGTCAAAGTCATGTCAAGGTCAAGTCAAGGTCAAGTCAAGGTCAAGTCAAGGTCGAGTCAAGGTCAAGTCAAGGTCAAGTGAAGATCATGTCAAGGTCAAATCAAGGTCAAGTCAAGGTTAAGTCAAGGTCAAGTCAAGGTCACGTCAAGTTCAAGTCAAGGTCATTTCAAGGTCAAGTCAAGGTCATGTCAAGGTCGAGTCAAGGTCAAGTCAAGGTCAAGTCAAGGTCAAGTCAAGGTCAAGTTAAGGTCCAGTCAAGGTGAAGTCAAGGCCAAGTCAAGGTCAAGCCAAGGTCCAGTGAAGGTCAAGTCAAGGTCAAGTCAATGTCAAGTCAAGGTCAAGTCAAGGTCATGTCAAGGTCAAGGTCAAGCTCAAGTCAAGGTCAACGTCAAGGTCAAGTCAAGGTCATGTCAAGGTCATGTCATGGTCATGTCAAGGTCATGTCATGGTCAAGTCAAGGTCAAGTCAAGGTCAAGTCAAGGTCAAGTCAAGGTCAAGACAAAGTCAAGTCAAGGTCAAGTCAAGGTCAAGTCAAGGTCATGTCAAGGTCAAGTCAAGGTCAAGTCAAGGTCAAGTCAAGGTCATGTCAAGGTTAAGTCAAGGTCAAGTCAAGGTCAAGTCAAGGTCAAGTCAAGGTCAAGTCAAGGCCAAGTCAAGGTCAAGTCAAGGTCAAGTCAAGGTCAAGTCAAGGTCAAGTCAAGGTCGAGTCAAGGTCAAGTCAAGGTCCAGTGAAGGTCAAGTCAAGGTCAAGTCAAGGTCAAGTCAAGGTCAAGTCAAGGTCCAGTCAAGTCAAGGTCAAGTCAAGGTCATGTCAAGGTTATGTCAAGGTCAAGTCAAGGTCAAGGTCAAGTCAAGGTCGAGTCAAGGTCGAGTCAAGGTCAAGTCAAGGTCAAGTCAAAGTCCAGTGAAGGTCAAGTCAAGGTCAAGTGAAAGTCAAGTCAAGGTCAAGTCAAGGTCAAGTCAAGGTGAAGTCAAGGTTATGTCAAAGTCATGTCAAGGTCAAGTCAAGGTCAAGTCAAGGTCATGTCAAGGTCAAGTCAAGGTCAAGTCAAGGTCGAGTCAAGGTCAAGTCAAGGTCAAGTGAAGATCATGTCAAGGTCAAGTCAAGGTCAAGTCAAGGTTAAGTCAAGGTCAAGTCAAGGTCACGTCAAGGTCAAGTCAAGGTCAAGTCAAGGTCAAGTCAAGGTCCAGTCAAGGTCAAGTCAAGGTCAAGTCAAGGTCAAGTCAAGGTCAAGTCAAGGTCAAGGCAAGGTCGAGTCAGGGTCAAGTCAGGGTCCAGTGAAGGTCAAGTCAAGGTCAAGTGAAGGTCAAGTCAAGGTCATGTCAAGGTCAAGTCAAGGTCAAGTCAAGGTCAAGTCAAGGTCAAGTCAAGGTCGAGTCAAGGTCAAGTCAAGGTCAAGTCAAGGTCAAGTGAAGGTCAAGTCAAGGTCAAGTCAGGGTCAAGTCAAGGTCATGTCAAGGTCATGTCAAGGTCAAGTCAAGGTCAAGTCAAGGTCAAGTCTAGGTCAAGTCAAGGTCAAGTCAAGGTCAAGTCAAGGTCAAGTCAAGGTCGAGTCAAGGTCAAGTCAAGGTCCAGTGAAGGTCAAGTCAAGGTCAAGTCAAGGTCAAGTCATGGTCAAGTCAAATTCAAGTCAAGGTCAAGTCAAGGTCAAGCTCAAGTCAAGGTCAAGTCAAGGTCAAGTCAAGGTCATGTCAAGGTCATGTCAAGGTCAAGTCAAGGTCAAGGTCATGTGAAGGTCAGGTCAAGGTCAAGTCAAGGTCGAGTCAAGGTCGAGTCAAGGTCAAGTCAAGGTCAAGTGAAAGTCAAGTCAAGGTCAAGTCAAGGTCAAGTCAAGGTCATGTCAAAGTCATGTCAAGGTCGAGTCAAGGTCAAGTCAAGGTCAAGTCAAGGTCAAGGTCCAGTCAAGGTCAAGTCAAGGTCAAGTCAAGGTCAAGTCAAGGTCAAGCTCAAGTCAAGGTCAAGTCAAGGTCAAGTCAAGGTCATGTCAAGGTCATGTCAAGGTCAAGTCAAGGTCAAGGTCATGTGAAGGTCAGGTCAAGGTCAAGTCAAGGTCGAGTCAAGGTCGAGTCAAGGTCAAGTCAAGGTCAAGTGAAAGTCAAGTCAAGGTCAAGTCAAGGTCAAGTCAAGGTCATGTCAAAGTCATGTCAAGGACAAGTCAAGGTCAAGTCAAGGTCGAGTCAAGGTCAAGTCAAGGTCAAGTGAAGATCATGTCAAGGTCAAGTCAAGGTCAAGTCAAGGTTAAGTCAAGGTCAAGTCAAGGTCACGTCAAGTTCAAGTCAAGGTCATGTCAAGGTCAAGTCAAGGTCATGTCAAGGTCGAGTCAAGGTCAAGTCAAGGTCAAGTCAAGGTCAAGTCAAGGTCAAGTCAAGGTCAAGTCAAGGTCCAGTCAAGGTGAAGTCAAGGTCAAGTCAAGGTCAAGCCAAGGTCCAGTGAAGGTCAAGTCAAGGTCACGTCAATGTCAAGTCAAGGTCAAGTCAAGGTCATGTCAAGGTCAAGGTCAAGCTCAAGTCGAGGTCAACATCAAGTCAATGTCAATGTCAAGTCAAGGTCAAGTCAAGGTCATGTCAAGGTCATGTCATGGTCAAGTCAAGGTCAAGTCAAGGTCAAGTCAAGGTCAAGTCAAGGTCAAGTCAAGGTCAAGTCAAGGTCAAGACAAAGTCAAGTCAAGGTCAAGTCAAGGTCAAGTCAAGGTCATGTCAAGGTTAAGTCAAGGTCAAGTCAAGGTCAAGTCAAGGTCAAGTCAAGGTCAAGTCAAGGTCGAGTCAAGGTCAAGTCAAGGTCAAGTGAAGATCATGTCAAGGTCAAGTCAAGGTCAAGTCAAGGTTAAGTCAAGGTCAAGTCAAGGTCACGTCAAGTTCAAGTCAAGGTCATTTCAAGGTCAAGTCAAGGTCATGTCAAGGTCGAGTCAAGGTCAAGTCAAGGTCAAGTCAAGGTCAAGTCAAGGTCCAGTCAAGGTGAAGTCAAGGCCAAGTCAAGGTCAAGTCAAGGTCGAGTCAAGGTCAAGTCAAGGTCAAGCCAAGGTCCAGTGAAGGTCAAGTCAAGGTCAAGTCAATGTCAAGTCAAGGTCAAGTCAAGGTCATGTCAAGGTCAAGGTCAAGTCAAGGTCATGTCAAGGTCATGTCATGGTCATGTCAAGGTCATGTCATGGTCAAGTCAAGGTCAAGTCAAGGTCAAGTCAAGGTCAAGTCAAGGTCAAGTCAAGGTGAAGTCAAGGTCAAGTCAAGGTCAAGACAAAGTCAAGTCAAGGTCAAGTCAAGGTCAAGTCAAGGTCATGTCAAGGTCAAGTCAAGGTCAAGTCAAGGTCAAGTCAAGGTCATGTCAAGGTTAAGTCAAGGTCAAGTCAAGGTCAAGTCAAGGTCAAGTCAAGGCCAAGTCAAGGTCAAGTCAAGGTCAAGTCAAGGTCAAGTCAAGGTCAAGTCAAGGTCGAGTCAAGGTCAAGTCAAGGTCCAGTGAAGGTCAAGTCAAGGTCAAGTCAAGGTCAAGTCAAGGTCCAGTCAAGCTCAAGTCAAGGTCAAGCCAAGGTCAAGTCAAGGTCATGTCAAGGTTATGTCAAGGTCAAGTCAAGGTCAAGGTCAAGTCAAGGTCGAGTCAAGGTCGAGTCAAGGTCAAGTCAAGGTCAAGTCAAAGTCCAGTGAAGGTCAAGTCAAGGTCAAGTGAAAGTCAAGTCAAGGTCAAGTCAAGGTCAAGTCAAGGTTATGTCAAAGTCATGTCAAGGTCAAGTCAAGGTCAAGTCAAGGTCATGTCAAGGTCAAGTCAAGGTCAAGTCAAGGTCGAGTCAAGGTCAAGTCAAGGTCAAGTGATGATCATGTCAAGGTCAAATCAAGGTCAAGTCAAGGTTAAGTCAAGGTCAAGTCAAGGTCACGTCAAGGTCAAGTCAAGGTCAAGTCAAGGTCAAGTCAAGGTCCAGTCAAGGTCAAGTCAAGGTCAAGTCAAGGTCAAGTCAAGGTCAAGTCAAGGTCAAGTCAAGGTCGAGTCAGGGTCAAGTCAGGGTCCAGTGAAGGTCAAGTCAAGGTCAAGTGAAGGTCAAGTCAAGGTCAAGTCAAGGTCATGTCAAGGTCAAGTCAAGGTCAAGTCAAGGTCAAGTCAAGGTCAAGTCAAGGTCAAGTTAAGGTCAAGTCAAGGTCGAGTCAAGGTCAAGTCAAGGTCAAGTCAAGGTCAAGTGAAGGTCAAGTCAAGGTCAAGTCAGGGTCAAGTCAAGGTCATGTCAAGGTCAAGTCAAGGTCAAGTCTAGGTCAAGTCAAGGTCAAGTCAAGGTCAAGTCAAGGTCAAGTCAAGGTCGAGTCAAGGTCAAGTCAAGGTCCAGTGAAGGTCAAGTCAAGGTCAAGTCAAGGTCAAGCCAAATTCAAGTCAAGGTCAAGTCAAGGTCAAGCTCAAGTCAAGGTCAAGTCAAGGTCAAGTCAAGGTCATGTCAAGGTCATGTCAAGGTCAAGTCAAGGTCAAGGTCATGTGAAGGTCAGGTCAAGGTCAAGTCAAGGTCGAGTCAAGGTCGAGTCAAGGTCAAGTCAAGGTCAAGTGAAAGTCAAGTCAAGGTCAAGTCAAGGTCAAGTCAAGGTCATGTCAAAGTCATGTCAAGGTCAAGTCAAGGTCAAGTCAAGGTCAAGTCAAGGTCGAGTCAAGGTCAAGTCAAGGTCAAGTCAAGGTCAAGGTCCAGTCAAGGTCAAGTCAAGTCAAGGTCAAGGTCAAGTCAAGGTCAAGTCAAGGTCAAGTCAAGGTCATGTCAAGGTCAAGTCAAGGTCAAGGTCATGTGAAGGTCAGGTCAAGGTCAAGTCAAGGTCGAGTCAAGGTCGAGTCAAGGTCAAGTCAAGGTCAAGTGAAAGTCAAGTCAAGGTCAAGTCAAGGTCAAGTCAAGGTCATGTCAAAGTCATGTCAAGGTCAAGTCAAGGTCAAGTCAAGGTCAAGTCAAGGTCGAGTCAAGGTCAAGTCAAGGTCAAGTGAAGATCATGTCAAGGTCAAGTCAAGGTCAAGTCAAGGTTAAGTCAAGGTCAAGTCAAGGTCACGTCAAGTTCAAGTCAAGGTCATGTCAAGGTCAAGTCAAGGTCATGTCAAGGTCGAGTCAAGGTCAAGTCAAGGTCAAGTCAAGGTCAAGTCAAGGTCAAGTCAAGGTCCAGTCAAGGTGAAGTCAAGGTCAAGTCAAGGTCAAGTCAAGGTCAAGTCAAGGTAAAGTCAAGGTCAAGTCAAGGTCGAGTCAAGGTCGAGTCAAGGTCAAGTCAAGGTCAAGTCAAGGTCCAGTCAAGGTCAAGTCAAGGTCAAGGTCAAGGTCATGTGAAGGTCAGGTCAAGGTCAAGTCGAGGTCGAGTCAAGGTCGAGTCAAGGTCGAGTCAAGGTCAAGTCAAGGTCAAGTCAAAGTCCAGTGAAGGTCAAGTCAAGGTCAAGTGAAAGTCAAGTCAAGGTCAAGTCAAGGTCAAGTCAAGGTTATCTCAAAGTCATGCCAAGGTCAAGTCAAGGTCAAGTCAAGGTTATGTCAAGGTCAAGTCAAGGTCAAGGTCAAGTCAAGGTCGAGTCAAGGTCGAGTCAAGGTCAAGTCAAGGTCAAGTCAAAGTCCAGTGAAGGTCAAGTCAAGGTCAAGTGAAAGTCAAGTCAAGGTCAAGTCAAGGTCAAGTCAAGGTTATGTCAAAGTCATGTCAAGGTCAAGTCAAGGTCAAGTCAAGGTCATGTCAAGGTCAAGTCAAGGTCAAGTCAAGGTCGAGTCAAGGTCAAGTCAAGGTCAAGTGAAGATCATGTCAAGGTCAAGTCAAGGTCAAGTCAAGGTTAAGTCAAGGTCAAGTCAAGGTCACGTCAAGGTCAAGTCAAGGTCAAGTCAAGGTCATGTCAAGGTCAAGTTAAGGTCATGTCAAGGTCGAGTCAAGGTCAAGTCAAGGTCAAGTCAAGGTCAAGTCAAGGTCAAGTCAAGGTCAAGTCAAGGTCAAGTCAAGGTCAAGTCAAGGTCCAGTCAAGGTCAAGTCAAGGTCAAGTCAAGGTCAAGTCAAGGTCGAGTCAGGGTCAAGTCAGGGTCCAGTGAAGGTCAAGTCAAGGTCAAGTCAAGGTCAAGTGAAGGTCAAGTCAAGGTCAAGTCAAGGTCATGTCAAGGTCAAGTCAAGGTCAAGTCAAGGTCAAGTCAAGGTCAAGTCAAGGTCGAGTCAAGGTCAAGTCAAGGTCAAGTCAAGGTCAAGTGAAGGTCAAGTCAAGGTCAAGTCAGGGTCAAGTCAAGGTCATGTCAAGGTCATGTCAAGGTCAAGTCAAGGTCAAGTCAAGGTCAAGTCTAGGTCAAGTCAAGGTCAAGTCAAGGTCAAGTCAAGGTCAAGTCAAGGTCAAGTCAAGGTCAAGTCAAGGTCGAGTCAAGGTCAAGTCAAGGTCCAGTGAAGGTCAAGTCAAGGTCAAGTCAAGGTCAAGTCAAGGTCATGCCAAGGTCAAGTCAAGGTCCAGTCAAGGTCAAGTCAAGGTCAAGTCAAGGTCAAGTCAATATCAAGCTGAAGTCAAGGTCAAGTCAAGGTCAAGTCAAGGTCATGTCAAGGTCATGTCAAGGTCAAGTCAAGGTCAAGGTCATGTGAAGGTCAGGTCAAGGTCAAGTCAAGGTCGAGTCAAGGTCGAGTCAAGGTCAAGTCAAGGTCAAGTCAAGGTCAAGTGAAAGTCAAGTCAAGGTCAAGTCAAGGTCAAGTCAAGGTCATGTCAAAGTCATGTCAAGGTCAAGTCAAGGTCAAGTCAAGGTCAAGTCAAGGTCGAGTCAAGGTTAAGTCAAGGTCAAGTGAAGATCATGTCAAGGTCAAGTCAAGGTCAAGTCAAGGTTAAGTCAAGGTCAAGTCAAGGTCACGTCAAGTTCAAGTCAAGGTCATGTCAAGGTCAAGTCAAGGTCATGTCAAGGTCGAGTCAAGGTCAAGTCAAGGTCAAGTCAAGGTCAAGTCAAGGTCAAGTCAAGGTCCAGTCAAGGTGAAGTCAAGGTCAAGTCAAGGTCAAGTCAAGGTCGAGTCAAGGTCAAGTCAAGGTCAAGCCAAGGTCCAGTGAAGGTCAAGTCAAGGTCAAGTCAATGTCAAGACAAGGTCAAGTCAAGGTCATGTCAAGGTCAAGGTCAAGCTCAAGTCGAGGTCAACGTCAAGTCAATGTCAATGTCAAGTCAAGGTCAAGTCAAGGTCATGTCAAGGTCATGTCATGGTCAAGTCAAGGTCAAGTCAAGGTCAAGTCAAGGTCAAGTCAAGGTCAAGTCAAGGTCAAGTCAAGGTCAAGACAAAGTCAAGTCAAGGTCAAGTCAAGCTCAAGTCAAGGTCATGTCAAGGTTAAGTCAAGGTCAAGTCAAGGTCAAGTCAAGGTCAAGTCAAGGCCAAGTCAAGGTCAAGTCAAGGTCAAGTCAAGGTCAAGTCAAGGTCAAGTCAAGGTCGAGTCAAGGTCGAGTCAAGGTCAAGTCAAGGTCCAGTGAAGGTCAAGTCAAGGTCAAGTCAAGGTCAAGTCAAGGTCCAGTCAAGGTCAAGTCAAGGTCAAGTCAAGGTGAAGCTCAAGTCAAGGTCAAGTCAAGGTCAAGGTCAAGTCAAGGTCGAGTCAAGGTCGAGTCAAGGTCAAGTCAAGGTCAAGTCAAAGTCCAGTGAAGGTCAAGTCAAGGTCAAGTGAAAGTCAAGTCAAGGTCAAGTCAAGGTCAAGTCAAGGTTATGTCAAAGTCATGTCAAGGTCAAGTCAAGGTCAAGTCAAGGTCATGTCAAGGTCAAGTCAAGGTCAAGCTCACGTCAAGGTAGAGTCAAGGTCAAGCTCACGTCAAGGTAGAGTCAAGGTCAAGTCAAGGTCAAGGTCAAGTCAAGGTCGAGTCAAGGTCGAGTCAAGGTCAAGTCAAGGTCAAGTCAAGGTCCAGTCAAGGTCAAGTCAAGGTCAAGGTCAAGGTCATGTGAAGGTCAGGTCAAGGTCAAGTCGAGGTCGAGTCAAGGTCGAGTCAAGGTCGAGTCAAGGTCAAGTCAAGGTCAAGTCAAAGTCCAGTGAAGGTCAAGTCAAGGTCAAGTGAAAGTCAAGTCAAGGTCAAGTCAAGGTCAAGTCAAGGTTATCTCAAAGTCATGCCAAGGTCAAGTCAAGGTCAAGTCAAGGTTATGTCAAGGTCAAGTCAAGGTCAAGGTCAAGTCAAGGTCGAGTCAAGGTCGAGTCAAGGTCAAGTCAAGGTCAAGTCAAAGTCCAGTGAAGGTCAAGTCAAGGTCAAGTGAAAGTCAAGTCAAGGTCAAGTCAAGGTCAAGTCAAGGTTATGTCAAAGTCATGTCAAGGTCAAGTCAAGGTCAAGTCAAGGTCATGTCAAGGTCAAGTCAAGGTCAAGTCAAGGTTGAGTCAAGGTCAAGTCAAGGTCAAGTGAAGATCATGTCAAGGTCAAGTCAAGGTCAAGTCAAGGTTAAGTCAAGGTCAAGTCAAGGTCACGTCAAGGTCAAGTCAAGGTCAAGTCAAGGTCATGTCAAGGTCAAGTCAAGGTCATGTCAAGGTCGAGTCAAGGTCAAGTCAAGGTCAAGTCAAGGTCAAGTCAAGGTCAAGTCAAGGTCAAGTCAAGGTCAAGTCAAGGTCCAGTCAAGGTCAAGTCAAGGTCAAGTCAAGGTCAAGTCAAGGTCGAGTCAGGGTCAAGTCAGGGTCCAGTGAAGGTCAAGTCAAGGTCAAGTCAAGGTCAAGTGAAGGTCAAGTCAAGGTCAAGTCAAGGTCATGTCAAGGTCAAGTCAAGGTCAAGTCAAGGTCAAGTCAAGGTCAAGTCAAGGTCAAGTCAAGGTCGAGTCAAGGTCAAGTCAAGGTCAAGTCAAGGTCAAGTGAAGGTCAAGTCAAGGTCAAGTCAGGGTCAAGTCAAGGTCATGTCAAGGTCAAGTCAAGGTCAAGTCAAGGTCAAGTCAAGGTCAAGTCAAGGTCAAGTCAAGGTCAAGTCAAGGTCGAGTCAAGGTCAAGTCAAGGTCGAGTCAAGGTCAAGTCAAGGTCCAGTGAAGGTCAAGTCAAGGTCAAGTCAAGGTCATGCCAAGGTCAAGTCAAGGTCCAGTCAAGGTCAAGTCAAGGTCAAGTCAAGGTCAAGCTGAAGTCAAGGTCAAGTCAAGGTCAAGTCAAGGTCAAGTCAAGGTCATGTCAAGGTCATGTCAAGGTCAAGTCAAGGTCAAGGTCATGTGAAGGTCAGGTCAAGGTCAAGTCAAGGTCGAGTCAAGGTCGAGTCAAGGTCAAGTCAAGGTCAAGTGAAAGTCAAGTCAAGGTCAAGTCAAGGTCAAGTCAAGGTCATGTCAAAGTCATGTCAAGGTCAAGTCAAGGTCAAGTCAAGGTCAAGTCAAGGTCGAGTCAAGGTCAAGTCAAGGTCAAGTGAAGATCATGTCAAGGTCAAATCAAGGTCAAGTCAAGGTTAAGTCAAGGTCAAGTCAAGGTCACGTCAAGTTCAAGTCAAGGTCATTTCAAGGTCAAGTCAAGGTCATGTCAAGGTCGAGTCAAGGTCAAGTCAAGGTCAAGTCAAGGTCAAGTCAAGGTCAAGTTAAGGTCCAGTCAAGGTGAAGTCAAGGCCAAGTCAAGGTCAAGCCAAGGTCCAGTGAAGGTCAAGTCAAGGTCAAGTCAATGTCAAGTCAAGGTCAAGTCAAGGTCATGTCAAGGTCAAGGTCAAGCTCAAGTCAAGGTCAACGTCAAGGTCAAGTCAAGGTCATGTCAAGGTCATGTCATGGTCATGTCAAGGTCATGTCATGGTCAAGTCAAGGTCAAGTCAAGGTCAAGTCAAGGTCAAGTCAAGGTCAAGTCAAGGTCAAGTCAAGGTCAAGACAAAGTCAAGTCAAGGTCAAGTCAAGGTCAAGTCAAGGTCATGTCAAGGTCAAGTCAAGGTCAAGTCAAGGTCAAGTCAAGGTCATGTCAAGGTTAAGTCAAGGTCAAGTCAAGGTCAAGTCAAGGTCAAGTCAAGGTCAAGTCAAGGCCAAGTCAAGGTCAAGTCAAGG
The DNA here is from genome assembly GCA_963662145.1 of Sturmia bella. Taxonomy (NCBI): domain Eukaryota; kingdom Metazoa; phylum Arthropoda; class Insecta; order Diptera; family Tachinidae; genus Sturmia; species Sturmia bella. Next base: position 82,433,010 of record OY759168.1, on the reverse strand, counting down.
TCAAGTCAAGGTCAAGTCAAGGTCAAGTCAAGGTCGAGTCAAGGTCAAGTCAAGGTCCAGTGAAGGTCAAGTCAAGGTCAAGTCAAGGTCAAGTCAAGGTCAAGTCAAGGTCCAGTCAAGTCAAGGTCAAGCTCAAGTCAAGGTCAAGTCAAGGTCAAGTCAAGGTCATGTCAAGGTTATGTCAAGGTCAAGTCAAGGTCAAGGTCAAGTCAAGGTCGAGTCAAGGTCGAGTCAAGGTCAAGTCAAGGTCAAGTCAAAGTCCAGTGAAGGTCAAGTCAAGGTCAAGTGAAAGTCAAGTCAAGGTCAAGTCAAGGTCAAGTCAAGGTCAAGTCAAGGTGAAGTCAAGGTTATGTCAAAGTCATGTCAAGGTCAAGTCAAGGTCAAGTCAAGGTCATGTCAAGGTCAAGTCAAGGTCAAGTCAAGGTCGAGTCAAGGTCAAGTCAAGGTCAAGTGAAGATCATGTCAAGGTCAAGTCAAGGTCAAGTCAAGGTTAAGTCAAGGTCAAGTCAAGGTCACGTCAAGGTCAAGTCAAGGTCAAGTCAAGGTCAAGTCAAGGTCCAGTCAAGGTCAAGTCAAGGTCAAGTCAAGGTCAAGTCAAGGTCAAGTCAAGGTCAAGTCAAGGTCAAGGCAAGGTCGAGTCAGGGTCAAGTCAGGGTCCAGTGAAGGTCAAGTCAAGGTCAAGTGAAGGTCAAGTCAAGGTCATGTCAAGGTCAAGTCAAGGTCAAGTCAAGGTCAAGTCAAGGTCAAGTCAAGGTCGAGTCAAGGTCAAGTCAAGGTCAAGTCAAGGTCAAGTGAAGGTCAAGTCAAGGTCAAGTCAGGGTCAAGTCAAGGTCATGTCAAGGTCATGTCAAGGTCAAGTCAAGGTCAAGTCAAGGTCAAGTCTAGGTCAAGTCAAGGTCAAGTCAAGGTCAAGTCAAGGTCAAGTCAAGGTCGAGTCAAGGTCAAGTCAAGGTCCAGTGAAGGTCAAGTCAAGGTCAAGTCAAGGTCAAGTCATGGTCAAGTCAAATTCAAGTCAAGGTCAAGTCAAGGTCAAGCTCAAGTCAAGGTCAAGTCAAGGTCAAGTCAAGGTCATGTCAAGGTCATGTCAAGGTCAAGTCAAGGTCAAGGTCATGTGAAGGTCAGGTCAAGGTCAAGTCAAGGTCGAGTCAAGGTCGAGTCAAGGTCAAGTCAAGGTCAAGTGAAAGTCAAGTCAAGGTCAAGTCAAGGTCAAGTCAAGGTCATGTCAAAGTCATGTCAAGGTCGAGTCAAGGTCAAGTCAAGGTCAAGTCAAGGTCAAGGTCCAGTCAAGGTCAAGTCAAGGTCAAGTCAAGGTCAAGTCAAGGTCAAGTCAAGGTCAAGCTCAAGTCAAGGTCAAGTCAAGGTCAAGTCAAGGTCATGTCAAGGTCATGTCAAGGTCAAGTCAAGGTCAAGGTCATGTGAAGGTCAGGTCAAGGTCAAGTCAAGGTCGAGTCAAGGTCGAGTCAAGGTCAAGTCAAGGTCAAGTGAAAGTCAAGTCAAGGTCAAGTCAAGGTCAAGTCAAGGTCATGTCAAAGTCATGTCAAGGTCAAGTCAAGGTCAAGTCAAGGTCGAGTCAAGGTCAAGTCAAGGTCAAGTGAAGATCATGTCAAGGTCAAGTCAAGGTCAAGTCAAGGTTAAGTCAAGGTCAAGTCAAGGTCACGTCAAGTTCAAGTCAAGGTCATGTCAAGGTCAAGTCAAGGTCATGTCAAGGTCGAGTCAAGGTCAAGTCAAGGTCAAGTCAAGGTCAAGTCAAGGTCAAGTCAAGGTCAAGTCAAGGTCAAGTCAAGGTCCAGTCAAGGTGAAGTCAAGGTCAAGTCAAGGTCAAGCCAAGGTCCAGTGAAGGTCAAGTCAAGGTCAAGTCAATGTCAAGTCAAGGTCAAGTCAAGGTCATGTCAAGGTCAAGGTCAAGCTCAAGTCGAGGTCAACATCAAGTCAATGTCAATGTCAAGTCAAGGTCAAGTCAAGGTCATGTCAAGGTCATGTCATGGTCAAGTCAAGGTCAAGTCAAGGTCAAGTCAAGGTCAAGTCAAGGTCAAGTCAAGGTCAAGTCAAGGTCAAGACAAAGTCAAGTCAAGGTCAAGTCAAGGTCAAGTCAAGGTCATGTCAAGGTTAAGTCAAGGTCAAGTCAAGGTCAAGTCAAGGTCAAGTCAAGGTCAAGTCAAGGTCGAGTCAAGGTCAAGTCAAGGTCCAGTGAAGGTCAAGTCAAGGTCAAGTCAAGGTCAAGTCAAGGTCAAGTCAAGGTCCAGTCAAGGTCAAGTCAAGGTCAAGTCAAGGTGAAGCTCAAGTCAAGGTCAAGTCAAGGTCAAGTCAAGGTCAAGTCAAGGTCAAGGTCAAGTCAAGGTCAAGTCAAGTTAAAGTCAAGGTCATGTCAAGGTCATGTCAAGTCAAGGTCAAGTCAAGGTCAAGTCAAGGTCAAGTCAAGGTCGAGTCAAGGTCAAGTCAAGGTCCAGTGAAGGTCAAGTCAAGGTCAAGTCAAGGTCAAGTCAAGGTCAAGTCAAGGTCAAGTCAAGGTCAAGTCGAGGTCAAGTCAAGGTCAAGTCAAGGTCGAGTCAAAGTCAAGTCAAGGTCAAGTCAAGGTCAAGTCAAGGTCAAGTCAAGGTCAACTCAAGGTCAAGTCAAGGTCAAGTCAAGGTCATGTCAAGGTTAAGACAAGGTCAAGTCAGGGTCAAGTCAAGGTCAAGTCAAGGTCAATTCAAGGTCAAGTCAAGGTCAACTCAAGGTCAAGTCAAGGTCAAGTCAAGCTCAAGTCAAGGTCAAGTCAAGGTCGAGTCAGGGTCAAGTCAGGGTCCATTGAAGGTCAAGTCAAAGTCAAGTCAAGGTCAAGTCAAAGTCAAGTCAAGGTCAAGTCAAGGTCAAGTCAAGGTCAAGTCAAGGTCATGTCAAGGTCAAGTCAAAGTCAAGTCAAGGTCAAGTCAAGGTCATATCACGGTTAAGTCAAGGTCAAGTCAAGGTCAAGTCAAGGTCAAGTCAAGGTCAAGTCAAGGTCAAGTCAAGGTCGAGTCAGGGTCAAGTCAGGGTCCAGTGAAGGTCAAGTCAAGGTCAAGTCAAGGTCAAGTCAAGGTCAAGTCAAGGTCAAGTGAAGATCATGTCAAGGTCAAGTCAAGGTCAAGTCAAGGTTAAGTCAAGGTCAAGGTCATGTCAAGGTCGAGTCAAGGTCAAGTCAAGGTCAAGTCAAGGTCATGTCAAGGTCAAGGTCATGTCAAGGTCGAGTCAAGGTCAAGTCAAGGTCAAGTCAAGGTCAAGTCAAGGTCAAGTCAAGGTCCAGTCAAGGTCAAGTCAAGGTCAAGTCAAGGTCAAGTCAAGGTCGAGTCAAGGTCAAGTCAAGGTCAAGCCAAGGTCCAGTGAAGGTCAAGTCAAGGTCAAGTCAATGTCAAGTCAAGGTCAAGTCAAGGTCAAGTCAAGGTCAAGTCAATGTCAAAGCAAGGTCATGTCAAGGTCAAGTCAAGGTCAAGTCAAGGTCATGTCAAGGTCATGTCATGGTCAAGTCAAGGTCAAGTCAAGCTCAAGTCAAGGTCAAGTCAAGGTCGAGTAAAGGTCAAGTCAAGGTCAAGTCAAGGTCCAGTGAAGGTCAAGTCAAGGTCAAGTCAAGGTCAAGTCAAAGTAAGTCAAGGTCAAGTCAAGGTCAAGTCAAGGTCATGTCAAGGTCAAGTCAAGGTCAAGTCAAGGTCATGTCAAGGTTAAGTCAAGGTCAAGTCAAGGTCAATACAAGGTCAAGTCAAAGTCAAGTCAAGTCAAGGTCAAGTCAAGGTCAAGTCAAGGTCAAGTCAAGGTCATGTCAAGGTCAAGTCAAAGTCAAGTCAAGGTCAAGTCCAGGTCATGTCAAGGTTAAGTCAAGGTCAAGTCAATGTCAAGTCAAGGTCAAGTCAAGGTCAAGTCAAGGTCAAGTCAAGGTCATGTCAAGGTTAAGTCAAGGTCAAGTCAAGGTCAAGTCAAGGTCAAGTCAAGGTCAAGTAAAGGTCAAGTCAAGGTCGAGTCAGGGTCAAGTCAGGGTCCAGTGAAGGTCAAGTCAAGGTCAAGTCAAGGTCAAGTGAAGGTCAAGTCAAGGTCAAGTCAAGGTCATGTCAAGTTCAAGTCAAGGTCAAGTCAAGGTCAAGTCAAGGTCAAGTCAAAGTCGAGTCAAGGTCAAGTCAAGGTCAAGTCAAGGTCAAGTCAAGGTCAAGTGAAGGTCAAGTCAAGGTCAAGTCAGGGTCAAGTCAAGGTCATGTCAAGGTCATGTCAAGGTCAAGTCAAGGTCAAGTCAAGGTCAAGTCTAGGTCAAGTCAAGGTCAAGTCAAGGTCAAGTCAAGGTCAAGTCAAGGTCGAGTCAAGGTCAAGTCAAGGTCCAGTGAAGGTCAAGTCAAGGTCAAGTCAAGGTCAAGTCAAAGTCATGCCAAGGTCAAGTCAAGGTCAAGTCAAGGTCAAGGTCCAGTCAAGGTCAAGCTCAAGTCAAGGTCAAGTCAAGGTCAAGTCAAGGTCAAGTCAAGGTCATGGCAAGGTCATGTCAAGGTCAAGTCAAGGTCAAGGTCATGTGAAGGTCAGGTCAAGGTCAAGTCAAGGTCGAGTCAAGGTCGAGTCAAGGTCAAGTCAAGGTCAAGTGAAAGTCAAGTCAAGGTCAAGTCAAGGTCAAGTCAAGGTCATGTCAAAGTCATGTCAAGGTCAAGTCAAGGTCAAGTCAAGGTCAAGTCTAGGTCGAGTCAAGGTCAAGTCAAGGTTAAGTCAAGGTCAAGTCAAGGTCACGTCAAGTTCAAGTCAAGGTCATGTCAAGGTCAAGTCAAGGTCATATCAAGGTCGAGTCAAGGTCAAGTCAAGGTCAAGTCAAGGTCAAGTCAAGGTCAAGTCAAGGTCCAGTCAAGGTGAAGTCAAGGTCAAGTCAAGGTCAAGTCAAGGTCGAGTCAAGGTCAAGTCAAGGTCAAGCCAAGGTCCAGTGAAGGTCAAGTCAAGGTCAAGTCAATGTCAAGTCAAGGTCAAGTCAAGGTCATGTCAAGGTCAAGCTCAAGTCAAGGTCAACGTCAAGTCAATGTCAATGTCAAGTCAAGGTCAAGTCAAGGTCATGTCAAGGTCATGTCATGGTCAAGTCAAGGTCAAGTCAAGGTCAAGTCAAGGTCAAGTCAAGGTCAAGTCAAGGTCAAGACAAAGTCAAGTCAAGGTCAAGTCAAGGTCAAGTCAAGGTCATGTCAAGGTCAAGTCAAGGTCAAGTCAAGGTCAAGTCAAGGTCAAGTCAAGGTCAAGTCAAGGTCAAGTCAAGGTCATGTCAAGGTTAAGTCAAGGTCAAGTCAAGGCCAAGTCAAGGTCAAGTCAAGGTCAAGTCAAGGTCAAGTCAAGGTCAAGTCAAGGTCAAGTCAAGGTCAAGTCAAGGTCAAGTCAAGGTCAAGTCAAGGTCAAGACAAAGTCAAGTCAAGGTCAAGTCAAGGTCAAGTCAAGGTCATGTCAAGGTCAAGTCAAGGTCAAGTCAAGGTCAAGTCAAGGTCAAGTCAAGGTCAAGTCAAGGTCATGTCAAGGTTAAGTCAAGGTCAAGTCAAGGTCAAGTCAAGGTCAAGTCAAGGTCAAGTAAAGGTCAAGTCAAGGTCGAGTCAGGGTCAAGTCAGGGTCCAGTGAAGGTCAAGTCAAGGTCATGTCAAGGTCAAGTCAAGGTCAAGTCAAGGTCGAGTCAAGGTCAAGTCAAGGTCAAGTGAAGATCATGTCAAGGTCAAGTCAAGGTCAAGTCAAGGTTAAGTCAAGGTCAAGTCAAGGTCACGTCAAGGTCAAGTCAAGGTCAAGTCAAGGTCATGTCAAGGTCAAGTCAAGGTCATGTCAAGGTCGAGTCAAGGTCAAGTCAAGGTCAAGTCAAGGTCAAGTCAAGGTCAAGTCAAGGTCAAGTCTAGGTCAAGTCAAGGTCAAGTCAAGGTCAAGTCAAGGTCAAGTCAAGGTCAAGTCAAGGTCGAGTCAGGGTCAAGTCAGGGTCCAGTGAACGTCAAGTCAAGGTCAAGTCAAGGTCAAGTGAAGGTCAAGTCAAGGTCAAGTCAAGGTCATGTCAAGGTCAAGTCAAGGTCAAGTCAAGGTCAAGTCAAGGTCAAGTCAAGGTCAAGTCAAGGTCGAGTCAAGGTCAAGTCAAGGTCAAGTCAAGGTCAAGTGAAGGTCAAGTCAAGGTCAAGTCAGGGTCAAGTCAAGGTCATGTCAAGGTCATGTCAAGGTCAAGTCAAGGTCAAGTCAAGGTCAAGTCTAGGTCAAGTCAAGGTCAAGTCAAGGTCAAGTCAAGGTCAAGTCAAGGTCGAGTCAAGGTCAAGTCAAGGTCCAGTGAAGGTCAAGTCAAGGTCAAGTCAAGGTCAAGTCAAGGTCAAGTCAAGGTCATGCCAAGGTCAAGTCAAGGTCAAGGTCCAGTCAAGGTCAATTCAAGGTCAAGTCAAGGTCAAGCTCAAGTCAAGGTCAAGTCAAGGTCAAGTCAAGGTCAAGGTCATGTCAAGGTCATGTCAAGGTCAAGTCAAGGTCAAGGTCATGTGAAGGTCAGGTCAAGGTCAAGTCAAGGTCGAGTCAAGGTCGAGTCAAGGTCAAGTCAAGGTCAAGTGAAAGTCAAGTCAAGGTCAAGTCAAGGTCAAGTCAAGGTCATGTCAAAGTCATGTCAAGGTCAAGTCAAGGTCAAATCAAGTTCAAGTCAAGGTCGAGTCAAGGTCAAGTCAAGGTCAAGTCAAGGTTAAGTCAAGGTCAAGTCAAGGTCACTTCAAGTTCAAGTCAAGGTCATGTCAAGGTCAAGTCAAGGTCATGTCAAGGTCAAGTCAAGGTCAAGTCAAGGTCAAGTAAAGGTCAAGTCAAGGTCGAGTCAGGGTCAAGTCAGGGTCCAGTGAAGGTCAAGTCAAGGTCAAGTCAAGGTCAAGTGAAGGTCAAGTCAAGGTCAAGTCAAGGTCATGTCAAGGTCAAGTCAAGGTCAAGTCAAGGTCAAGTCAAGGTCAAGTCAAAGTCGAGTCAAGGTCAAGTCAAGGTCAAGTCAAGGTCAAGTGAAGGTCAAGTCAAGGTCAAGTCAAGGTCAAGTCAAAGACAAGTCAAGTCAAGGTCAAGTCAAGGTCAAGTCAAGGTCATGTCAAGGTCAAGTGAAAGTCAAGTCAAGGTCAAGTCAAGGTCAAGTCAAAGTAAAGTCAAGGTCAAGTCAAGGTCAAGTCAAGGTCAAGTCAAGGTCAAGTCAAGGTCATGTCAAGGTCAAGTCAAGGTCAAGTCAAGGTCATGTCAAGGTTAAGTCAAGGTCAAGTCAAGGTCAAGTCAAGGTCAAGTCAAAGTCAAGTCAAGTCAAGGTCAAGTCAAGGTCAAGTCAAGGTCAAGTCAAGGTCATGTCAAGGTCAAGTCAAAGTCAAGTCAAGGTCAAGTCCAGGTCATGTCAAGGTTAAGTCAAGGTCAAGTCAAGGTCAAGTCAAGGTCAAGTCAAGGTCAAGTCAAGGTCAAGTCAAGGTCAAGTCAAGGTCATGTCAAGGTTAAGTCAAGGTCAAGTCAAGGTCAAGTCAAGGTCAAGTCAAGGTCAAGTAAAGGTCAAGTCAAGGTCAAGTCAAGGTCAAGTGAAGGTCAAGTCAAGGTCAAGTCAAGGTCATGTCAAGGTCATGTCAAGGTCAAGTCAAGGTCAAGTCAAGGTCAAGTCAAGGTCAAGTCAAAGTCGAGTCAAGGTCAAGTCAAGGTCAAGTCAAGGTCAAGTGAAGGTCAAGTCAAGGTCAAGTCAGGGTCAAGTCAAGGTCATGTCAAGGTCATGTCAAGGTCAAGTCAAGGTCAAGTCAAGGTCAAGTCTAGGTCAACTCAAGGTCAAGTCAAGGTCAAGTCAAGGTCGAGTCAAGGTCAAGTCAAGGTCCAGTGAAGGTCAAGTCAAGGTCAAGTCAAGGTCAAGTCAAGGTCAAGTCAAGGTCATGCCAAGGTCAAGTCAAGGTCAAGTCAAGGTCAAGGTCCAGTCAAGGTCAAGCTCAAGTCAAGGTCAAGTCAAGGTCAAGTCAAGGTCAAGTCAATTTCATGTCAAGGTCATGTCAAGGTCAAGTCAAGGTCAAGGTCATGTGAAGGTCAGGTCAAGGTCAAGTCAAGGTCGAGTCAAGGTCGAGTCAAGGTCAAGTCAAGGTCAAGTGAAAGTCAAGTCAAGGTCAAGTCAAGGTCAAGTCAAGGTCATGTCAAAGTCATGTCAAGGTCAAGTCAAGGTGAAGTCAAGGTCAAGTCAAGGTAGAGTCAAGGTCAAGTCAAGGGCAAGTCAAGGTTAAGTCAAGGTCAAGTCAAGGTCACGTCAAGTTCAAGTCAAGGTCATGTCAAGGTCAAGTCAAGGTCATGTCAAGGTCATGTCAAGGTCGAGTCAAGGTCAAGTCAAGGTCAAGTCAAGGTCAAGTCAAGGTCAAGTCAAGGTCAAGTCTAGGTCAAGTCAAGGTCAAGTCAAGGTCAAGTCAAGGTCAAGTCAAGGTCGAGTCAGGGTCAAGTCAGGGTCCAGTGAACGTCAAGTCAAGGTCAAGTCAAGGTCAAGTGAAGGTCAAGTCAAGGTCAAGTCAAGGTCATGTCAAGGTCAAGTCAAGGTCAAGTCAAGGTCAAGTCAAGGTCAAGTCAAGGTCAAGTCAAGGTCAAGTCAAGGTCGAGTCAAGGTCAAGTCAAGGTCAAGTCAAGGTCAAGTGAAGGTCAAGTCAAGGTCAAGTCAGGGTCAAGTCAAGGTCATGTCAAGGTCATGTCAAGGTCAAGTCAAGGTCAAGTCAAGGTCAAGTCTAGGTCAAGTCAAGGTCAAGTCAAGGTCAAGTCAAGGTCAAGTCAAGGTCGAGTCAAGGTCAAGTCAAGGTCCAGTGAAGGTCAAGTCAAGGTCAAGTCAAGGTCAAGTCAAGGTCAAGTCAAGGTCATGCCAAGGTCAAGTCAAGGTCAAGGTCCAGTCAAGGTCAATTCAAGGTCAAGTCAAGGTCAAGCTCAAGTCAAGGTCAAGTCAAGGTCAAGTCAAGGTCAAGGTCATGTCAAGGTCATGTCAAGGTCAAGTCAAGGTCAAGGTCATGTGAAGGTCAGGTCAGGTCAAGGTCAAGTCAAGGTCGAGTCAAGGTCGAGTCAAGGTCAAGTCAAGGTCAAGTGAAAGTCAAGTCAAGGTCAAGTCAAGGTCAAGTCAAGGTCATGTCAAAGTCATGTCAAGGTCAAGTCAAGGTGAAGTCAAGGTCAAGTCAAGGTCAAGTCAAGGTCGAGTCAAGGTCAAGTCAAGGGCAAGTCAAGGTTAAGTCAAGGTCAAGTCAAGGTCACGTCAAGTTCAAGTCAAGGTCATGTCAAGGTCATGTCAAGGTCATGTCAAGGTCGAGTCAAGGTCAAGTCAAGGTCAAGTCAAGGTCAAGTCAAGGTCAAGTCAAGGTCAAGTCAAGGTCAAGTCAAGGTCCAGTCAAGGTGAAGTCAAGGTCAAGTCAAGGTCAAGTCAAGGTCGAGTCAAGGTCAAGTCAAGGTCAAGCCAAGGTCCAGTGAAGGTCAAGTCAAGGTCAAGTCAATGTCAAGTCAAGGTCAAGTCAAGGTCATGTCAAGGTAAAGGTCAAGCTCAAGTCAAGGTCAACGTCAAGTCAATGTCAATGTCAAGTCAAGGTCAAGTCAAGGTCATGTCAAGGTCATGTCATGGTCAAGTCAAGGTCAAGTCAAGGTCAAGTCAAGGTCAAGTCAAGGTCAAGACAAAGTCAAGTCAAGGTCAAGTCAAGGTCAAGTCAAGGTCATGTCAAGGTCAAGTCAAGGTCAAGTCAAGGTCAAGTCAAGGTCAAGTCAAGGTCAAGTCAAGGTCATGTCAAGGTTAAGTCAAGTTCAAGTCAAGGCCAAGTCAAGGTCAAGTCAAGGTCAAGTCAAGGTCAAGTCAAGGTCAAGTCAAGGTCGAGTCAAGGTCAAGTCAAGGTCCAGTGAAGGTCAAGTCAAGGTCAAGTCAAGGTCAAGTCAAGGTCAAGTCAAGGTCAAGTCAAGGTCCAGTCAAGGTCAAGTCAAGGTCAAGCTCAAGTCAAGGTCAAGTCAAGGTCAAGTCAAGGTCAAGTCAAGGTCATGTCAAGGTTATGTCAAGGTCAAGTCAAGGTCAAGGTCAAGCCAAGGTCGAGTCAAGGTCGAGTCAAGGTCAAGTCAAGGTCAAGTCAAAGTCCAGTCAAGGTCAAGTCAAGGTCAAGTGAAAGTCAAGTCAAGGTCAAGTCAAGGTCAAGTCAAGGTTATGTCAAAGTCATGTCAAGGTCAAGTCAAGGTCAAGTCAAGGTCATGTCAAGGTCAAGTCAAGGTCAAGTCAAGGTCGAGTCAAGGTCAAGGTCAAGTGAAGATCATGTCAAGGTCAAGTCAAGGTCAAGTCAAGGTTAAGTCAAGGTCAAGTCAAGGTCACGTCAAGGTCAAGTCAAGGTCAAGTCAAGGTCATGTCAAGGTCAAGTCAAGGTCATGTCAAGGTCGAGTCAAGGTCAAGTCAAGGTCAAGTCAAGGTCAAGTCAAGGTCAAGTCAATGTCCAGTCAAGGTCAAGTCTAGGTCAAGTCAAGGTCAAGTCAAGGTCAAGTCAAGGTCAAGTCAAGGTCGAGTCAGGGTCAAGTCAGGGTCCAGTGAACGTCAAGTCAAGGTCAAGTCAAGGTCAAGTGAAGGTCAAGTCAAGGTCAAGTCAAGGTCATGTCAAGGTCAAGTCAAGGTCAAGTCAAGGTCAAGTCAAGGTCAAGTCAAGGTCAAGTCAAGGTCGAGTCAAGGTCAAGTCAAGGTCAAGTCAAGGTCAAGTGAAGGTCAAGTCAAGGTCAAGTCAGGGTCAAGTCAAGGTCATGTCAAGGTCATGTCAAGGTCAAGTCAAGGTCAAGTCAAGGTCAAGTCTAGGTCAAGTCAAGGTCAAGTCAAGGTCAAGTCAAGGTCAAGTCAAGGTCGAGTCAAGGTCAAGTCAAGGTCCAGTGAAGGTCAAGTCAAGGTCAAGTCAAGGTCAAGTCAAGTCAAGGTCATGCCAAGGTCAAGTCAAGGTCCAGTCAAGGTCAATTCAAGGTCAAGTCAAGGTCAAGCTCAAGTCAAGCTCAAGTCAAGGTCAAGTCAAGGTCAAGGTCATGTCAAGGTCATGTCAAGGTCAAGTCAAGGTCAAGGTCATGTGAAGGTCAGGTCAAGGTCAAGTCAAGGTCGAGTCAAGGTCGAGTCAAGGTCAAGTCAAGGTCAAGTGAAAGTCAAGTCAAGGTCATGTCAAAGTCATGTCAAGGTCAAGTCAAGGTCAAGTCAAGGTCGAGTCAAGGTCAAGTCAAGGTCAAGTGAAGATCATGTCAAGGTCAAGTCAAGGTCATGTCAAGGTCAAGTCAAGGTCAAGTCAAGGTCAAGTCAAGGTCACGTCAAGTTCAAGTCAAGGTCATGTCAAGGTCAAGTCAAGGTCAAGTCAAGGTCAAGTCAAGGTCAAGTCAAGGTCAAGTCAAGGTCAAGTCAAGGTGAAGTCAAGGTGAAGTCAAGGTCAAGTCAAGGTCGAGTCAAGGTCAAGTCAAGGTCAAGCCAAGGTCCAGTGAAGGTCAAGTCAAGGTCAAGTCAATGTCAAGTCAAGGTCAAGTCAAGGTCATGTCAAGGTCAAGGTCAAGCTCAAGTCAAGGTCAACGTCAAGTCAATGTCAATGTCAAGTCAAGGTCAAGTCAAGGTCATGTCAAGGTCATGTCATGGTCAAGTCAAGGTCAAGTCAAGGCCAAGTCAAGGTCAAGTGAAGGTCAAGTCAAGGTCAAGTCAAGGTCAAGACAAAGTCAAGTCAAGGTCAAGTCAAGGTCAAGTCAAGGTCAAGACAAAGTCAAGTCAAGGTCAAGTCAAGGTCAAGTCAAGGTCAAGTCAAGGTCATGTCAAGGTCAAGTCAAGGTCAAGTCAAGGTCAAGTCAAGGTCATGTCAAGGTTAAGTCAAGGTCAAGTCAAGGTCAAGTCAAGGTCAAGTCAAGGCCAAGTCAAGGTCAAGTCAAGGTCAAGTCAAGGTCAAGTCAAGTTCAAGTCAAGGTCGAGTCAAGGTCAAGTCAAGGTCCAGTGAAGGTCAAGTCAAGGTCAAGTCAAGGTCAAGTCAAGGTCAAGTCAAGGTCCAGTCAAGGTCAAGTCAAGGTCAAGCTCAAGTCAAGGTCAAGTCAAGGTCAAGGTCAAGTCAAGGTCAAGTCAAAGTCATGTCAAGGTTATGTCAAGGTCAAGTCAAGGTCAAGGTCAAGTCAAGGTCGAGTCAAGGTCGAGTCAAGGTCAAGTCAAAGTCCAGTGAAGGTCAAGTCAAGGTCAAGTGAAAGTCAAGTCAAGGTCAAGTCAAGGTCAAGTCAAGGTCAAGTCAAGGTTATGTCAAAGTAATGTCAAGGTCAAGTCAAGGTCAAGTCAAGGTCATGTCAAGGTCAAGTCAAGGTCAAGTCAAGGTCAAGTCAAGGTCAAGTCAAGGTTAAGTCAAGGTCAAGTCAAGCTCACGTCAAGGTCAAGTCAAGGTCATGTCAAGGTCATGTCAAGGTCAAGTCAAGGTCATGTCAAGGTCGAATCAAGGTCAAGTCAAGGTCAAGTCAAGGTCAAGTCAAGGTCAAGTCAAGGTCCAGTCAAGGTCAAGTCAAGGTCAAGTCAAGGTCGAGTCAGGGTCAAGTCAGGGTCCAGTGAAGGTCAAGTCAAGGTCAAGTCAAGGTCAAGTGAAGGTCAAGTCAAGGTCAAGTCAAGGTCATGTCAAGGTCAAGTCAAGGTCAAGTCAAGGTCAAGTCAAGGTCAAGTCAAGGTCAAGTCAAGGTCGAGTCAAGGTCAAGTCAAGGTCAAGTCAAGGTCAAGTGAAGGTCAAGTCAAGGTCAAGTCAGGGTCAAGTCAAGGTCATGTCAAGGTCATGTCAAGGTCAAGTCAAGGTCAAGTCAAGGTCAAGTCAAGGTCAAGTCTAGGTCAAGTCAAGGTCAAGTCAAGGTCAAGTCAAGGTCAAGTCAATGTCGAGTCAAGGTCAAGTCAATGTCCAGTGAAGGTCAAGTCAAGGTCAAGTCAAGGTCAAGTCAAGGTCATGCCAAGGTCAAGTCAAGGTCAAGTCAAGGTCAAGGTCCAGTCAAGGTCAAGTCAAGGTCAAGTCAAGGTCAAGCTCAACTCAAGGTCAAGTCAAGGTCAACTCAAGGTCAAGTCAAGGTCATGTCAAGGTCATGTCAAGGTCAAGTCAAGGTCAAGGTCATGTGAAGGTCAGGTCAAGGTCAAGTCAAGGTCGAGTCAAGGTCAAGTCAAGGTCAAGTGAAAGTCAAGTCAAGGTCAAGTCAAGGTCAAGTCAAGGTCATGTCAAGGTTAAGTCAAGGTCAAGTCAAGGTCAAGTCAAGGTCAAGTCAAGGTCAAGTCAAGGTCAAGTCAAGGTCAAGTAAAGGTCAAGTCAAGGTCGAGTCAGGGTCAAGTCAGGGTCCAGTGAAGGTCAAGTCAAGGTCAAGTCAAGGTCAAGTGAAGGTCAAGTCAAGGTCAAGTCAAGGTCATGTCAAGGTCAAGTCAAGGTCAAGTCAAGGTCAAGTCAAGGTCAAGTCAAGGTCGAGTCAAGGTCAAGTCAAGGTCAAGGTCAAGCCAAGGTCGAGTCAAGGTCGAGTCAAGGTCAAGTCAAGGTCAAGTCAAAGTCCAGTCAAGGTCAAGTCAAGGTCAAGTGAAAGTCAAGTCAAGGTCAAGTCAAGGTCAAGTCAAGGTTATGTCAAAGTCATGTCAAGGTCAAGTCAAGGTCAAGTCAAGGTCATGTCAAGGTCAAGTCAAGGTCAAGTCAAGGTCGAGTCAAGGTCAAGTCAAGGTCAAGTGAAGATCATGTCAAGGTCAAGTCAAGGTCAAGTCAAGGTTAAGTCAAGGTCAAGTCAAGGTCACGTCAAGGTCAAGTCAAGGTCAAGTCAAGGTCATGTCAAGGTCAAGTCAAGGTCATGTCAAGGTCGAGTCAAGGTCAAGTCAAGGTCAAGTCAAGGTCAAGTCAAGGTCAAGTCAAGGTCCAGTCAAGGTCAAGTCTAGGTCAAGTCAAGGTCAAGTCAAGGTCAAGTCAAGGTCAAGTCAAGGTCGAGTCAGGGTCAAGTCAGGGTCCAGTGAACGTCAAGTCAAGGTCAAGTCAAGGTCAAGTGAAGGTCAAGTCAAGGTCAAGTCAAGGTCATGTCAAGGTCAAGTCAAGGTCAAGTCAAGGTCAAGTCAAGGTCAAGTCAAGGTCAAGTCAAGGTCGAGTCAAGGTCAAGTCAAGGTCAAGTCAAGGTCAAGTGAAGGTCAAGTCAAGGTCAAGTCAGGGTCAAGTCAAGGTCATGTCAAGGTCATGTCAAGGTCAAGTCAAGGTCAAGTCAAGGTCAAGTCTAGGTCAAGTCAAGGTCAAGTCAAGGTCAAGTCAAGGTCAAGTCAAGGTCGAGTCAAGGTCAAGTCAAGGTCCAGTGAAGGTCAAGTCAAGGTCAAGTCAAGGTCAAGTCAAGGTCAAGTCAAGGTCATGCCAAGGTCAAGTCAAGGTCAAGGTCCAGTCAAGGTCAATTCAAGGTCAAGTCAAGGTCAAGCTCAAGTCAAGGTCAAGTCAAGGTCAAGTCAAGGTCAAGGTCATGTCAAGGTCAAGTCAAGGTCAAGGTCATGTGAAGGTCAGGTCAAGGTCAAGTCAAGGTCGAGTCAAGGTCGAGTCAAGGTCAAGTCAAGGTCAAGTGAAAGTCAAGTCAAGGTCAAGTCAAGGTCAAGTCAAGGTCATGTCAAAGTCATGTCAAGGTCAAGTCAAGGTCGAGTCAAGGTCAAGTCAAGGTCGAGTCAAGGTCAAGTCAAGGTCAAGTGAAGATCATGTCAAGGTCAAGTCAAGGTCAAGTCAAGGTTAAGTCAAGGTCAAGTCAAGGCCACGTCAAGTTCAAGTCAAGGTCATGTCAAGGTCAAGTCAAGGTCGAGTCAAGGTCAAGTCAAGGTCAAGTCAAGGTCAAGTCAAGGTCAAGTCAAGGTCCAGTCAAGGTGAAGTCAAGGTCAAGTCAAGGTCAAGTCAAGGTCGAGTCAAGGTCAAGTCAAGGTCAAGCCAAGGTCCAGTGAAGGTCAAGTCAAGGTCAAGTCAATGTCAAGTCAAGGTCAAGTCAAGGTCATGTCAAGGTCAAGGTCAAGCTCAAGTCAAGGTCAACGTCAAGTCAATGTCAATGTCAAGTCAAGGTCAAGTCAAGGTCATGTCAAGGTCATGTCATGGTCAAGTCAAGGTCAAGTCAAGGCCAAGTCAAGGTCAAGTGAAGGTCAAGTCAAGGTCAAGTCAAGGTCAAGACAAAGTCAAGTCAAGGTCAAGTCAAGGTCAAGTCAAGGTCAAGTCAAGGTCATGTCAAGGTCAAGTCAAGGTCAAGTCAAGGTCAAGTCAAGGTCATGTCAAGGTTAAGTCAAGGTCAAGTCAAGGTCAAGTCAAGGTCAAGTCAAGGCCAAGTCAAGGTCAAGTCAAGGTCAAGTCAAGGTCAAGTCAAGTTCAAGTCAAGGTCGAGTCAAGTTCAAGTCAAGGTCCAGTGAAGGTCAAGTCAAGGTCAAGTCAAGGTCAAGTCAAGGTCAAGTCAAGGTCCAGTCAAGGTCAAGTCAAGGTCAAGTCAAGGTCAAGCTCAAGTCAAGGTCAAGTCAAGGTCAAGGTCAAGTAAAGGTCAAGTCAAAGTCATGTCAAGGTTATGTCAAGGTCAAGTCAAGGTCAAGGTCAAGTCAAGGTCGAGTCAAGGTCGAGTCAAGGTCAAGTCAAAGTCCAGTGAAGGTCAAGTCAAGGTCAAGTGAAAGTCAAGTCAAGGTCAAGTCAAGGTCAAGTCAAGGTTATGTCAAAGTCATGTCAAGGTCAAGTCAAGGTCAAGTCAAGGTCATGTCAAGGTCAAGTCAAGGTCAAGTCAAGGTCGAGTCAAGGTCAAGTCAAGGTCAAGTCAAGGTTAAGTCAAGGTTAAGTCAAGCTCACGTCAAGGTCAAGTCAAGGTCATGTCAAGGTCAAGTCAAGGTTATGTCAAGGTCGAGTCAAGGTCAAGTCAAGGTCAAGTCAAGGTCAAGTCAAGGTCAAGTCAAGGTCAAGTCAAGGTCCAGTCAAGGTCAAGTCAAGGTCAAGTCAAGGTCAAGTCAAGGTCGAGTCAGGGTCAAGTCAGGGTCCAGTGAAGGTCAAGTCAAGGTCAAGTCAAGGTCAAGTGAAGGTCAAGTCAACGTCAAGTCAAGGTCATGTCAAGGTCAAGTCAAGGTCAAGTCAAGGTCAAGTCAAGGTCAAGTCAAGGTCGAGTCAAGGTCAAGTCAAGGTCAAGTCAAGGTCAAGTGAAGGTCAAGTCAAGGTCAAGTCAGGGTCAAGTCAAGGTCATGTCAAGGTCATGTCAAGGTCAAGTCAAGGTCAAGGTCAAGTCTAGGTCAAGTCAAGGTCAAGTCAAGGTCAAGTCAAGGTCAAGTCAAGGTCGAGTCAAGGTCAAGTCAAGGTCAAGTCAAGGTCATGCCAAGGTCAAGTCAAGGTCAAGTCAAGGTCAAGTCAAGGTCAAAGTCCAGTCAAGGTCAAGTCAAGGTCAAGTCAAGGTCAAGCTCAACTCAAGGTCAAGTCAAGGTCAAGTCAAGGTCAAGTCAAGGTCAAGTCAAGGTCAAGCTCAACTCAAGGTCAAGTCAAAGTCAAGTCAAGGTCAAGTCAAGGTCATGTCAAGGTCATGTCAAGGTCAAGTCAAGGTCAAGGTCATGTGAAGGTCAGGTCAAGGTCAAGTCAAGGTCGAGTCAAGGTCGAGTCAAGGTCAAGTCAAGGTCAAGTCAAGGTCAAGTCAAGGTCAAGTCAAGGTCAAGTCAAGGTCAAGTCAAGGTCAAGTCAAGGTCAAGTAAAGGTCAAGTCAAGGTCGAGTCAGGGTCAAGTCAGGGTCCAGTGAAGGTCAAGTCAAGGTCAAGTGAAGGTCAAGTCAAGGTCAAGTCAAGGTCATGTCAAGGTCAAGTCAAGGTCAAGTCAAGGTCAAGTCAAGGTCGAGTCAAGGTCAAGTCAAGGTCAAGTGAAGGTCAAGTCAAGGTCAAGTCAGGGTCAAGTCAAGGTCATGTCAAGGTCATGTCAAGGTCAAGTCAAGGTCAAGTCAAGGTCAAGTCTAGGTCAAGTCAAGGTCAAGTCAAGGTCAAGTCAAGGTCAAGTCAAGGTCGAGTCAAGGTCAAGTCAAGGTCCAGTGAAGGTCAAGTCAAGGTCAAGTCAAGGTCAAGTCAAGGTCAAGTCAAGGTCAAGTCAAGGTCATGCCAAGGTCAAGTCAAGGTCGAGTCAAGGTCAAGGTCCAGTCAAGGTCAAGCTCAAGTCAAGGTCAAGTCAAGGTCATGTCAAGGTCATGTCAAGGTCAAGTCAAGGTCAAGTCAAGGTCATGTCAAGGTCATGTCAAGGTCATGTCAAGGTCAAGTCAAGGTCAAGGTCATGTGAAGGTCAGGTCAAGGTCAAGTCAAGGTCGAGTCAAGGTCAAGTCAAGGTCAAGTGAAAGTCAAGTCAAGGTCAAGTCAAGGTCAAGTCAAGGTCATGTCAAAGTCATGTCAAGGTCAAGTCAAGGTCAAGTCAAGGTCAAGTCAAGGTCGAGTCAAGGTCAAGTCAAGGTCAAGTGAAGATCATGTCAAGGTCAAGTCAAGGTCAAGTCAAGGTTAAGTCAAGGTCAAGTCAAGGTCACGTCAAGTTCAAGTCAAGGTCATGTCAAGGTCATGTCAAGGTCAAGTCAAGGTCATGTCAAGGTCGAGTCAAGGTCAAGTCAAGGTCAAGTCAAGGTCAAGTCAAGGTCAAGTCAAGGTCCAGTCAAGGTGAAGTCAAGGTCAAGTCAAGGTCAAGTCAAGGTCGAGTCAAGGTCAAGTCAACGTCAAGCCAAGGTACAGTGAAGGTCAAGTCAAGGTCAAGTCAATGTCAAGTCAAGGTCAAGTCAAGGTCATGTCAAGGTCAAGGTCAAGCTCAAGTCAAGGTCAAGCTCAAGTCAAGGTCAACGTCAAGTCAATGTCAAGTCAAGGTCAAGTCAAGGTCATGTCAAGGTCATGTCATGGTCAAGTCAAGGTCAAGTCAAGGTCAAGTCAAGGTCAAGTCAAGGTCAAGTCAAGGTCAAGTCAAGGTCAAGACAAAGTCAAGTCAAGGTCAAGTCAAGGTCAAGTCAAGGTCATGTCAAGGTCAACTCAAGGTCAAGTCAAGGTCAAGTCAAGGTCATGTCAAGGTTAAGTCAAGGTCAAGTCAAGGTCAAGTCAAGGTCAAGTCAAGGCCAAGTCAAGGTCAAGTCAAGGTCAAGTCAAGGTCAAGTCAAGGTCAAGTCAAGGTCGAGTCAAAGTCAAGTCAAGGTCCAGTGAAGGTCAAGTCAAGGTCAAGTCAAGGTCAAGTCAAGGTCAAGTCAAGGTCAAGTCAAGGTTAAGTCAAGGTCAAGTCAAGCTCACGTCAAGGTCAAGTCAAGGTCATGTCAAGGTCAAGTCAAGGTCATGTCAAGGTCGAGTCAAGGTCAAGTCAAGGTCAAGTCAAGGCCAAGTCAAGGTCAAGTCAAGGTCAAGTCAAGTTCAAGTCAAGGTCGAGTCAAGTTCAAGTCAAGGTCCAGTGAAGGTCAAGTCAAGGTCAAGTCAAGGTCAAGTCAAGGTCCAGTCAAGGTCAAGTCAAGGTCAAGTCAAGGTCAAGCTCAAGTCAAGTCAAAGTCATGTCAAGGTTATGTCAAGGTCAAGTCAAGGTCAAGGTCAAGTCAAGGTCGAGTCAAGGTCGAGTCAAGGTCAAGTCAAAGTCCAGTGAAGGTCAAGTCAAGGTCAAGTGAAAGTCAAGTCAAGGTCAAGTCAAGGTCAAGTCAAGGTTATGTCAAAGTCATGTCAAGGTCAAGTCAAGGTCAAGTCAAGGTCATGTCAAGGTCAAGTCAAGGTCAAGTCAAGGTCGAGTCAAGGTCAAGTCAAGGTCAAGTCAAGGTTAAGTCAAGGTCAAGTCAAGCTGACGTAAAGGTCAAGTCAAGGTCATGTCAAGGTCAAGTCAAGGTCATGTCAAGGTCGAGTCAAGGTCAAGTCAAGGTCAAGTCAAGGTCAAGTCAAGGTCAAGTCAAGGTCCAGTCAAGGTCAAGTCAAGGTCAAGTCAAGGTCAAGTCAAGGTCAAGTCAAGGTCGAGTCAGGGTCAAGTCAGGGTCCAGTGAAGGTCAAGTCAAGGTCAAGTCAAGGTCAAGTGAAGGTCAAGTCAAGGTCAAGTCAAGGTCATGTCAAGGTCAAGTCAAGGTCAAGTCAAGGTCAAGTCAAGGTCAAGTCAAGGTCAAGTCAAGGTCGAGTCAAGGTCAAGTCAAGGTCAAGTCAAGGTCAAGTGAAGGTCAAGTCAAGGTCAAGTCAGGGTCAAGTCAAGGTCATGTCAAGGTCATGTCAAGGTCAAGTCAAGGTCAAGTCAAGGTCAAGTCTAGGTCAAGTCAAGGTCAAGTCAAGGTCAAGTCAAGGTCAAGTCAAGGTCGAGTCAAGGTCAAGTCAAGGTCCAGTGAAGGTCAAGTCAAGGTCAAGTCAAGGTCAAGTCAAGGTCATGCCAAGGTCAAGTCAAGGTCAAGTCAAGGTCAAGTCAAGGTCAAGGTCCAGTCAAGGTCAAGTCAAGGTCAAGCTCAACTCAAGGTCAAGTCAAGGTCAAGTCAAGGTCAAGTCAAGGTCAAGTCAAGGTCAAGTCAAGGTCAAGCTCAACTCAAGGTCAAGTCAAGGTCAAGTCAAGGTCAAGTCAAGGTCATGTCAAGGTCATGTCAAGGTCAAGTCAAGGTCAAGGTCATGTGAAGGTCAGGTCAAGGTCAAGTCAAGGTCGAGTCAAGGTCGAGTCAAGGTCAAGTCAAGGTCAAGTCAAGGTCAAGTCAAGGTCAAGTCAAGGTCAAGTCAAGGTCAAGTCAAGGTCAAGTCAAGGTCAAGTAAAGGTCAAGTCAAGGTCGAGTCAGGGTCAAGTCAGGGTCCAGTGAAGGTCAAGTCAAGGTCAAGTCAAGGTCAAGTGAAGGTCAAGTCAAGGTCAAGTCAAGGTCATGTCAAGGTCAAGTCAAGGTCAAGTCAAGGTCAAGTCAAGGTCAAGTCAAGGTCGAGTCAAGGTCAAGTCAAGGTCAAGTGAAGGTCAAGTCAAGGTCAAGTCAGGGTCAAGTCAAGGTCATGTCAAGGTCATGTCAAGGTCAAGTCAAGGTCAAGTCAAGGTCAAGTCTAGGTCAAGTCAAGGTCAAGTCAAGGTCAAGTCAAGGTCAAGTCAAGGTCGAGTCAAGGTCAAGTCAAGGTCCAGTGAAGGTCAAGTCAAGGTCAAGTCAAGGTCAAGTCAAGGTCAAGTCAAGGTCAAGTCAAGGTCAAGTCAAGGTCATGCCAAGGTCAAGTCAAGGTCGAGTCAAGGTCAAGGTCCAGTCAAGGTCAAGCTCAAGTCAAGGTCAAGTCAAGGTCAAGTCAAGGTCATGTCAAGGTCATGTGAAGGTCAGGTCAAGGTCAAGTCAAGGTCGAGTCAAGGTCGAGTCAAGGTCAAGTCAAGGTCAAGTGAAAGTCAAGTCAAGGTCAAGTCAAGGTCAAGTCAAGGTCATGTCAAAGTCATGTCAAGGTCAAGTCAAGGTCAAGTCAAGGTCAAGTCAAGGTCGAGTCAAGGTCAAGTCAAGGTCAAGTGAAGATCATGTCAAGGTCAAGTCAAGGTCAAGTCAAGGTTAAGTCAAGGTCAAGTCAAGGTCACGTCAAGTTCAAGTCAAGGTCATGTCAAGGTCAAGTCAAGGTCATGTCAAGGTCGAGTCAAGGTCAAGTCAAGGTCAAGTCAAGGTCAAGTCAAGGTCAAGTCAAGGTCCAGTCAAGGTGAAGTCAAGGTCAAGTCAAGGTCAAGTCAAGGTCGAGTCAAGGTCAAGTCAACGTCAAGCCAAGGTACAGTGAAGGTCAAGTCAAGGTCAAGTCAATGTCAAGTCAAGGTCAAGTCAAGGTCATGTCAAGGTCAAGGTCAAGCTCAAGTCAAGGTCAAGCTCAAGTCAAGGTCAACGTCAAGTCATTGTCAATGTCAAGTCAAGGTCAAGTCAAGGTCATGTCAAGGTCATGTCATGGTCAAGTCAAGGTCAAGTCAAGGTCAAGTTAAGGGTAAGTCAAGGTCAAGTCAAGGTCAAGACAAAGTCAAGTCAAGGTCAAGTCAAGGTCAAGTCAAGGTCATGTCAAGGTCAACTCAAGGTCAAGTCAAGGTCAAGTCAAGGTCATGTCAAGGTTAAGTCAAGGTCAAGTCAAGGTCAAGTCAAGGTCAAGTCAAGGCCAAGTCAAGGTCAAGTCAGGGTCAAGTCAAGGTCAAGTCAAGGTCAAGTCAAGGTCGAGTCAAAGTCAAGTCAAGGTCCAGTGAAGGTCAAGTCAAGGTCAAGTCAAGGTTAAGTCAAGGTCAAGTCAAGGTCAAGTCAAGGTCCAGTCAAGGTCAAGTCAAGGTCAAGCTCAAGTCAAGGTCAAGTCAAGGTCAAGTCAAGGTTATGTCAAGGTCAAGTCAAGGTCAAGGTCAAGTCAAGGTCGAGTCAAGGTCGAGTCAAGGTCAAGTCAAGGTCAAGTCAAAGTCCAGTGAAGGTCAAGTCAAGGTCAAGTGAAAGTCAAGTCAAGGTCAAGTCAAGGTTATGTCAAAGTCATGTCAAGGTCAAGTCAAGGTCAAGTCAAGGTCATGTCAAGGTCAAGTCAAGGTCAAGTCAAGGTCGAGTCAAGGTCAAGTCAAGGTCAAGTGAAGATCATGTCAAGGTCAAGTCAAGGTCAAGTCAAGGTTAAGTCAAGGTCAAGTCAAGGTCACGTCAAGGTCAAGTCAAGGTCAAGTCAAGGTCATGTCAAGGTCAAGTCAAGGTCATGTCAAGGTCGAGTCAAGGTCAAGTCAAGGTCAAGTCAAGGTCAAGTCAAGGTCCAGTCAAGGTCAAGTCAAGGTCAAGTCAAGGTCAAGTCAAGGTCAAGTCAAGGTCGAGTCAGGGTCAAGTCAGGGTCCAGTGAAGGTCAAGTCAAGGTCAAGTCAAGGTCAAGTGAAGGTCAAGTCAAGGTCAAGTCAAGGTCATGTCAAGGTCAAGTCAAGGTCAAGTCAAGGTCAAGTCAAGGTCAAGTCAAAGTCATGTCAAGGTTATGTCAAGGTCAAGTCAAGGTCAAGGTCAAGTCAAGGTCGAGTCAAGGTCGAGTCAAGGTCAAGTCAAAGTCCAGTGAAGGTCAAGTCAAGGTCAAGTGAAAGTCAAGTCAAGGTCAAGTCAAGGTCAAGTCAAGGTTATGTCAAAGTCATGTCAAGGTCAAGTCAAGGTCAAGTCAAGGTCATGTCAAGGTCAAGTCAAGGTCAAGTCAAGGTCGAGTCAAGGTCAAGTCAAGGTCAAGTCAAGGTTAAGTCAAGGTCAAGTCAAGCTCACGTCAAGGTCAAGTCAAGGTCATGTCAAGGTCAAGTCAAGGTCATGTCAAGGTCGAGTCAAGGTCAAGTCAAGGTCAAGTCAAGGTCAAGTCAAGGTCAAGTCAAGGTCAAGTCAAGGTCCAGTCAAGGTCAAGTCAAGGTCAAGTCAAGGTCAAGTCAAGGTCGAGTCAGGGTCAAGTCAGGGTCCAGTGAAGGTCAAGTCAAGGTCAAGTCAAGGTCAAGTGAAGGTCAAGTCAAGGTCAAGTCAAGGTCATGTCAAGGTCAAGTCAAGGTCAAGTCAAGGTCAAGTCAAGGTCAAGTCAAGGTCAAGTCAAGGTCGAGTCAAGGTCAAGTCAAGGTCAAGTGAAGGTCAAGTCAAGGTCATGTCAAGGTCATGTCAAGGTCAAGTCAAGGTCAAGTCAAGGTCAAGTCTAGGTCAAGTCAAGGTCAAGTCAAGGTCAAGTCAAGGTCAAGTCAAGGTCGAGTCAAGGTCAAGTCAAGGTCCAGTGAAGGTCAAGTCAAGGTCAAGTCAAGGTCATGCCAAGGTCAAGTCAAGGTCAAGTCAAGGTCAAGTCAAGGTCAAGGTCCAGTCAAGGTCAAGTCAAGGTCAAGTCAAGGTCAAGCTCAACTCAAGGTCAAGTCAAGGTCAAGTCAAGGTCATGTCAAGGTCATGTCAAGGTCAAGTCAAGGTCAAGGTCATGTGAAGGTCAGGTCAAGGTCAAGTCAAGGTCGAGTCAAGGTCGAGTCAAGGTCAAGTCAAGGTCAAGTGAAAGTCAAGTCAAGGTCAAGTCAAGGTCAAGTCAAGGTCATGTCAAGGTTAAGTCAAGGTCAAGTCAAGGTCAAGTCAAGGTCAAGTCAAGGTCAAGTCAAGGTCAAGTCAAGGTCAAGTCAAGGTCAAGTCAAGGTCAAGTAAAGGTCAAGTCAAGGTCGAGTCAGGGTCAAGTCAGGGTCCAGTGAAGGTCAAGTCAAGGTCAAGTCAAGGTCAAGTGAAGGTCAAGTCAAGGTCAAGTCAAGGTCATGTCAAGGTCAAGTCAAGATCAAGTCAAGGTCAAGTCAAGGTCAAGTCAAGGTCGAGTCAAGGTCAAGTCAAGGTCAAGTGAAGGTCAAGTCAAGGTCAAGTCAGGGTCAAGTCAAGGTCATGTCAAGGTCATGTCAAGGTCAAGTCAAGGTCAAGTCAAGGTCAAGTCTAGGTCAAGTCAAGGTCAAGTCAAGGTCAAGTCAAGGTCAAGTCAAGGTCGAGTCAAGGTCAAGTCAAGGTCCAGTGAAGGTCAAGTCAAGGTCAAGTCAAGGTCAAGTCAAGGTCATGCCAAGGTCAAGTCAAGGTCGAGTCAAGGTCAAGGTCCAGTCAAGGTCAAGCTCAAGTCAAGGTCAAGTCAAGGTCAAGTCAAGGTCATGTCAAGGTCATGTCAAGGTCAAGTCAAGGTCAAGGTCATGTGAAGGTCAGGTCAAGGTCAAGTCAAGGTCGAGTCAAGGTCGAGTCAAGGTCAAGTCAAGGTCAAGTGAAAGTCAAGTCAAGGTCAAGTCAAGGTCAAGTCAAGGTCATGTCAAAGTCATGTCAAGGTCAAGTCAAGGTCAAGTCAAGGTCAAGTCAAGGTCGAGTCAAGGTCAAGTCAAGGTCAAGTGAAGATCATGTCAAGGTCAAGTCAAGGTCAAGTCAAGGTTAAGTCAAGGTCAAGTCAAGGTCACGTCAAGTTCAAGTCAAGGTCATGTCAAGGTCAAGTCAAGGTCATGTCAAGGTCGAGTCAAGGTCAAGTCAAGGTCAAGTCAAGGTCAAGTCAAGGTCAAGTCAAGGTCCAGTCAAGGTGAAGTCAAGGTCAAGTCAAGGTCAAGTCAAGGTCGAGTCAAGGTCAAGTCAACGTCAAGCCAAGGTACAGTGAAAGTCAAGTCAAGGTCAAGTCAATGTCAAGTCAAGGTCAAGTCAAGGTCATGTCAAGGTCAAGGTCAAGCTCAAGTCAAGGTCAAGCTCAAGTCAAGGTCAACGTCAAGTCAATGTCAATGTCAAGTCAAGGTCAAGTCAAGGTCATGTCAAGGTCATGTCATGGTCAAGTCAAGGTCAAGTCAAGGTCAAGTCAAGGTCAAGTCAAGGTCAAGTCAAGGTCAAGTCAAGGTCAAGACAAAGTCAAGTCAAGGTCAAGTCAAGGTCAAGTCAAGGTCATGTCAAGGTCAACTCAAGGTCAAGTCAAGGTCAAGTCAAGGTCATGTCAAGGTTAAGTCAAGGTCAAGTCAAGGTCAAGTCAAGGTCAAGTCAAGGCCAAGTCAAGGTCAAGTCAAGGTCAAGTCAAGGTCAAGTCAAGGTCGAGTCAAAGTCAAGTCAAGGTCCAGTGAAGGTCAAGTCAAGGTCAAGTCAAGGTCAAGTCAAGGTCAAGTCAAGGTCAAGTCAAGGTCCAGTCAAGGTCAAGTCAAGGTCAAGTCAAGGTCTAGCTCAAGTCAAGGTCAAGTCAAGGTCAAGTCAAGGTCAAGTCAAGGTCATGTCAAGGTTATGTCAAGGTCAAGTCAAGGTCAAGGTCAAGTCAAGGTCGAGTCAAGGTCAAGTCAAGGTCAAGTCAAGGTCAAGTCAAAGTCCAGTGAAGGTCAAGTCAAGGTCAAGTGAAAGTCAAGTCAAGGTCAAGTCAAGGTCAAGTCAAGGTTATGTCAAAGTCATGTCAAGGTCAAGTCAAGGTCAAGTCAAGGTCATGTCAAGGTCAAGTCAAGGTCATGTCAAGGTCGAGTCAAGGTCAAGTCAAGGTCAAGTCAAGGTCAAGTCAAGGTCCAGTCAAGGTCAAGTCAAGGTCAAGTCAAGGTCAAGTCAAGGTCAAGTCAAGGTCAAGTCAAGGTCGAGTCAGGGTCAAGTCAGGGTCCAGTGAAGGTCAAGTCAAGGTCAAGTCAAGGTGAAGTGAAGGTCAAGTCAAGGTCAAGTCAAGGTCATGTCAAGGTCAAGTCAAGGTCAAGTCAAGGTCAAGTCAAGGTCAAGTCAAGGTCGAGTCAAGGTCAAGTCAAGGTCAAGTGAAGGTCAAGTCAAGGTCAAGTCAGGGTCAAGTCAAGGTCATGTCAAGGTCATGTCAAGGTCAAGTCAAGGTCAAGTCAAGGTCAAGTCTAGGTCAAGTCAAGGTCAAGTCAAGGTCAAGTCAAGGTCAAGTCAAGGTCAAGTCAAGGTCGAGTCAAGGTCAAGTCAAGGTCCAGTCAAGGTCCAGTGAAGGTCAAGTCAAGGTCAAGTCAAGGTCAAGTCAAGGTCATGCCAAGGTCAAGTCAAGGTCCAGTCAAGGTCAAGTCAAGGTCAAGTCAAGGTCAAGCTCAAGTCAAGGTCAAGTCAAGGTCAAGTCAAGGTTAAGTCAAGGTCAAGTCAAGGTCAAGTCAAGGTCAAGTGAAGATCATGTCAAGGTCAAGTCAAGGTCAAGTCAAGGTTAAGTCAAGGTCAAGTCAAGGTCACGTCAAGTTCAAGTCAAGGTCATTTCAAGGTCAAGTCAAGGTCATGTCAAGGTCGAGTCAAGGTCAAGTCAAGGTCAAGTCAAGGTCAAGTCAAGGTCAAGTCAAGGTCCAGTCAAGGTGAAGTCAAGGCCAAGTCAAGGTCAAGTCAAGGTCGAGTCAAGGTCAAGTCAAGGTCAAGCCAAGGTCCAGTGAAGGTCAAGTCAAGGTCAAGTCAATGTCAAGTCAAGGTCAAGTCAAGGTCATGTCAAGGTCAAGGTCAAGCTCAAGTCAAGGTCAACGTCAAGGTCAAGTCAAGGTCATGTCAAGGTCATGCATGGTCATGTCAAGGTCATGTCATGGTCAAGTCAAGGTCAAGTCAAGGTCAAGTCAAGGTCAAGTCAAGGTCAAGTCAAGGTCAAGACAAAGTCAAGTCAAGGTCAAGTCAAGGTCAAGTCAAGGTCATGTCAAGGTCAAGTCAAGGTCAAGTCAAGGTCATGTCAAGGTTAAGTCAAGGTCCAGTCAAGGTCAAGTCAAGGTCAAGTCAAGGCCAAGTCAAAGTCAAGTCAAGGTCAAGTCAAGGTCAAGTCAAGGTCAAGTCAAGGTCGAGTCAAGGTCAAGTCAAGGTCCAGTGAAGGTCAAGTCAAGGTCAAGTCAAGGTCAAGTCAAGGTCAAGTCAAGGTCCAGTCAAGGTCAAGTCAAGGTCAAGCTCAAGTCAAGGTCAAGTCAAGGTCAAGTCAAGGTCATGTCAAGGTTATGTCAAGGTCAAGTCAAGGTCAAGGTCAAGTCAAGGTCGAGTCAAGGTCGAGTCAAGGTCAAGTCAAGGTCAAGTCAAAGTCCAGTGAAGGTCAAGTCAAGGTCAAGTGAAAGTCAAGTCATGGTCAAGTCAAGGTCAAGTCAAGGTTATGTCAAAGTCATGTCAAGGTCAAGTCAAGGTCAAGTCAAGGTCATGTCAAGGTCAAGTCAAGGTCAAGTCAAGGTCGAGTCAAGGTCAAGTCAAAGTCAAGTGAAGATCATGTCAAGGTCAAGTCAAGGTCAAGTCAAGGTTAAGTCAAGGTCAAGTCAAGGTCAAGTCAAGGTCAAGTAAAGGTCCAGTCAAGGTCAAGTCAAGGTCAAGTCAAGGTCAAGTCAAGGTCAAGTCAAGGTCAAGTCAAGGTCAAGTCAAGGTCGGGTCAGGGTCAAGTCAGGGTCCAGTGAAGGTCAAGTCAAGGTCAAGTGAAGGTCAAGTCAAGGTCAAGTGAAGGTCAAGTCAAGGTCAAGTCAAGGTCATGTCAAGGTCAAGTCAAGGTCAAGTCAAGGTCAAGTCAAGGTCAAGTCAAGGTCAAGTCAAGGTCGAGTCAAGGTCAAGTCAAGGTCAAGTCAAGGTCAAGTGAAGGTCAAGTCAAGGTCAAGTCAGGGTCAAGTCAAGGTCATGTCAAGGTCATGTCAATGTCAAGTCAAGGTCAAGTCAAGGTCAAGTCTAGGTCAAGTCAAGGTCAAGTCAAGGTCGAGTCAAGGTCAAGTCAAGGTCCAGTGAAGGTCAAGTCAAGGTCAAGTCAAGGTCAAGTCAAATTCAAGTCAAGGTCAAGTCAAGGTCAAGCTCAAGTCAAGGTCAAGTCAAGGTCAAGTCAAGGTCATGTCAAGGTCATGTCAAGGTCAAGGTCGTGTGAAGGTCAGGTCAAGGTCAAGTCAAGGTCGAGTCAAGGTCGAGTCAAGGTCAAGTCAAGGTCAAGTGAAAGTCAAGTCAAGGTCGAGTCAAGGTCAAGTCAAGGTCAAGTCAAGGTCAAGGTCCAGTCAAGGTCAAGTCAAGGTCAAGTCAAGGTCAAGCTCAAGTCAAGGTCAAGTCAAGGTCAAGTCAAGGTCATGTCAAGGTCATGTCAAGGTCAAGTCAAGGTCAAGGTCATGTGAAGGTCAGGTCAAGGTCAAGTCAAGGTCGAGTCAAGGTCGAGTCAAGGTCAAGTCAAGGTCAAGTGAAAGTCATGCCAAGGTCAAGTCAAGGTCAAGTAAAGGTCATGTCAAAGTCATGTCAAGGTCAAGTCAAGGTCAAGTCAAGGTCAAGTCAAGGTCAAGTCAAGGTCGAATCAAGGTCAAGTCAAGGTCAAGTGAAGATCATGTCAAGGTCAAGTCAAGGTCAAGTCAAGGTTAAGTCAAGGTCAAGTCAAGGTCACGTCAAGTTCAAGTCAAGGTCATGTCAAGGTCAAGTCAAGGTCATGTCAAGGTCGAGTCAAGGCCAAGTCAAGGTCAACTCAAGGTCAAGTCAAGGTCAAGTCAAGGTCAAGTCAAGGTCCAGTCAAGGTGAAGTCAAGGTCAAGTCAAGGTCAAGTCAAGGTCGAGTCAAGGTCAAGTCAAGGTCAAGCCAAGGTCCAGTGAAGGTCAAGTCAAGGTCAAGTCAATGTCAAGTCAAGGTCAAGTCAAGGTCATGTCAAGGTCAAGGTCAAGCTCAAGTCGAGGTCAACGTCAAGTCAATGTCAATGTCAAGTCAAGGTCAAGTCAAGGTCATGTCAAGATCATGTCATGGTCAAGTCAAGGTCAAGTCAAGGTCAAGTCAAGGTCAAGTCAAGGTCCAGTCAAGGTGAAGTCAAGGCCAAGTCAAGGTCAAGTCAAGGTCGAGTCAAGGTCAAGTCAAGGTCAAGCCAAGGTCCAGTGAAGGTCAAGTCAAGGTCAAGTCAATGTCAAGTCAAGGTCAAGTCAAGGTCATGTCAAGGTCAAGGTCAAGCTCAAGTCAAGGTCAACGTCAAGGTCAAGTCAAGGTCATGTCAAGGTCATGCATGGTCATGTCAAGGTCATGTCATGGTCAAGTCAAGGTCAAGTCAAGGTCAAGTCAAGGTCAAGTCAAGGTCAAGTCAAGGTCAAGACAAAGTCAAGTCAAGGTCAAGTCAAGGTCAAGTCAAGGTCATGTCAAGGTCAAGTCAAGGTCAAGTCAAGGTCATGTCAAGGTTAAGTCAAGGTCCAGTCAAGGTCAAGTCGAGGTCAAGTCAAGGCCAAGTCAAGGTCAAGTCAAGGTCAAGTCAAGGTCAAGTCAAGGTCAAGTCAAGGTCGAGTCAAGGTCAAGTCAAGGTCCAGTGAAGGTCAAGTCAAGGTCAAGTCAAGGTCAAGTCAAGGTCAAGTCAAGGTCCAGTCAAGGTCAAGTCAAGGTCAAGCTCAAGTCAAGGTCAAGTCAAGGTCAAGTCAAGGTCATGTCAAGGTTATGTCAAGGTCAAGTCAAGGTCAAGGTCAAGTCAAGGTCGAGTCAAGGTCGAGTCAAGGTCAAGTCAAGGTCAAGTCAAAGTCCAGTGAAGGTCAAGTCAAGGTCAAGTGAAAGTCAAGTCAAGGTCAAGTCAAGGTCAAGTCAAGGTTATGTCAAAGTCATGTCAAGGTCAAGTCAAGGTCAAGTCAAGGTCATGTCAAGGTCAAGTCAAGGTCAAGTCAAGGTCGAGTCAAGGTCAAGTCAAAGTCAAGTGAAGATCATGTCCAGGTCAAGTCAAGGTCAAGTCAAGGTTAAGTCAAGGTCAAGTCAAGGTCACGTCAAGGTCAAGTCAAGGTCAATTCAAGGTCAAGTAAAGGTCCAGTCAAGGTCAAGTCAAGGTCAAGTCAAGGTCAAGTCAAGGTCAAGTCAAGGTCGGGTCAGGGTCAAGTCAGGGTCCAGTGAAGGTCAAGTGAAGGTCAAGTGAAGGTCAAGTCAAGGTCAAGTGAAGGTCAAGTCAAGGTCAAGTCAAGGTCATGTCAAGGTCAAGTCAAGGTCAAGTCAAGGTCAAGTCAAGGTCAAGTCAAGGTCAAGTCAAGGTCGAGTCAAGGTCAAGTCAAGGTCAAGTCAAGGTCAAGTGAAGGTCAAGTCAAGGTCAAGTCAGGGTCAAGTCAAGGTCATGTCAAGGTCATGTCAATGTCAAGTCAAGGTCAAGTCAAGGTCAAGTCTAGGTCAAGTCAAGGTCAAGTCAAGGTCGAGTCAAGGTCAAGTCAAGGTCCAGTGAAGGTCAAGTCAAGGTCAAGTCAAGGTCAAGTCAAATTCAAGTCAAGGTCAAGTCAAGGTCAAGCTCAAGTCAAGGTCAAGTCAAGGTCAAGTCAAGGTCATGTCAAGGTCATGTCAAGGTCAAGGTCATGTGAAGGTCAGGTCAAGGTCAAGTCAAGGTCGAGTCAAGGTCGAGTCAAGGTCAAGTCAAGGTCAAGTGAAAGTCAAGTCAAGGTCGAGTCAAGGTCAAGTCAAGGTCAAGTCAAGGTCAAGTCAAGGTCAAGCTCAAGTCAAGGTCAAGTCAAGGTCAAGTCAAGGTCATGTCAAGGTCATGTCAAGGTCAAGTCAAGGTCAAGGTCATGTGAAGGTCAGGTCAAGGTCAAGTCAAGGTCGAGTCAAGGTCGAGTCAAGGTCAAGTCAAGGTCAAGTGAAAGTCATGTCAAGGTCAAGTCAAGGTCAAGTAAAGGTCATGTCAAAGTCATGTCAAGGTCAAGTCAAGGTCAAGTCAAGGTCAAGTCAAGGTCGAATCAAGGTCAAGTCAAGGTCAAGTGAAGATCATGTCAAGGTCAAGTCAAGGTCAAGTCAAGGTTAAGTCAAGGTCAAGTCAAGGTCACGTCAAGTTCAAGTCAAGGTCATGTCAAGGTCAAGTCAAGGTCATGTCAAGGTCGAGTCAAGGCCAAGTCAAGGTCAACTCAAGGTCAAGTCAAGGTCAAGTCAAGGTCCAGTCAAGGTGAAGTCAAGGTCAAGTCGAGGTCAAGTCAAGGTCGAGTCAAGGTCAAGTCAAGGTCAAGCCAAGGTCCAGTGAAGGTCAAGTCAAGGTCAAGTCAATGTCAAGTCAAGGTCAAGTCAAGGTCATGTCAAGGTCAAGGTCAAGCTCAAGTCGAGGTCAACGTCAAGTCAATGTCAATGTCAAGTCAAGGTCAAGTCAAGGTCATGTCAAGATCATGTCATGGTCAAGTCAAGGTCAAGTCAAGGTCAAGTCAAGTTCAAGTCAAGGTCAAGTCAAGGTCAAGTCAAGGTCAAGTCAAGGTCAAGTCAAGGTCAAGACAAAGTCAAGTCAAGGTCAAGTCAAGGTCAAGTCAAGGTCATGTCAAGGTTAAGTCAAGGTCAAGTCAAGGTCAAGTCAAGGTCAAGTCAAGGCCAAGTCAAGGTCAAGTCAAGGTCAAGTCAAGGTCAAGTCAAGGTCAAGTCAAGGTCGAGTCAAGGTCAAGTCAAGGTCCAGTGAAGGTCAAGTCAAGGTCAAGTCAAGGTCAAGTCAAGGTCCAGTCAAGGTCAAGTCAAGGTCAAGTCAAGGTGAAGCTCAAGTCAAGGTCAAGTCAAGGTCAAGGTCAAGTCAAGGTCGAGTCAAGGTCGAGTCAAGGTCAAGTCAAGGTCAAGTCAAAGTCCAGTGAAGGTCAAGTCAAGGTCAAGTGAAAGTCAAGGTCAAGTCAAGGTCAAGTCAAGGTTATGTCAAAGTCATGTCAAGGTCAAGTCAAGGTCAAGTCAAGGTCATGTCAAGGTCAAGTCAAGGTCAAGTCAAGGTCAAGTCAAGGTCAAGCTCACGTCAAGGTCAAGTCAAGGTCAAGTCAAGGTCAAGGTCAAGTCAAGGTCGAGTCAAGGTCGAGTCAAGGTCAAGTCAAGGTCAAGTCAAGGTCCAGTCAAGGTCAAGTCAAGGTCAAGTCAAGGTCAAGGTCATGTGAAGGTCAGGTCAAGGTCAAGTCGAGGTCGAGTCAAGGTCGAGTCAAGGTCGAGTCAAGGTCAAGTCAAGGTCAAGTCAAAGTCCAGTGAAGGTCAAGTCAAGGTCAAGTGAAAGTCAAGTCAAGGTCAAGTCAAGGTCAAGTCAAGGTTATCTCAAAGTCATGCCAAGGTCAAGTCAAGGTCAAGTCAAGGTCCAGTCAAGGTCAAGTCAAGGTCAAGTCAAGGTCAAGTCAAGGTCAAGTCAAGGTCGAGTCAAGGTCGAGTCAAGGTCAAGTCAAGGTCAAGTCAAGGTCAAGGTCATGTGAAGGTCAGGTCGAGGTCAAGTCGAGGTCGAGTCAAGGTCGAGTCAAGGTCAAGTCAAGGTCAAGTGAAAGTCAAGTCAAGGTCAAGTCAAGGTCAAGTCAAGGTTATGTCAAAGTCATGTCAAGGTCAAGTCAAGGTCAAGTCAAGGTCATGTCAAGGTCAAGTCAAGGTCAAGTCAAGGTCGAGTCAAGGTCAAGTCAAGGTCAAGTGAAGATCATGTCAAGGTCAAGTCAAGGTCAAGTCAAGGTTAAGTCAAGGTCAAGTCAAGGTCACGTCAAGGTCAAGTCAAGGTCAAGTCAAGGTCAAGTCAAGGTCATGTCAAGGTCAAGTCAAGGTCATGTCAAGGTCGAGTCAAGGTCAAGTCAAGGTCAAGTCAAGGTCAAGTCAAGGTCAAGTCAAGGTCAAGTCAAGGTCCAGTCAAGGTCAAGTCAAGGTCAAGTCAAGGTCAAGTCAAGGTCGAGTCAAGGTCAAGTCAAGGTCAAGCCAAGGTCCAGTGAAGGTCAAGTCAAGGTCAAGTCAATGTCAAGTCAAGGTCAAGTCAAGGTCATGTCAAGGTCAAGGTCAAGCTCAAGTCAAGGTCAACGTCAAGTCAATGTCAAGTCAAGGTCATGTCAAGGTCAAGTCAAGGTCAAGTCAAGGTCAAGTCAAGGTCAAGTGAAGGTCAAGTCAAGGTTATGTCAAGGTCAAGTCAAGGTCAAGTCAAGGTCAAGTCAAGGTCAAGTCAAGGTCAAGTCAAGGTCAAGCTCAAGTCAAGGTCAAGGTCCAGTCAAGGTCAAGTCAAGGTCAAGTCAAGGTCAAGCTCAAGTCAAGGTCAAGTCAAGGTCAAGTCAAGGTCGAGTCAAGGTCGAGTCAAGGTCAAGTCAAGGTCAAGTCAAAGTCCAGTGAAGGTCAAGTCAAGGTCAAGTGAAAGTCAAGTCAAGGTCAAGTCAAGGTCAAGTCAAGGTTATGTCAAAGTCATGTCAAGGTCAAGTCAAGGTCAAGTCAAGGTCAAGTCAAGGTCAAGTGAAGGTCAAGTCAAGTTCATGTCAAGGTCAAGTCAAGGTCATGTCAAGGTCGAGTCAAGGTCAAGTCAAGGTCAAGTCAAGGTCAAGTCAAGGTCAAGTCAAGGTCCAGTCAAGGTCAAGTCAAGGTCATGTCATGGTCAAGTCAAGGTCAAGTCAAGGTCAAGTCAAGGTCAAGACAAAGTCAAGTCAAGGTCAAGTCAAGGTCAAGTCAAGGTCATGTCAAGGTCAAGTCAAGGTCAAGTCAAGGTCAAGTCAAGGTCAAGTCAAGGTCATGTCAAGGTTAAGTCAAGGCCAAGTCAAGGTCAAGTCAAGGTCAAGTCAAGGTCAAGTCAAGGTCAAGTCAAGGTCGAGACAAGGTCAAGTCAAGGTCCAGTGAAGGTCAAGTCAAGGTCAAGTCAAGGTCAAGTCAAGGTCAAGTCAAGGTCCAGTCAAGGTCAAGTCAAGGTCGAGTCAAGGTCAAGTCAAGGTCAAGCCAAGGTCCAGTGAAGGTCAAGTCAAGGTCAAGTCAATGTCAAGTCAAGGTCAAGTCAAGGTCATGTCAAGGTCAAGGTCAAGGTCAAGCTCAAGTCAAGGTCAACGTCAAGTCAATGTCAATGTCAAGTCAAGGTCAAGTCAAGGTCATGTCAAGGTCATGTCATGGTCAAGTCAAGGTCAAGTCAAGGTCAAGTCAAGGTCAAGACAAAGTCAAGTCAAGGTCAAGTCAAGGTCAAGTCAAGGTCATGTCAAGGTCAAGTCAAGGTCAAGTCAAGGTCAAGTCAAGGTCAAGTCAAGGTCATGTCAAGGTTAAGTCAAGGCCAAGTCAAGGTCAAGTCAAGGTCAAGTCAAGGTCAAGTCAAGGTCAAGTCAAGGTCGAGACAAGGTCAAGTCAAGGTCCAGTGAAGGTCAAGTCAAGGTCAAGTCAAGGTCAAGTCAAGGTCAAGTCAAGGTCCAGTCAAGGTCAAGTCAAGGTCAGGTCAAGGTCAAGTCAAGGTCAAGCTCAAGTCAAGGTCAAGTCAAGGTCAAGTCAAGGTCAAGTCAAGGTCATGTCAAGGTTATGTCAAGGTCAAGTCAAGGTCATGTCAAGGTTATGTCAAGGTCAAGTCAAAATCAAGGTCATGTGAAGGTCAGGTCAAGGTCAAGTCAAGGTCGAGTCAAGGTCGAGTCAAGGTCAAGTCAAGGTCAAGTCAAATTCCAGTGAAGGTCAAGTCAAGGTCAAGTGAAAGTCAAGTCGAGGTCAAGTCAAGGTTATGTCAAAGTCATGTCAAGGTCAAGTCAAGGTCAAGTCAAGGTCATGTCAAGGTCAAGTCAAGGTCAAGTCAAGGTCGAGTCAAGGTCAAGTCAAGGTCAAGTGAAGATCATGTCAAGGTCAAGTCAAGGTTAAGTCAAGGTCAAGTCAAGGTCACGTCAAGGTCAAGTCAAGGTCAAGTCAAGGTCATGTCAAGGTCAAGTCAAGGTCATGTCAAGGTCGAGTCAAGGTCAAGTCAAGGTCAAGTCAAGGTCAAGTCAAGGTCAAGTCAAGGTCCAGTCAAGGTCAAGTCAAGGTCAAGTCAAGGTCAAGTCAAGGTCAAGTGAAGGTCAAGTCAAGGTTATGT
Organism: Sturmia bella; assembly: GCA_963662145.1. NCBI lineage: Eukaryota > Metazoa > Arthropoda > Insecta > Diptera > Tachinidae > Sturmia > Sturmia bella. Next base: position 82,399,169 of record OY759168.1, on the reverse strand, counting down.
CAAGGTCAAGTCAAGGTCAAGTCAAGGTCAAGTCAAGGTCAAGCTCAAGTCAAGGTCAAGGTCCAGTCAAGGTCAAGTCAAGGTCAAGTCAAGGTCAAGCTCAAGTCAAGGTCAAGTCAAGGTCAAGTCAAGGTCGAGTCAAGGTCGAGTCAAGGTCAAGTCAAGGTCAAGTCAAAGTCCAGTGAAGGTCAAGTCAAGGTCAAGTGAAAGTCAAGTCAAGGTCAAGTCAAGGTCAAGTCAAGGTTATGTCAAAGTCATGTCAAGGTCAAGTCAAGGTCAAGTCAAGGTCAAGTCAAGGTCAAGTGAAGGTCAAGTCAAGTTCATGTCAAGGTCAAGTCAAGGTCATGTCAAGGTCGAGTCAAGGTCAAGTCAAGGTCAAGTCAAGGTCAAGTCAAGGTCAAGTCAAGGTCCAGTCAAGGTCAAGTCAAGGTCAAGTCAAGGTCAAGTCAAGGTCGAGTCAAGGTCAAGTCAAGGTCAAGCCAAGGTCCAGTGAAGGTCAAGTCAAGGTCAAGTCAATGTCAAGTAAGGTCAAGTCAAGGTCATGTCAAGGTCAAGGTCAAGCTCAAGTCAAGGTCAACGTCAAGTCAATGTCAATGTCAAGTCAAGGTCAAGTCAAGGTCATGTCAAGGTCATGTCATGGTCAAGTCAAGGTCAAGTCAAGGTCAAGTCAAGGTCAAGACAAAGTCAAGTCAAGGTCAAGTCAAGGTCAAGTCAAGGTCATGTCAAGGTCAAGTCAAGGTCAAGTCAAGGTCAAGTCAAGGTCAAGTCAAGGTCATGTCAAGGTTAAGTCAAGGCCAAGTCAAGGTCAAGTCAAGGTCAAGTCAAGGTCAAGTCAAGGTCGAGACAAGGTCAAGTCAAGGTCCAGTGAAGGTCAAGTCAAGGTCAAGTCAAGGTCAAGTCAAGGTCAAGTCAAGGTCCAGTCAAGGTCAAGTCAAGGTCAGGTCAAGGTCAAGTCAAGGTCAAGCTCAAGTCAAGGTCAAGTCAAGGTCAAGTCAAGGTCAAGTCAAGGTCATGTCAAGGTTATGTCAAGGTCAAGTCAAGGTCATGTCAAGGTTATGTCAAGGTCAAGTCAAAATCAAGGTCATGTGAAGGTCAGGTCAAGGTCAAGTCAAGGTCGAGTCAAGGTCGAGTCAAGGTCAAGTCAAGGTCAAGTCAAAGTCCAGTGAAGGTCAAGTCAAGGTCAAGTGAAAGTCAAGTCAAGGTCAAGTCAAGGTCAAGTCAAGGTTATGTCAAAGTCATGTCAAGGTCAAGGTCAAGTCAAGGTCAAGTCAAGGTCATGTCAAGGTCAAGTCAAGGTCAAGTCAAGGTCGAGTCAAGGTCAAGTCAAGGTCAAGTGAAGATCATGTCAAGGTCAAGTCAAGGTTAAGTCAAGGTCAAGTCAAGGTCACGTCAAGGTCAAGTCAAGGTCAAGTCAAGGTCATGTCAAGGTCAAGTCAAGGTCATGTCAAGGTCGAGTCAAGGTCAAGTCAAGGTCAAGTCAAGGTCAAGTCAAGGTCAAGTCAAGGTCAAGTCAAGGTCCAGTCAAGGTCAAGTCAAGGTCAAGTCAAGGTCAAGTCAAGGTCGAGTCAAGGTCAAGTCAAGGTCAAGCCAAGGTCCAGTGAAGGTCAAGTCAAGGTCAACTCAAGGTCAAGTCAAGGTCAAGTTAAGGTCAAGTCAAGGTCAAGTCAAGGTCAAGTCAAGGTCAAGTCAAGGTCGAGTCAGGGTCAAGTCAGGGTCCAGTGAAGGTCAAGTCAATGTCATGTCAAGGTCAAGTCAAGGTCAAGTCAAGGTCAAGTCAAGGTCAAGTCAAGGTCAAGTCAAGGTCAAGTCAAGGCCAAGTCAAGGTCAAGTCAAGGTCAAGTCAAGGTCAAGTCAAGGCCAAGTCAAGGTCAAGTCAAGGTCAAGTCAAGGTCAAGTCAAGGTCAAGTCAAGGTCATGTCAAGGTTAAGTCAAGGTCAAGTCAAGGTCAAGTCAAGGTCCAGTGAAGGTCAAGTCAAGGTCAAGTCAAAGTCTAGTCAAGGTCAAGTCAAGGTCATGTCAAGGTCAAGTCAAGGGCAAGTCAAGGGCAAGTCAAGGTCAAGTCAAGGTCATGTCAAGGTTAAGTCAAGGTCAAGTCAAGGTCAAGTCAAGGTCAAGTCAAGGTCAAGTCAAGGTCAAGTCAAGGTCAACTCAAGGTCAAGTCAAGGTCCAGTGAAGGTCAAGTCAAGGTCAAGTCAAGGTCAAGTCAAGGTCATGTCAAGGTCAAGTCAAGGTCAAGTCAAGGTCAAGTCAAGGTCAAGTCAACGTCAAGTCAAGGTCAAGTCAAGGTCAAGTAAAGGTCAAGTCAAAGTCAAGTCAAGGTCAAGTCAAGGTCAAGTCAAGGTCATGTCAAGGTCAAGTCAAGGTCAAGTCAAGGTCAAGTCAAGGTCATGTCAAGGTTAAGTCAAGGTCAAGTCAAGGTCAAGTCAAGGTCAAGTCAAGGTCAAGTCAAGGTCAAATCAAGGTCAAGTCAAGGTCAAGTCAAGGTCGAGTCACGGTCAAGTCAAGGTCAAGTCAAGGTCAAGTCAAGGTCAAGTCAAAGTGAAGTCAAGGTCAAGTCAAGGTCAAGTCAAGGTCATGTCAAGGTCAAGTCAAGGTCAAGTCAAGGTCAAGTCAAGGTCATGTCAAGGTTAAGTCAAGGTCAAGTCAAGGTCAAGTCAAGGTCAAGTCAAGGTCAAGTGAAGGTCAAGTCAAGGTCAAGTCAAGGTCGAGTCAAGGTCAAGTCAGGGTCAAGTCAGGGTCCAGTGAAGGTCAAGTCAAGGTCCAGTCAAGGTCAAGTCAAGGTCAAGTCAAGGTCAAGTGAAGGTCAAGTCAAGGTCATGTCAAGGTCAAGTCAAGGTCAAGTCTAGGTCAAGTCAAGGTCAAGTCAAGGTCAAGTCAAGGTCGAGTCAAGGTCAAGTCAAGCTCAAGTCAAGGTCGAGTCAAGGTCAAGTCAAGGTCCAGTGAAGGTCAAGTCAAGGTCAAGTCAAGGTCAAGTCAAAGTCAAGTCAAGGTCAAGTCAAGGTCAAGTCAAGGTGAAGTCAAGGTCATGTCAAGGTCAAGTCAAGGGCAAGTCAAGGGCAAGTCAAGGTCAAGTCAAGGTCATGTCAAGGTCATGTCAAGGTTAAGTCAAGGTCAAGTCAAGGTCAAGTCAAGGTCAAGTCAAGGTCAAGTCAAGGTCAACTCAAGGTCAGTCAAGTCAAGGTCAAGTCAAGGTCAAGTCAAGGTCATGTCAAGGTCGAGTCAAGGTCAAGGTCAAGTCAAGGTCAAGTCAAGGTCAAGGTCAAGTCAAGGTCAAGTCAAGGTCAAGTCAAGGTCAAGTCAAGGTCAAGTCAAGGTCAAGTCAAGGTCAAGTCAAGGTCAAGTCAAGGTCTAGTCAAGGTCGAGTCAAGGTCAAGTCAAGGTCAAGTCAAGGTCAAGTCACGGTCAAGTCAAGGTCCAGTGAAGGTCAAGTCAAGTTCAAGTCAAGGTCAAGTCAAGGTCAAGTCAAGGTCAAGTCAAGGTCAAGTCAAGGTCAAGTCAAGGTCAAGTCAAGGTCAAGTCAAGGTCAAGTCAAGGTCATGTCAAGGTGAAGTCAAGGTCATGTCAAGGTCAAGTCAAGGTCAAGACAAGGTCAAGTCAAGGTCATGTCAAGGTCAAGTCAAGGGCAAGTCAAGGTGAAGTCAAGGTCATGTCAAGGTCAAGTCAAGGTCAAGACAAGGTCAAGTCAAGGTCAAGTCAAGGTCAAGTCAAGGTCAAGTCAAGGTCATGTCAAGGTTAAGTCAAAGTCAAGTCAAGGTCAAGTCAAGGTCAAGTCAAGGTCAACTCAAGGTCAAGTCAAGGTCATGTCAAGGTCAAGTCAAGGTCAAGTCAAGGTCATGTCAAGGTTAAGTCAAAGTCAAGTCAAGGTCAAGTCAAGGTCAAGTCAAGGTCAAGTCAAGGTCAAGTCAAGGTCTAGTCAAGGTCGAGTCAAGGTCAAGTCAAGGTCAAGTCAAGGTCAAGTCAGGGTCAAGTCAGGGTCCAGTGAAGGTCAAGTCAAGGTCCAGTCAAGGTCAAGTCAAGGTCAAGTCAAGGTCAAGTGAAGGTCAAGTCAAGTTCAAGTCAAGGTCAAGTCAAGGTCAAGTCAAGGTCAAGTCAAGGTCAAGTCAAGGTCAAGTCAAGGTCAAGTCAAGGTCAAGTCAAGGTCAAGTCAAGGTCAAGTCAAGGTCATGTCAAGGTGAAGTCAAGGTCATGTCAAGGTCAAGTCAAGGTCAAGACAAGGTCAAGTCAAGGTCAAGTCAAGGTCAAGTCAAGGTCAAGTCAAGGTCATGTCAAGGTTAAGTCAAAGTCAAGTCAAGGTCAAGTCAAGGTCAAGTCAAGGTCAACTCAAGGTCAAGTCAAGGTCATGTCAAGGTCAAGTCAAGGTCAAGTCAAGGTCATGTCAAGGTCGAGTCAAGGTCAAGGTCAAGGTCAAGTCAAGGTCAAGTCAAGGTCAAGTCAAGCTCAAGTCAAGGTCTAGTCAAGGTCGAGTCAAGGTCAAGTCAAGGTCAAGTCAAGGTCAAGTCACGGTCAAGTCAAGGTCCAGTGAAGGTCAAGTCAAGGTCAAGTCAAGGTCAAGTCAAGGTCAAGTCAAGGTCAAGTCAAGGTCGAGTCAAGGTCAAGTCAAGGTCAAGCCAAGGTCCAGTGAAGGTCAAGTCAAGGTCAAGTCAATGTCAAGTCAAGGTCAAGGTCAAGTCAAGGTCATGTCAAGGTCAAGCTCAAGTCAAGGTCAACGTCAAGTCAATGTCAAGTCAAGGTCATGTCAAGATCAAGTCAAGGTCATGTCAAGGTCAAGTCAAGGTCAAGTCAAGGTCAAGTCAAGGTCAAGTTAAGGTCATGTCAAGGTCAAGTCAAGGTCAAGTCAAAGTCAAGTCAAGGTCAAGTCAAGGTCATGTCAAGGTCAAGTCAAGGTCAAGTCAAGGTCAAGTCAAGGTCAACTCAAGGTCAAGTCAAGGTCAAGTCAAGGTCAAGTCAAGGTCAAGTCAAGGTCAAGTCAAAGTCAAGTCAAGGTCAAGTCAAGGTCATGTCAATGTCAAGTCAAGGTCAAGTCAAGGTCAAGTCAAGGTCAAGTCAAGGTCGAGTCAAGGTCAAGTCAAGCTCCAGTGAAGGTCAAGTCAAGGTCAAGTCAAGGTCAAGTCAAGGTCAAGTCACGGTCAAGTCAAGGTCAAGTCAAGGTCAAGTCAAGGTCAACTCAAGGTCATGTCAAGGTCAAGTCAAGGTCAAGTCAAGGTCATGTCAAGGTCGAGTCAAGGTCAAGTCAAGGTCAACTCAAGGTCAAGTCAAGGTCAAGTCAAGGTCAAGTCAAGGTCAAGGCAAGGTCAAGTCAAGGTCAAGTCAAGGTCAAGTCAAGGTCGAGTCAGGGTCAAGTCAATGTCATGTCAAGATCAAGTCAAGGTCAAGTCAAGGTCAAGTCAAGGTCAAGTCAAGGTCAAGTCAAGGTCAAGTCAAGGTCAAGTCAAGGCCAAGTCAAGGTCAAGTCAAGGTCAAGTCATGGTCAAGTCAAGGTCATGTCAAGGTTAAGTCAAGGTCAAGTCAAGGTCAAGTTAAGGTCAAGTCAAGGTCAAGTCAAGGTCAAGTCAAGGTCAAGTCAAAGTCAAGTAAGGTCAAGTCAAGGTCATGTCAAGGTCAAGTCAAGGTCAAGTCAAGGTCAAGTCAAGGTCAAGTCAAGGTCAAGTCAAGGTCAAGTCAAGGTCATGTCAAGGTCAAGTCAAGGTCAAGTCAAGGTCAAGTCAAGGTCATGTCAAGGTTAAGTCAAGGTCAAGTCAAGGTCAAGTCAAGGTCAAGTCAAGGTCAAGTCAAGGTCAAGTAAAGGTCAAGTCAAGGTCAAGTCAAGGTCAAGTCAAGGTCAAGTCAAGGTCAAGTCAAGGTCAAGTCAAGGTCAAGTCAAGGTCATGTCAAGGTCAAGTCAAGGTCATGTCAAGGTTAAGTCAAGGTCAAGTCAAGGTCAAGTCAAGGTCAAATCAAGGTCAAGTCAAGGTCAAGTCAAGGTCGAGTCAGGGTCCAGTGAAGGTCAAGTCAAGGTCAAGTGAAGGTCAAGTCAAGGTCATGCCAAGGTCAAGTCAAGGTCAAGTCAAGGTCAAGTCAAGGTCAAGTCAAGGTCAAGTCAAGGTCAAGTCAAGGCCAAGTCAAGGTCAAGTCAAGGTCAAGTCAAAGTCATGTCAAGGTCATGTCAAGGTCAAGTCAGGGTCAAATCAAGGTCATGTCAAGGTCAGCTCAAGGTCAAGTCAAGGTCAAGTCAAGGTCAAGTCAAGGTCAAGTCAAGGCCAAGTCAAGGTCAAGTCAAGGTCAAGTCAAGGTCAAGTCAAAGTCATGTCAAGGTCATGTCAAGGTCAAGTCAAGGTCAAATCAAGGTCATGTCAAGGTCAGCTCAAGGTCAAGTCAAGGTCAAGTCATGGTCAAGTCAAGGTCAAGTCAAGGTCAAGTCAAGGTCGAGTCAAGGTCAAGTCAGGGTCAAGTCAGGGTCCAGTGAAGGTCAAGTCAAGGTCCAGTCAAGGTCAAGTCAAGGTCAAGTCAAGGTCAAGTGAAGGTCAAGTCAAGGTCATGTCAAGGTCAAGTGAAGGTCAAGTCAAGGTCAAGTCAAGGTCAAGTCAAGGTCAAGTCAAGGTCAAGTCAAGGTCAAGTCAAGGTCGAGTCAAGGTCAAGTCAAGGTCCAGTGAAGGTCAAGTCAAGGTCAAGTCAAGGTCAAGTCAAAGTCAAGTCAAGGTCAAGTCAAGGTCAAGTCAAGGTCAAGTCAAGGTCATGTCAAGGTCAAGTCAGGGGCAAGTCAAGGGCAAGTCAAGGTTAAGTCAAGGTCAAGTCAAGGTCAAGTCAAGGTCAAGTCAAGGTCAAGTCAAGGTCAACTCAAGGTCAAGTCAAGGTCAAGTCAAGGTCGAGTCAAGATCAAGTCAAGGTCAAGTCAAGGTCAAGTCAAGGTCATGTCAAGGTCGAGTCAAGGTCAAGGTCAAGTCAAGGTCAAGTCAAGGTCAAGTCAAGGTCAAGTCAAGGTCAAGTCAAGGTCTAGTCAAGGTCGAGTAAAGGTCAAGTCAAGGTCAAGTCAAGGTCAAGTCACGGTCAAGTCAAGGTCCAGTGAAGGTCAAGTCAAGGTCAAGTCAAGGTCCAGTGAAGGTCAAGTCAAGGTCAAGTCAAGGTCAAGTCAAGGTCAAGTCAAGGTCATGTCAAGGTTAAGTCAAGGTCAAGTCAAGGTCAAGTCAAGGTCAACTCAAGGTCAAGTCAAGGTCAAGTCAAGGTCTAGTCAAGTTCGAGTCAAGGTCAAGTCAAGGTCAAGTCAAGGTCAAGTCACGGTCAAGTCAAGGTCCAGTCAAGGTCAAGTCAAGGTCAAGTCAAGGTCAAGTCAAGGTCAAGTCAAGGTCAAGTCAAGGTCATGTCAAGGTGAAGTCAAGGTCATGTCAAGGTCGAGTCATGGTCAAGTCAAGGTCAAGACAAGGTCAAGTCAAGGTCATGTCAAGGGCAAGTCAAGGGCAAGTCAAGGTCAAGTCAAGGTCAAGTCAAGGTCATGTCAAGGTTAAGTCAAAGTCAAGTCAAGGTCAAGTCAAGGTCAACTCAAGGTCAAGTCAAGGTCATGTCAAGGTCAAGTCAAGGTCAAGTCAAGGTCAAGTCAAGGTCAAGTCAAGGTCAAGTCAAGGTCAAGTCAAGGTCTAGTCAAGGTCGAGTCAAGGTCAAGTCAAGGTCAAGTCAAGGTCAAGTCACGGTCAAGTCAAGGTCCAGTGAAGATCAAGTCAAGGTCAAGTCAAGGTCAAGTCAAGGTCAAGTCAAGGTCAAGTCAAGGTCAAGTCAAGGTCAAGTCAAGGTCGAGTCAAGGTCAAGTCAAGGTCAAGCCAAGGTCCAGTGAAGGTCAAGTCAAGGTCAAGTCAAGGTCAAGGTCAAGTCAAGGTCATGTCAAGGTCAAGGTCAAGCTCAAGTCAAGGTCAACGTCAAGTCAATGTCAAGTCAAGGTCATGTCAAGATCAAGTCAAGGTCAAGTCAAGGTCAAGTCAAGGTCAAGTGAAGGTCAAGTCAAGGTCATGTCAAGGTCAAGTCAAGGTCAAGTCAAGGTCAAGTCAAGGTCAAGTCAAGGTCAAGTCAAGGTCAAGTCAAGGTCAAGTCAAGGTCAAGTCAAGGTCAAGTCAAGGTCAAGTCAAGGTCGAGTCAAGGTCAACTCAAGCTCCAGTGAAGGTCAAGTCAAGGTCAAGTCAAAGTCAATTCAAGGTCAAGTCAAGGTCATGTCAAGGTCAAGTCAAGGGCAAGTCAAGGTCAAGTCAAGGTCATGTCAAGGTTAAGTCAAGTCAAGGTCAAGTCAAGGTCAACTCAAGGTCAAGTCAAGGTCATGTCAAGGTCAAGTCAAGGTCAAGTCAAGGTCATGTCAAGGTCGAGTCAAGGTCAAGTCAAGGTCAACTCAAGGTCAAGTCAAGATCAAGTCAAGGTCAAGTCAAGGTCAAGTCAAGGTCGAGTCAGGGTCCAGTGAAGGTCAAGTCAATGTCATGTCAAGGTCAAGTCAAGGTCAAGTCAAGGTCAAGTCAAGGTCAAGTCAAGGTCAAGTCAAGGCCAAGTCAAGGTCAAGTCAAGGTCAAGTCAAGGTCAAGTCAAGGTCATGTCAAGGTTAAGTCAAGGTCAAGTCAAGGTCAAGTCAAGGTCAAGTCAAGGTCAAGTCAAGGTCAAGTCAAAGTCAAGTAAGGTCAAGTCAAGGTCATGTCAAGGTCAAGTCAAGGTCAAGTCAAGGTCAAGTCAAGGTCAAGTCAAGGTCAACTCAAGGTCAAGTCAAGGTCAAGTGAAAGTCAAGTAAGGTCAAGTCAAGGTCATGTCAAGGTCAAGTCAAGGTCAAGTCAAGGTCATGTCAAGGTCAAGGTCAAGTCAAGGTCAAGTCAAGGTCAAGTCAAGGTCAAGTCAAGGTCAAGTCAAGGTCAAGTCAAGGTCAAGTCAAGGTCAAGTCAAGGTCAAGTCAAGGTCATGTCAAGGTCAAGTCAAGGTCAAGTCAAGGTCAAGTCAAGGTCATGTCAAGGTTAAGTCAAGGTCAAGTCAAGGTCATGTCAAGGTAAAGTCAAGGTCAAGTCAAGGTCAAGTCAAGGTCAAGTCAAGGTCAAGTCAAGGTCAAGTCAAGGTCAAGTCAAGGTCAAGTCAAGGTCAAGTCAAGGTCATGTCAAGGTCAAGTCAAGGTCAAGTCAAGGTCAAGTCAAGGTCATGTCAAGGTTAAGTCAAGGTCAAGTCAAGGTCATGTCAAGGTAAAGTCAAGGTCAAGTCAAGGTCAAGTCAAGGTCAAGTCAAGGTCAAGTCAAGGTCAAGTCAAGGTCAAGTCAAGGTCAAGTCAAGGTCAAGTCAAGGTCAAGTCAAGGTCATGTCAAGGTCAAGTCAAGGTCAAGTCAAGGTCAAGTCAAGGTCATGTCAAGGTTAAGTCAAGGTCAAGTCAAGGTCAAGTCAAGGTCAAGTCAAGGCCAAGTCAAGGTCAAGTCAAGGCCAAGTCAAGGTCATGTCAAGGTTAAGTCAAGGTCAAGTCAAGGTCAAGTCAAGGTCAAGTCAAGGTCAAGTCAAGGTCAAGTCAAGGTCAAGTCAAGGTCAAGTCAAGGTCAAGTCAAGGTCATGTCAAGGTCAAGTCAAGGTCAAGTCAAGGTCAAGTCAAGGTCAAGTCAAGGTCAAGTCAAGGTCAAGTCAAGGTCATGTCAAGGTCAAGTCAAGGTCAAGTCAAGGTCAAGTCAAGGTCACGTCAAGGTTAAGTCAAGGTCAAGTCAAGGTCAAGTCAAAGTCAAGTAAGGTCAAGTCAAGGTCATGTCAAGGTCAAGTCAAGGTCAAGTCAAGGTCAAGTCAAGGTCAAGTCAAGGTCAATTCAAGGTCATGTCAAGGTCAAGTCAAGGTCAAGTCAAGGTCAAGTCAAGGTCATGTCAAGGTCATGTCAAGGTCAAGTCAAGGTCAAATCAAGGTCAAGTCAAGGTCAAGTCAAGGTCGAGTCAGGGTCAAGTCAGGGTCCAGTGAAGGTCAAGTCAAGGTCAAGTGAAGGTCAAGTCAAGGTCATGCCAAGGTCAAGTCAAGGTCAAGTCAAGGTCAAGTCAAGGTCAAGTCAAGGTCAAGTCAATGTCAAGTCAAGGTCAAGTCAAGGCCAAGTCAAGGTCAAGTCAAGGTCAAGTCAAAGTCATGTCAAGGTCAAGTCAAGGTCAAGTCAAGGTCAAGTCAAGGTCAAGTCAAGGTCAAGTCAAGGTCAAGTCAAGGTCAAGTCAAGGTCATGTCAAGGTCAAGTCAAGGTCAAGTCAAGGTCAAGTCAAGGTCATGTCAAGGTTAAGTCAAGGTCAAGTCAAGGTCAGCTCAAGGTCAAGTCAAGGTCATGTCAAGGTCAAGTCAAGGTCAAGTCAAGGTCAAGTCAAGGTCAAGTCAAGGTCGAGTCATGGTCAAGTCAGGGTCAAGTCAGGGTCCAGTGAAGGTCAAGTCAAGGTCCAGTCAAGGTCAAGTCAAGGTCAAGTCAAGGTCAAGTGAAAGTCAAGTCAAGGTCATGTCAAGGTCAAGTCAAGGTCAAGTCAAGGTCAAGTCAAGGTCAAGTCAAGGTCAAGTCAAGGTCAAGTCAAGGTCAAGTCAAGGTCGAGTCAAGTTCAAGTCAAGGTCCAGTGAAGGTCAAGTCAAGGTCAAGTCAAAGTCAAGTCAAGGTCAAGTCAAGGTCAAGTCAAGGTCAAGTCAAGGTCAAGTCAAGGTCATGTCAAGGTCAAGTCAGGGGCAAGTCAAGGGCAAGTCAAGGTCAAGTCAAGGTCAAGTCAAGGTCATGTCAAGGTTAAGTCAAGGTCAAGTCAAGGTCAAGTCAAGGTCAAGTCAAGGTCAAGTCAAGGTCAAGTCAAGGTCAACTCAAGGTCAAGTCAAGGTCATGTCAAGGTCAAGTCAAGGTCAAGTCAAGGTCATGTCAAGGTCGAGTCAAGGTCAAGTCAAGGTCAAGTCAAGGTCAAGTCAAGGTCTAGTCAAGGTCGAGTCAAGGTCAAGTCAAGGTCAAGTCAAGGTCAAGTCAAGGTCAAGTCACGGTCAAGTCAAGGTCCAGTGAAGGTCAAGTCAAGGTCAAGTCAAGGTCCAGTGAAGGTCAAGTCAAGGTCAAGTCAAGGTCAAGCCAAGGTCAAGTCAAGGTCATGTCAAGGTCAAGTCAAGGTCATGTCAAGGTCGAGTCAAGGTCAAGTCAAGGTCAAGTCAAGGTCAAGTCAAGGTGAAGTCATGGTCATGTCAAGGTCAAGTCAAGGTTAAGTCAAGGTCAAGTCAAGGTCATGTCAAGGTCAAATCAAGGTCAAGTCAAGGTCATGTCAAGGTCGAGTCAAGTTCAAGGTCAAGTCAAGGTCAAGTCAAGGTCAAGTCAAGGTCACGTCAATGTCATGTCAAGGTCAAATCAAGGTCAAATCAAGGTCAAGTCAAGGTCATGTCAAGGTCGAGTCAAGGTCAAGTCAAGGTCAAGTCAAATTCAAAGTCAAGGTCAAGTCAAGGTCAAGTCAAATTCAAAGTCAAGGTCAAGTCAAGGTCAAGTCAAGGTCAAGTCAAGGTCAAGTCAAGGTCAAGTCAAGGTCATGTCAAGGTCAAGTCAAGTCAAGGTCAAGTCAAGGTCATGTCAAGGTCATGTCAAGGTCATGTCAAGGTTAAGTCAAGGTTAAGTCAAGGTCAAGTCAAGGTCAAGTCAAGGTCAAGTCAAGGTCATGTCAAGGTCAAGTCAAGGTCAAGTCAAAGTCAAGTCAAGGTCAAGTCAAGGTCATGTCAAGGTCAAGGTCAAGTCAAGGTCAAATCAAGGTCAAGTCAAGGTCAAGTCAAGGTCAAGTCAAGGTCATGTCAAGGTCAAGTCAAGATCAAGTCAAGGCCATGTCAAGGTCAAGTCAAGGTCAAGTCAAGGTCAAGTCAAGGTCAAGTCAAGGTCATGTCAAGGTCAAGGTCAAGTCAAGGTCAAATCAAGGTCAAGTCAAGGTCAAGTCAAGGTCAAGTCAAGGTCATGTCAAGGTCAAGTCAAGATCAAGTCAAGGCCATGTCAAGGTCAAGTCAAGGTCAAGTCAAGGTCAAGTCAAGGTCAAGTCAAAGTCATGTCAAGGTCAATTCAAGGTCAAGTCAAGGTCAAGTCAAGGTCAAGTCAAGGCCATGTCAAGGTCAAGTCAAGGTCAAGTCAAGGTCAAGTCAAGGTCATGTCAAGGTCAAGTCAAGGTCAAGTCAAGGTCAAGTCAAGGTCAAGTCAAGGTCAAGTCGAGGTCAAGTCAAGGTCATGTCAAGGTCGAGTCAAGGTCAAGTCAAGGTCAAGTCAAGGTCGAGTCAAGGTCAAGTCAAGGTTAAGTCAAGGTCGAGTCAAGGTCAAGTCAGGGTCCAGTGAAGTTTAAGTCAAGGTCAAGTCAAGGTTAAGTGAAGGTCAAGTCAAGGTCAAGTCAAGGTCATGTCAAGGTCAAGTCAAGGTCAAGTCAAGGTCAAGTCAAGGTCAAGTCAAGGTTAAGTCAAGGTCAAGTCAAGGTCAAGGTCATGTGAAGGTCAGGTCAAGGTCAAGTCAAGGTCGAGTCAAGGTCGAGTCAAGGTCAAGTCAAGGTCAAGTCAAAGTCCGGTGAAGGTCAAGGCAAGGTCAAGTGAAAGTCAAGTCAAGGTCAAGTCAAGGTCAAGTCAAGGTCAAGTCAAGGTCATGTCAAAGTCATGTCAAGGTCAAGGTCAAGTCAAGGTCAAGTCAAGGTCATGTCAAGGTCAAGTCAAGGTCAAGTCAAGTTCATGTCAAGGTCAAGTCAAGGTCAAGTCAAGGTCGAGTCAAGGTCAAGTCAAGGTCAAGTGAAGATCATGTCAAGGTCAAGTCAAGGTAAAGTCAAGGTTAAGTCAAGGTCAAGTCAAGGTCACGCAAGGTCAAGTCAAGGTCAAGTCAAGGTCATGTCAAGGTCAAGTCAAGGTCAAGTCAGGGTCAAGTCAAGGTCATGTCAAAGTCATGTCAAGGTCAAGGTCAAGTCAAGGTCAAGTCAAGGTCAAGGTCAAGTCAAGGTCAAGTGAAGATCATGTCAAGGTCAAGTCAAGGTCAAGTCAAGGTCAAGTCAAGGTTAAGTCAAGGTCAAGTCAAGGTCATGTCAAGGTCAAGTCAAGGTCATGTCAAGGTCGAGTCTGGGTCAAGTCAAGGTCAAGTCAAGGTCAAGTCAAGGTCAAGTCAAGGTCCAGTCAAGGTCAAGTCAAGGTCAAGTCAAGGTCAAGTCAAGGTCAAGTCAAGGTCGAGTCAAGGTCAAGCCAAGGTCCAGTGAAGGTCAAGGCAAGGTCAAGTCAATGTCAAGTCAAGGTCATGTCAAGGTCAAGCTCAAGTCAAGGTCAACGTCAAGTCAATGTCAAGTCAAGGTCATGTCAAGGTCAAGTCAAGGTCAAGTCAAGGTCATGTCAAGGTCATGTATGGTCAAGTCAAGGTCAAGTCAAGGTCAAGTCAAGGTCAAGTCAAAGTCAAGTCAAGGTCATGTCAATGTCAAGTCAAGGTCAAGTCAAGGTCATGTCAAGGTTAAGTCAAGTCAAGGCCAAGTCAAGGTCAAGTCAAGGTCAAGTCAAGGTCAAGTCAAGGTCAAGTCAAGGTCAAGTCAAGGTCAAGTCAAGGTCGAGTCAGGGTCAAGTCAGGGTCCAGTGAAGGTCATGTCAAGGTCAAGTCAAGGTCAAGTCAAGGTCAAGTCAAGGTCAAGTCAAGGTCAAGTCAAGGCCAAGTCAAGGTCAAGTCAAAGTCAAGTCAAGGTCAAGTCAAGGTCAAGTCAAGGTCAAGTCAAGGTCAAGTCAAGGTCAAGTCAAGGCCAAGTCAAGGTCAAGTCAAAGTCAAGTCAAGGTCAAGCCAAGGTCATGTCAAGGTCAAGTCAAGGTCAAGTCAAGGTCAAGTCAAGGTCAAGTCAAGGTCAAGTCAAGGTCAAGTCAAGGTCAAGTCAAGGTCAAGTCAAGGTCATGTCAAGGTCAAGTCAAGGTCAAGTCAAGGTCAAGTCAAGGTCATGTCAAGGTCAAGTCAAGGTTAAGTCAAGGTCAAGTCAAGGTCAAGGTCATGTGAAGGTCAGGTCAAGGTCAAGTCAAGGTCGAGTCAAGGTCGAGTCAAGGTCAAGTCAAGGTCAAGTCAAAGTCCGGGGAAGGTCAAGTCAAGGTCAAGTGAAAGTCAAGTCAAGGTCAAGTCAAGGTCAAGTCAAGGTCATGTCAAAATCATGTCAAGGTCAAGTCAAGGTCAAGTCAAGGTCATGTCAAAGTCATGTCAAGGTCAAGGTCAAGTCAAGGTCAAGTCAAGGTCATGTCAACGTCAAGTCAAGGTCAAGTCAAGGTCAAGTCAAGGTCGAGTCAAGGTCAAGTCAAGGTCAAGTGAAGATCATGTCAAGGTCAAGTCAAGGTAAAGTCAAGGTTAAGTCAAGGTCAAGTCAAGGTCAAGTCAAGGTCAAGGTCAAGTCAAGGTCAAGTCAAGGTCAAGTCAAGGTCGAGTTAAAGTCAAGTTAGGGTCCAGTGAAGGTCAAGTCAAGGTCCAGTCAAGGTCAAGTCAAGGTCAAGTCAAGGTCAAGTCAAGGTCAAGTGAAGGTCAAGTCAAGGTCATGTCAAGGTCAAGTCAAGGTCAAGTCAAGGTCAAGTCAAGGTCAAGTCAAGGTCAAGTCAAGGTCAAGTCAAGGTCAAGTCAAGGTCAAGTCAAGGTCAAGTCAAGGTCAAGTCAAGGTCAAGTCAAGGTCGAGTCAAGGTCAAGTCAAGGTCCAGTGAAGGTCAAGTCAAGGTCAAGTCAAGGTCAAGTTAAAGTCAAGTCAAGGTCAAGTCAAGGTCAAGTCAAGGTCAAGTCAAGATCATGTCAATGTCAAGTCAAGGGCAAGTCAAGGTCAAGTCAAGGTCATGTCAAGGTTAAGTTAAGGTCAAGTCAAGTCAAGGTCAAGTCAAGGTCAAGTCAAGGTCAAGTCAAGGTCATGTCAAGGTCAAGTCAAGGTCAAGTCAAGGTCATGTCAAGGTCGAGTCAAGGTCAAGTCAAGGTCAAGTCAAGGTCAAGTCAAGGTCAAGTCAAGGTCAAGTCAAGGTCAAGTCAAGTCAAGGTCAAGTCAAGGTCGAGTCAAGGTCGAGTCAAAGTCAAGTCAAGGTCAAGTCAAGGTCAAGTCAAGGTCAAGTCAAGGTCATGTCAAGGTCAAGTCAAGGTCATGTCAAGGTCGAGTCAAGGTCAAGTCAAGGTCAAGACAAGGTCAAGTCAAGGTCATGTAAAGGTCAAGTCAAGGTCAAGTCAAGGGCATGTCAAGGTCAAGTCAAGGTCAAGTCAAGGTCAAGTCAAGGTCAAGTCAAGGTCATGTCAAGTTCAAGTCAAGGTTAAGTCAAGGTCAAGTCAAGGTCATGTCAAGGTCAAATCAAGGTCATGTCAAGGTCAAGTCAAGGTTAAGTCAAGGTCAAGTCAAGGTCATGTCAAGGTCAAATCAAGGTCAAGTCAAGGTCATGTCAAGGTCGAGTCAAGTTCAAGGTCAAGTCAAGGTCAAGTCAAGGTCATGTCAAGGTCAAATCAAGGTCAAGTCAAGGTCATGTCAAGGTCGAGTCAAGGTCAAGTCAAGGTCAAGTCAAGGTCAAGTCAAGGTCATGTCAAAATCAAGTCAAGGTCATGTCAAGGTAGAGTCAAGGTCAAGTCAAGGTCAAGTCAAGGTCATGTCAAGGTCAAGTCAAGGTCAAGTCATGGTCATGTCAAGGTTAAGTCAAGGTCAAGGTCAAGTCAAGTTCAAGTCAAGGTCATGTCAAGGTCAAGTCAAGGTCAACTCAAGGTCAAGTCAAGGTCAAGTCAAGGTCAAGTCAAGGTCATGTCAAGGTCAAGGTCAAGTCAAGGTCAAATCAAGGTCAAGTCAAGGGCAAGTCAAGGTCAAGTCAAGGGCATGTCAAGGTCAAGTCAAGGTCAAGTCAAGGTCAAGTCAAAGTCATGTCAAGGTCAAGTCAACGTCAATTCAAGGTCAAGTCAAGGTCAAGTCAAGGTCAAGTCAAGGTCAAGTCAAGGTCAAGTCAAGGTCATGTCAAGGTCAAGTCAAGGTCAAGTCAAGGTCATGTCAAGGTTAAGTCAAGGCCAAGTCAAGGTCAAGTCAAGTTCATGTCAAGGTCAAGTCAAGGTCAAGTCAAGGTCAAGTCAAGGTCAAGTCAAGTCAAGGTCATGTCAAGGTCAAGGTCAAGGTCAAGGTCAAGGTCAAGTCAAGGTCAAATCAAGGTCAAGTCAAGGTCAAGTTAAAGTCAAGTCAAGGTCAAGTCAAGGTCAAGTCAAGGTCAAGTCAGGGTCATGCCAAGGTCAAGTCAAGGTCAAGTCAAGGTCAAGGTCAGTTCAAGGTCAAGTCAAGGTCAAGTCAAGGTCAAGGTCAAGTCAAGGTCAAGTCAAGGTCAAGTCAAGGTCAAGTCAAGGTCATGTCAAGGTCATGTCAAGGTCAAGGTCATGTGAAGGTCAGGTCAGGGTCAAGTCAAGGTCGAGTCAAGGTCGAGTCAAGGTCAAGTCAAGGTCAAGTCAAAGTCCAGTGAAGGTCAAGTCAAGGTCAAGTGAAAGTCAAGTCAAGGTCAAGTCAAGGTCATGTCAAAGTCATGTCAAGGTCAAGGTCAAGGTCAAGTCAAGGTCAAGTCAAGGTCAAGGTCAAGTCAAGGTCAAGTCAAGGTCAAGTCAAGGTGATGTCAAGGTCAAGTCAAGGTCAAGTGAAGATCATGTCAAGGTCAAGTCAAGGTCAAGTCAAGGTTAAGTCAAGGTCAAGTCAAGGTCAAGTGAAGATCATGTCAAGGTCAAGTCAAGGTCAAGTCAAGGTTAAGTCAAGGTCAAGTCAAGGTCATGTCAAGGTCAAGTCAAGGTCAAGTCAAGGTCAAGTAAAGGTCCAGTCAAGGTCAAGTCAAGGTCAAGTCAAGGTCAAGTCAAGGTCGAGTCAAGGTCAAGTCAAGGTCAAGCCAAGGTCCAGTGAAGGTCAAGGCAAGGTCAAGTCACTGTCAAGTCAAGGTCAAGTCAAGGTCATGTCAAGTTCAAGCTCAAGTCAAGGTCAATGTCAAGTCAATGTCAAGTCAAGGTCATGTCAAGGTCAAGTCAAGGTCAAGTCAAGGTCATGTCAAGGTCATGTATGGTCAAGTCAAGGTCAAGTCAAGGTCAAGTCAAGGTCAAGTCAAAGTCAAGTCAAGGTCAAGTCAAGGTCAAGTCAAGGTCAAGTCAAGGTCAAGTCAAGGTCATGTCAATGTCAAGTCAAGGTCAAGTCAAGGTCAAGTCAAGGTCATGTCAAAGTCATGTCAAGGTCAAGTCAAGGTCAAGTCAAGGTCAAGTCAAGGTCAAGTCAAGGTCAAGTTAAGGTCAAGTCAAGGTCAAGTCAAGGTCAAGTCAAGGTCAAGTCAAGGTCAAGTCAAGGTCAAGTCAAGGTCGAGTCAGGGTCAAGTCAGGGTCCAGTGAAGGTCAAGTCAAGGTCAAGTCAAGGTCATGTCAAGGTCAAGTCAAGGTCAAGTCAAGGTCAAGTCAAGGTCAAGTCAAGGTCAAGTCAAGGCCAAGTCAAGGTCAAGTCAAGGTCAAGTCAAGGTCAAGTCAAGGTCAAGTCAAGGTCATGTCAAGGTTAAGTCAAGGTCAAGTCAAGGTAAGGTCAAGGTCAAGTCAAGGTCAAGTCAAAGTCAAGTCAAGGTCAAGCCTAGGTCATGTCAAGGTCAAGTCAAGGTCAAGATCAAGTCAAGGTCAAGTCAAGGTCAAGTCAAGGTCATGTCAAGGTCAAGTCAAGGTCAAGTCAAGGTCATGTCAAGGTCAAGTCAAGGTCAAGTCAAGGTCAAGTCAAGGTCAAGTCAAGGTCAAGTCAAGGTCAAGTTAAGGTCAAGTCAAGGTCAAGTCAAGGTCAAATCAAGGTCAAGTCAAGGTCAAGTCAAGGTCGAGTCAGAGTCAAGTCAGGGTCCAGTGAAGGTCAAGTCAAGGTCAAGTGAAGGTCAAGTCAAGGTCAAGTCAAGGTCATGTCAAGGTCAAGTCAAGGTCAAGTCAAGGTCAAGTCAAGGTCATGTCAAGGTCAAGTCAAGGTCAAGTCAAGGCCAAGTCAAGGTCAAGTCAAGGTCAAGTCAAGGTCAAGTCAAGGTCAAGTCAAGGCCAAGTCAAAGTCAAGTCAAGGTCAAGTCAAGGTCAAGTCAAAGTCATGTCAAGGTCATGTCAAGGTCAAGTCAGGGTCAAGTCAAGGTCATGTCAAGGTCAGCTCAAGGTCAAGTCAAAGTCAAGTCAAGGTCAAGTCAAGGTCAAGTCAAGGTCAAGTCAAGGTCAAGTCAAGGTCAAGTCAAGGTCGAGTTAAAGTCAAGTTAGGGTCCAGTGAAGGTCAAGTCAAGGTCCAGTCAAGGTCAAGTCAAGGTCAAGTCAAGGTCAAGTCAAGGTCAAGTGAAGGTCAAGTCAAGGTCATGTCATGGTCAAGTCAAGGTCAAGTCAAGGTCAAGTCAAGGTCAAGGTCAAGTCAAGGTCAAGTCAAGGTCAAGTCAAGGTCCAGTGAAGGTCAAGTCAAGGTCAAGTCAAGGTCAAGTCAAGATCATGTCAATGTCAAGTCAAGGGCAAGTCAAGGTCAAGTCAAGGTCATGTCAAGGTTAAGTCAAGGTCAAGTCAAGTCAAGGTCAAGTCAAGGTCAAGTCAAGGTCAAGTCAAGGTCAAGTCAAGGTCATGTCAAGGTCAAGTCAAGGTCAAGTCAAGGTCATGTCAAGGTCGAGTCAAGGTCAAGTCAAGGTCAAGTCAAGGTCAAGTCAAGGTCAAGTCAAGGTCAAATCAAGGTCAAGTCAAGGTCAAGTCAAGGTCATGTCAAGGTCAAGTCAAGGTCATGTCAAGGTCGAGTCAAGGTCAAGTCAAGGTCAAGACAAGGTCAAGTCAAGGTCATGTAAAGGTCAAGTCAAGGTCAAGTCAAGGGCATGTCAAGGTCAAATCAAGGTCAAGTCAAGGTCAAGTCAAGGTCAAGTCAAGGTCATGTCAAGGTCAAGTCAAGGTTAAGTCAAGGTCAAGTCAAGGTCATGTCAAGGTCAAATCAAGGTCATGTCAAGGTCAAGTCAAGGTTAAGTCAAGGTCAAGTCAAGGTCATGTCAAGGTCAAATCAAGGTCAAGTCAAGGTCATGTCAAGGTCGAGTCAAGTTCAAGGTCAAGTCAAGGTCAAGTCAAGGTCATGTCAAGGTCAAATCAAGGTCAAGCCAAGGTCATGTCAAGGTCGAGTCAAGGTCATGTCAAGGTCAAGTCAAGGTCAAGTCAAGGTCAAGTCAAGGTCAAGGTCAAGCTCAAGTCAAGGTCAACGTCAAGTCAATGTCAAGTCAAGGTCATGTCAAGGTCAAGTCAAGGTCAAGTCAAGGTCATGTCAAGGTCATGTCATGGTCAAGTCAAGGTCAAGTCAAGGTCAAGTCAAGGTCAAGTCAAAGTCAAGTCAAGGTCAAGTCAAGGTCAAGTCAAGGTCAAGTCAAGGTCAAGTCAAGTTCAAGTCAAGGTCAAGTCAAGGTCAAGTCAAGGCCAAGTCAAGGTCAAGTCAAGGTCAAGTCAAGGTCAAGTCAAGGTCATGTCAAGGTTAAGTCAAGGTCAAGTCAAGGTCAAGTCAAGGTCAAGTCAAGGTCAAGTGAAAGTCAAGTCAAGGTCAAGTCAAGGTCAAGACAAGGTCATGTCAAAGTCATGTCAAGGTCAAGTCAAGGTCAAGTCAAGGTCAAGTCAAGGTCAAGTCAAGGTCAAGTCAAGGTCATGTCAAGGTTAAGTCAAGGTCAAGTCAAGGTCAAGTCAAGGTCAAGTCAAGGTCAAGTCAAGGTCAAGTCAAGGTCAAGTCAAGGTGAAGTCAAGGTCATGTCATGGTCAAGTCAAGGTCAAGTCAAGGTCAAGTCAAGTTCAAGTCAAGGTCAAGTCAAGGTCAAGTGAAAGTCAAGTCAAGGTCAAGTCAAGGTCAAGTCAAGGTCAAGTCAAGTTCAAGTCAAGGTCAAGTCAAGGTCAAGTGAAAGTCAAGTCAAGGTCAAGTCAAGGTCATGTCAAGGTCAAGGTCAAGCTCAAGTCAAGGTCAAGTCAAGGTCATGTCAAGGTCAAGCTCAAGTCAAGGTCAACGTCAAGTCAATGTCAAGTCAAGGTCATGTCAAGGTCAAGTCAAGGTCAAGTCAAGGTCATGTCAAGGTCATGTCATGGTCAAGTCAAGGTCAAGTCAAGGTCAAGTCAAGGTCAAGTCAAAGTCAAGTCAAGGTCAAGTCAAGGTCAAGTCAAGGTCAAGTCAAGGTCAAGTCAAGGTCAAGTCAAGTTCAAGTCAAGGTCAAGTCAAGGTCAAGTGAAAGTCAAGTCAAGGTCAAGTCAAGTCAAGGTCAAGTCAAGGTCATGTCAAAGTCATGTCAAGGTCAAGTCAAGGTCAAGTCAAGGTCATGTCAAGGTTAAGTCAAGGTCAAGTCAAGGTCAAGTCAAGGTCAAGTCAAGGTCAAGTCAAGGTCAAGTCAAGGTCAAGTCAAGGTCAAGTCAAGGTCAAGTCAAGGTCAAGTCAAGGTCAAGTCAAAGTCATGTCATGGTCAAGTCAAGGTCAAGTCAAGTTCAAGTCAAGGTCAAGTCAAGGTCAAGTGAAAGTCAAGTCAAGGTCAAGTCAAGGTCAAGTCAATGTCATGTCAAAGTCATGTCAAGGTCAAGTCAAGGTCAAGTCAAGGTCAAGTCAAGGTCATGTCAAAGTTAAGTCAAGGTCAAGTCAAGGTCAAGTTAAGGTCATGTCAAGGTCAAGTCAAGGTCAAGTCAAGGTCATGTCAAGGTCAAGTCAAGGTCAAGTCAAGGTCAAGTCAAGGTCAAGTCAAGGTCAAGTCAAGGTCAAGTTAAGGTCAAGTCAAGGTCAAGTCAAGGTCAAATCAAGGTCAAGTCAAGGTCAAGTCAAGGTCGAGTCAGGGTCAAGTCAGGGTCCAGTGAAGGTCAAGTCAAGGTCAAGTGATGGTCAAGTCAAGGTCAAGTCAAGGTCATGTCAAGGTCAAGTCAAGGTCAAGTCAAGGCCAAGTCAAGGTCAAGTCAAGGTCAAGTCAAGGTCAAGTCAAGGTCAAGTCAAGGCCAAGTCAAAGTCAAGTCAAGGTCAAGTCAAGGTCAAGTCAAAGTCATGTCAAGGTCATGTCAAGGTAAAGTCAGGGTCAAGTCAAGGTCATGTCAAGGTCAGCTCAAGGTCAAGTCAAAGTCAAGTCAAGGTCAAGTCAAGGTCAAGTCAAGGTCAAGTCAAGGTCAAGTCAAGGTCAAGTCAAGGTCAAGTCAAGGTCGAGTTAAAGTCAAGTTAGGGTCCAGTGAAGGTCAAGTCAAGGTCCAGTCAAGGTCAAGTCAAGGTCAAGTCAAGGTCAAGTGAAGGTCAAGTCAAGGTCATGTCATGGTCAAGTCAAGGTCAAGTCAAGGTCAAGTCAAGGTCAAGGTCAAGTCAAGGTCAAGTCAAGGTCAAGTCAAGGTCCAGTGAAGGTCAAGTCAAGGTCAAGTCAAGGTCAAGTCAAGGTCAAGTCAAGATCATGTCAATGTCAAGTCAAGGGCAAGTCAAGGTCAAGTCAAGGTCATGTCAAAGTTAAGTCAAGGTCAAGTCAAGTCAAGGTCAAGTCAAGGTCAAGTCAAGGTCAAGTCAAGGTCAAGTCAAGGTCAAGTCAAGGTCATGTCAAGGTCAAGTCAAGGTCAAGTCAAGGTCATGTCAAGGTCGAGTCAAGGTCAAGTCAAGGTCAAGTCAAGGTCAAGTCAAGGTCAAGTCAAGGTCAAGTCAAGGTCATGTCAAGGTCAAGTCAAGGTCATGTCAAGGTCGAGTCAAGGTCAAGTCAAGGTCAAGACAAGGTCAAGTCAAGGTCATGTAAAGGTCAAGTCAAGGTCAAGTCAAGGGCATGTCAAGGTCAAATCAAGGTCAAGTCAAGGTCAAGTCAAGGTCAAGTCAAGGTCATGTCAAGGTCAAGTCAAGGTTAAGTCAAGGTCAAGTCAAGGTCATGTCAAGGTCAAATCAAGGTCATGTCAAGGTCAAGTCAAGGTTAAGTCAAGGTCAAGTCAAGGTCATGTCAAGGTCAAATCAAGGTCAAGTCAAGGTCATGTCAAGGTCGAGTCAAGTTCAAGGTCAAGTCAAGGTCAAGTCAAGGTCATGTCAAGGTCAAATCAAGGTCAAGTCAAGGTCATGTCAAGGTCGAGTCAAGGTCAAGTCAAGGTCAAGTCAAGGTCATGTCAAGGTCAAGTCAAGGTCAAGTCAAGGTCAAGTCAAGTTCAAGTCAAGGTCATGTCAAGGTCAAGTCAAGGTCAAGTCAAGGTCAAGTCAAGGTCAAGTCAAGGTCAAGTCAAGGTCATGTCAAGGTCAAGGTCGAGTCAAGGTCAAGTCAAGGTCAACTCAAGGTCAAGTCAAGATCAAGTCAAGGTCAAGTCAAGGTCAAGTCATGGTCGAGTCAGGGTCCAGTGAAGGTCAAGTCAATGTCATGTCAAGGTCAAGTCAAGGTCAAGTCAAGGTCAAGTCAAGGCCAAGTCAAGGTCAAGTCAAGGTCAAGTCAAGGTCAAGTCAAGGTCATGTCAAGGTTAAGTCAAGGTCAAGTCAAGGTCAAGTCAAGGTCAAGTCAAGGTCAAGTCAAGGTCAAGTCAAAGTCAAGTAAGGTCAAGTCAAGGTCATGTCAAGGTCAAGTCAAGGTCAAGTCAAGGTCAAGTCAAGGTCATGTCAAGGTCAAGTCAAGGTCAGGTCAAGGTCAAGTCAAGGTCATGTCAAGGTTAAGTCAAGGTCAAGGTCAAGTCAAGGTCAAGTCAAGGTCAAGTCAAGGTCAAGTCAAGGTCAAGTCAAGGTCAAGTCAAGGTCAAGTCAAGGTCAAGTCAAGGTCAAGTCAAGGTCAAGTGAAAGTCAAGTAAGGTCAAGTCAAGGTCATGTCAAGGTCAAGTCAAGGTCAAGTCAAGGTCATGTCAAGGTCAAGTCAAGGTCAAGTCAAGGTCAAGGTCAAGCTCAAGTCAAGGTCAACGTCAAGTCAATGTCAAGTCAAGGTCATGTCAAGGTCAAGTCAAGGTCAAGTCAAGGTCATGTCAAGGTCATGTCATGGTCAAGTCAAGGTCAAGTCAAGGTCAAGTCAAAGTCAAGTCAAGGTCAAGTCAAGGTCAAGTCAAGGTCAAGTCAAGGTCAAGTCAAGTTCAAGTCAAGGTCAAGTCAAGGTCAAGTCAAGGCCAAGTCAAGGTCAAGTCAAGGTCAAGTCAAGGTCAAGTCAAGGTCATGTCAAGGTTAAGTCAAGGTCAAGTCAAGGTCAAGTCAAGGTCAAGTCAAGGTCAAGTCAAGGTCAAGTCAAGGTCAAGTCAAGGTCAAGTGAAAGTCAAGTCAAGGTCAAGTCAAGGTCAAGTCAAGGTCATGTCAAAGTCATGTCAAGGTCAAGTCAAGGTCAAGTCAAGGTCAAGTCAAGGTCAAGTCAAGGTCATGTCAAGGTTAAGTCAAGGTCAAGTCAAGGTCAAGTCAAGGTCAAGTCAAGGTCAAGTCAAGGTCAAGTCAAGGTCAAGTCAAGGTGAAGTCAAGGTCATGTCATGGTCAAGTCAAGGTCAAGTCAAGGTCAAGTCAAGTTCAAGTCAAGGTCAAGTCAAGGTCAAGTGAAAGTCAAGTCAAGGTCAAGTCAAGGTCAAGTCAAGGTCAAGTCAAGTTCAAGTCAAGGTCAAGTCAAGGTCAAGTGAAAGTCAAGTCAAGGTCAAGTCAAGGTCATGTCAAGGTCAAGGTCAAGCTCAAGTCAAGGTCAAGTCAAGGTCATGTCAAGGTCAAGGTCAAGCTCAAGTCAAGGTCAACGTCAAGTCAATGTCAAGTCAAGGTCATGTCAAGGTCAAGTCAAGGTCAAGTCAAGGTCATGTCAAGGTCATGTCATGGTCAAGTCAAGGTCAAGTCAAGGTCAAGTCAAGGTCAAGTCAAAGTCAAGTCAAGGTCAAGTCAAGGTCAAGTCAAGGTCAAGTCAAGGTCAAGTCAAGTTCAAGTCAAGGTCAAGTCAAGGTCAAGTGAAAGTCAAGTCAAGGTCAAGTCAAGTCAAGGTCAAGTCAAGGTCATGTCAAAGTCATGTCAAGGTCAAGTCAAGGTCAAGTCAAGGTCAAGTCAAGGTCATGTCAAGGTTAAGTCAAGGTCAAGTCAAGGTCAAGTCAAGGTCAAGTCAAGGTCAAGTCAAGGTCAAGTCAAGCTCAAGTCAAGGTCAAGTCAAGGTCAAGTCAAGGTCATGTCATGGTCAAGTCAAGGTCAAGTCAAGTTCAAGTCAAGGTCAAGTCAAGGTCAAGTGAAAGTCAAGTCAAGGTCAAGTCAAGGTCAAGTCAAGGTCATGTCAAAGTCATGTCAAGGTCAAGTCAAGGTCAAGTCAAGGTCAAGTCAAGGTCAAGTCAAGGTCATGTCAAAGTTAAGTCAAGGTCAAGTCAAGGTCAAGTCAAGGTCAAGTCAAGGTCAAGTCAAGGTCAAGTCAAGGTCAAGTCAAGGTCAAGTCAAGGTCAAGTCAAGGTCAAGTCAAGGTCGAGTCAGGGTCCAGTGAAAGTCAAGTCAAGGTCAAGTGAAGGTCAAGTCAAGGTCAAGGTCAAGTCAAGGTCAAGTCAAGGTCAAGTCAAGGTCAAGTCAAGGCCAAGTCAAGGTCAAGTCAAGGTCAAGTCAAGGTCATGTCAAGGTTAAGTCAAGGTCAAGTCAAGGTCAAGTCAAGGTCAAGTCAAGGTCAAGTCAAGGTCAAGTCAAGGTCAAGTCAAAGTCAAGTCAAGGTCAAGTCAAGGTCAAGTCAAGGTCATGTCAAGGTCAGGTCAAGGTCAAGTCAAGGTCATTTCAAGGTTAAGTCAAGGTCAAGTCAAGGTCAAGTCAAGGTCAAGTCAAGGTCAAGTCAAGGTCAAGTCAAGGTCAAGTCAAGGTCAAATCAAGGTCATGTCAAGGTCAGGTCAAGGTCAAGTCAAGGTCAAGTCAAGGTCAAGTCAAGGTCAAGTCAAGGTCAAGTCAAGGTCAAGTCAAGGTCAAGTCAGGGTCAAGTCAAGGTCAAGTCAAGGTCAAGTCAAGGTTAAGTCAAGGTCAAGTCAAGGTCAAGTCAAGGTCAAGTCAAGGTCAAGTCAAGGTCAAGTCAAGGTCAAGTCAAAGTCAAGTCAAGGTCAAGTCAAGGTCAAGTCAAGGTCAAGTCAAGGTCAAGTCAAGGTCAAGTCAAGGTCGAGTCAGGGTCCAGTGAAAGTCAAGTCAAGGTCAAGTGAAGGTCAAGTCAAGGTCAAGGTCAAGTCAAGGTCAAGTCAAGGTCAAGTCAAGGTCAAGTCAAGGTCATGTCAAGGTCAGGTCAAGGTCAAGTCAAGGTCATGTCAAGGTTAAGTCAAGGTCAAGTCAAGGTCAAGTCAAGGTCAAGTCAAGGTCAAGTCAAGGTCATGTCAAGGTCAAGTCAAGTTCAAGTCAAGGTCAAGTCAAGGTCATGTCAAGGTTAAGTCAAGGTCAAGTCAAGGTCAAGTCAAGGTCAAGTCAAGGTCAAGTCAAGGTCAAATCAAGGTCAAGTCAAGGTCAAGTCAAGGTCGAGTCAGGGTCAAGTCAGGGTCCAGTGAAGGTCAAGTGAAGGTCAAGTCAAGGTCATGTCAAGGTCAAGTCAAGGTCAAGTCAAGGTCAAGTCAAGGTCAAGTCAAGGTCAAGTCAAGGTCAAGTCAAGGTCAAGTCAAGGCCAAGTCAAGGTCAAGTCAAGGTCAAGTCAAGGTCAAGTCAAAGTCATGTCAAGTTCATGTCAAGGTCAAGTCAGGGTCAAGTCAAAGTAATGTCAAGGTCAGCTCAAGGTCAAGTCAAGGTCAAGTCTAGATCAAGTCAAGGTCAAAACAAGGTCAAGTCAAGGTCAAGTCAAGGTCAAGTCAAGGTCAAGTCAAAGTCAAGTCAAGGTCAAGTCAAGGTCGAGTCAAGGTCAAGTCAGGGTCCAGTGAAGGTCAAGTCAAGGTCAAGTCAAGGTCAAGTCAAGGTCGAGTCAAGGTCAAGTCAAGGTCCAGTGAAGGTCAAGTCAAGGTCAAGTCAAGGTCAAGTCAAAGTCAAGTCAAGGTCAAGTCAAGGTCAAGTCAAGGTCAAGTCAAGGCCATGTCAAGGTCAAGTCAAGGTCAAGTCAAGGTCAAGTCAAGGTCAAGTCAAGGCCAAGTCAAGGTCAAGTCAAGGTCAAGTCAAGGTCAAGTCAAAGTCATGTCAAGTTCATGTCAAGGTCAAGTCAGGGTCAAGTCAAAGTAATGTCAAGGTCAGCTCAAGGTCAAGTCAAGGTCAAGTCAAGATCAAGTCAAGGTCAAAACAAGGTCAAGTCAAGGTCAAGTCAAGGTCAAGTCAAGGTCAACTCAAGGTCAAGTCAAGGTCATGTCAAAGTCAAGTCAAGGTCAAGTCAAGGTCATGTCAAGGTCGAGTCAAGGTCAAGTCAAGGTCAAGTCAAGGTCAAGTCAAGGTCAAGTCAAGGTCAAGTCAAGGTCAAGTCAAGGTCAAGTCAAGGTCAAGTCAAGGTCAAGTCAAGGTCAAGTTAAAGTCATGTCAAGTTCATGTCACGGTCAAGTCAGGGTCAAGTCAAAGTAATGTCAAGGTCAGCTCAAGGTCAAGTCAAGGTCAAGTCAAGATCAAGTCAAGGTCAAAACAAGGTCAAGTCAAGGTCAAGTCAAGGTCAAGTCAAGGTCAGCTCAAGGTCAAGTCAAGGTCAAGTCAAGGTCAAGTCAAGATCAAGTCAAGGTCAAGTCAAGGTCAAGTCAAGGTCAAGTCAAGGTCAAGTCAAGGTCGAGTCAAGGTCAAGTCAGGGTCCAGTGAATGTCAAGTCAAGGTCCAGTCAAGGTCCAGTCAAGGTCAAGTCAAGGTCAAGTCAAGGTCGAGTCAGGGTCAAGTCAGGGTCCAGTGAAGGTCAAGTCAAGGTCATGTCAAGGTCAATTCAAGGTCAAGTCAAGGTCAAGTCAAGGTCAAGTCAAGGTCAAGTCAAGGTCAAGTCAAGGTCAAATCAAGGTCAAGTCAAGGTCAAGTCAAGGTCGAGTCAGGGTCAAGTCAGGGTCCAGTGAAGGTCAAGTGAAGGTCAAGTCAAGGTCATGTCAAGGTCAAGTCAAGGTCAAGTCAAGGTCAAGTCAAGGTCAAGTCAAGGTCAAGTCAAGGTCAAGTCAAGGTCAAGTCAAGGCCAAGTCAAGGTCAAGTCAAGGTCAAGTCAAGGTCAAGTCAAAGTCATGTCAAGTTCATGTCAAGGTCAAGTCAGGGTCAAGTCAAAGTAATGTCAAGGTCAGCTCAAGGTCAAGTCAAGGTCAAGTCTAGATCAAGTCAAGGTCAAAACAAGGTCAAGTCAAGGTCAAGTCAAGGTCAAGTCAAGGTCAAGTCAAAGTCAAGTCAAGGTCAAGTCAAGGTCGAGTCAAGGTCAAGTCAGGGTCCAGTGAAGGTCAAGTCAAGGTCAAGTCAAGGTCAAGTCAAGGTCGAGTCAAGGTCAAGTCAAGGTCCAGTGAAGGTCAAGTCAAGGTCAAGTCAAGGTCAAGTCAAAGTCAAGTCAAGGTCAAGTCAAGGTCAAGTCAAGGTCAAGTCAAGGCCATGTCAAGGTCAAGTCAAGGTCAAGTCAAGGTCAAGTCAAGGTCAAGTCAAGGCCAAGTCAAGGTCAAGTCAAGGTCAAGTCAAGGTCAAGTCAAAGTCATGTCAAGTTCATGTCAAGGTCAAGTCAGGGTCAAGTCAAAGTAATGTCAAGGTCAGCTCAAGGTCAAGTCAAGGTCAAGTCAAGATCAAGTCAAGGTCAAAACAAGGTCAAGTCAAGGTCAAGTCAAGGTCAAGTCAAGGTCAACTCAAGGTCAAGTCAAGGTCATGTCAAAGTCAAGTCAAGGTCAAGTCAAGGTCATGTCAAGGTCGAGTCAAGGTCAAGTCAAGGTCAAGTCAAGGTCAAGTCAAGGTCAAGTCAAGGTCAAGTCAAGGTCAAGTCAAGGTCAAGTCAAGGTCAAGTCAAGGTCAAGTCAAGGTCAAGTTAAAGTCATGTCAAGTTCATGTCACGGTCAAGTCAGGGTCAAGTCAAAGTAATGTCAAGGTCAGCTCAAGGTCAAGTCAAGGTCAAGTCAAGGTCAAGTCAAGATCAAGTCAAGGTCAAGTCAAGGTCAAGTCAAGGTCAAGTCAAGGTCAAGTCAAGGTCAAGTCAAGGTCGAGTCAAGGTCAAGTCAGGGTCCAGTGAATGTCAAGTCAAGGTCCAGTCAAGGTCCAGTCAAGGTCAAGTCAAGGTCAAGTCAAGGTCGAGTCAGGGTCAAGTCAGGGTCCAGTGAAGGTCAAGTCAAGGTCATGTCAAGGTCAATTCAAGGTCAAGTCAAGGTCAAGTCAAGGTCAAATCAAGGTCAAGTCAAGGTCAAGTCAAGGTCATGTCAAGGTTAAGTCAAGGTCAAGTCAAGGTCAAGTCAAGGTCAAGTCAAGGTCAAGTCAAGGTCAAGTTAAAGTCATGTCAAGTTCATGTCAAGGTCAAGTCAGGGTCAAGTCAAAGTAATGTCAAGGTCAGCTCAAGGTCAAGTCAAGGTCAAGTCAAGATCAAGTCAAGGTCAAGTCAAGGTCAAGTCGAGGTCAAGTCAAGGTCAAGTCAAGGTCAAGTCAAGGTCGAGTCAAGGTCAAGTCAGGGTCCAGTGAATGTCAAGTCAAGGTCCAGTCAAGGTCCAGTCAAGGTCAAGTCAAGGTCAAGTCAAGGTCAAGTCAAGGTCAAGTCAAGGTCAAGTCAAGGTCAAGTGAAGGTCAAGTCAAGGTCATGTCAAGGTCAAGTCAAGGTCAAGTCAAGGTCAAGTCAAGGTCATGTCAAGGTCAAGTCAAGTTCAAGTCAAGGTCAAGTCAAGGTCATGTCAAGGTTAAGTCAAGGTCAAGTCAAGGTCAAGTCAAGGTCAAGTCAAGGTCAAGTCAAGGTCAAGTCAAGGTCAAATCAAGGTCAAGTCAAGGTCAAGTCAAGGTCGAGTCAGGGTCAAGTCAGGGTCCAGTGAAGGTCAAGTGAAGGTCAAGTCAAGGTCATGTCAAGGTCAAGTCAAGGTCAAGTCAAGGTCAAGTCAAGGTCAAGTCAAGGTCAAGTCAAGTTCAAGTTAAGGCCAAGTCAAGGTCAAGTCAAGGTCAAGTCAAGGTCAAGTCAAGGTCAAGTCAAAGTCATGTCACGTTCATGTCAAGGTCAAGTCAGGGTCAAGTCAAAGTAATGTCAAGGTCAGCTCAAGGTCAAGTCAAGGTCGAGTCAAGATCAAGTCAAGGTCAAAACAAGGTCAAGTCAAGGTCAAGTCAAGGTCAAGTCAAGGTCAAGTCAAGGTCAAGTCAAGGTCAAGTCAAGGTCGAGTCAAGGTCAAGTCAGGGTCCAGTGAAGGTCAAGTCAAGGTCAAGTCAAGGTCAAGTCAAGGTCGAGTCAAGGTCAAGTCAAGGTCCAGTGAAGGTCAAGTCAAGGTCAAGTCAAGGTCAAGTCAAAGTCAATTCAAGGTCAAGTCAAGGTCAAGTCAAGGTCAAGTCAAGGTCATGTCAAGGTCAAGTCAAGGGCAAGTCAAGGGCAAGTCAAGGTCAAGTCAAGGTCATGTCAAGGTTAAGTCAAGGTCAAGTCAAGGTCAAGTCAAGGTCAAGTCAAGGTCAAGTCAAGGTCAACTCAAGGTCAAGGTCATGTCAAAGTCAAGTCAAGGTCAAGTCAAGGTCATGTCAAGGTCGAGTCAAGGTCAAGTCAAGGTCAACTCAAGCTCAAGTCAAGGTCAAGTCAAGGTCAAGTCAAGGTCAAGTCAAGGTCAAGTCAAGGTCAAGTCAAGGTCAAGTTAAGGTCAAGTCAAGGTCGAGTCAAGGTCAAGTCAAGGTCCAGTGAAGGTCAAGTCAAGGTCAAGTCAAGGTCAAGTCAAAGTCAAGTCAAGGTCAAGTCAAGGTCATGTCAAGGTCATGTCAAGGTCAAGTCAAGGGCAAGTCAAGGGCAAGTCAAGGTCAAGTCAAGGTCATGTCAAGGTTAAGTCAAGGTCAAGTCAAGGTCAAATCAAGGTCAAGTCAAGGTCAACTCAAGGTCAAGTCAAGGTCATGTCAAAGTCAAGTCAAGGTCAAGTCAAGGTCATGTCAAGGTCGAGTCAAGGTCAAGTCAAGGTCAACTCAAGGTCAAGTCAAGGTCAAGTCAAGGTCAAGTCAAGGTCAAGTCAAGGTCAAGTCAAGGTCGAGTCAGGGTCAAGTCAGGGTCCAGTGAAGGTCAAGTCAAGGTCATGTCAAGGTCAAGTCAAGGTCAAGTCAAGGTCAAGTCA
This sequence comes from Sturmia bella, assembly GCA_963662145.1. Lineage (NCBI taxonomy): Eukaryota > Metazoa > Arthropoda > Insecta > Diptera > Tachinidae > Sturmia > Sturmia bella. Next base: position 82,369,279 of record OY759168.1, on the reverse strand, counting down.
AGGTCAAGTCAAGGTCAAGTCAAGGTCAATTCAAGGTCAACTCAAGGCCAAGTCAAGTTCAAGTCAAGGTCAAGTCAAGGTCAAGTCAAGGTCATGTCAAGGTTAAGTCAAGGTCAAGTCAAGGTCAAGTCAAGTCAAGGTCAAGTCAAGGTCAAGTCAAGGTCAAGTCAAGGTCAAGTCAAGGTCAAGTCAAAGTCAAGTAAGGTCACGTTAAGGTCATGTCAAGGTCAAGTCAAGGTGAAGTCAAGGTCAAGTCAAGGTCAAGTCAAGGTCATGTCAAGGTCAAGGTAAGGTCAAGTCAAGGTCAAGTCAAGGTCATGTCAAGGTCGAGTCAAGTTCAAGGTCAAGTCAAGGTCAAGTCAAGGTCAAGTCAAGGTCAAGTCAAGGTCAAGTCAAGGTCATGTCAAGGTCAAGTCAAGGTCAAGTCAAGGTCAAGTCAAGGTCATGTCAAGGTTAAGTCAAGGTCAAGTCAAGGTCAAGTCAAGGTCAAGTCAAGGTCAAGTCAAGGTCAAGTCAAGGTCAAGTCAAGGTCAAATCAAGGTCAAGTCAAGGTCAAGTCAAGGTCGAGTCAGGGTCAAGTCAGGGTCCAGTGAAGGTCAAGTCAAGGTCAAGTGAAGGTCAAGTCAAGGTTATGTCAAGGTCAAGTCAAGGTCAAGTCAAGGTCAAGTCAAGGTCAAGTCAAGGTCAAGTCAAGGTCAAGTCAAAGTCAAGTCAAGGTCATGTCAAGGTCGAGTCAAGTTCAAGGTCAAGTCAAGGTCAAGTCAAGGTCAAGTCAAGGTCAAGTCAAGGTCAAGTCAAGGTCAAGTCAAGGTCAAGTCAAGGTCATGTCAAGGTCAAGTCAAGGTCAAGTCAAGGTCATGTCAAGGTTAAGTCAAGGTCAAGTCAAGGTCAAGTCAAGGTCAAGTCAAGGTCAAGTCAAGGTCAAGTCAAGGTCAAGTCAAAGTCAAGTCAAGGTCAAGTCAAGGTCATGTCAAGGTCAAGTCAAGGTGAAGTCAAGGTCAAGTCAAGGTCAAGTCAAGGTCAAGTCAAGGTCATGTCAAGGTCAAGGTAAGGTCAAGTCAAGGTCAAGTCAAGGTTAAGTCAAGGTCAAGTCAAGGTCAAGTCAAGGTCAAGTCAAGGTGAAGTCAAGGTCAAGTCAAGGTCAAGTCAAGGTCAAGTCAAGGTCAAGTCAAAGTCAAGTCAAGGTCAAGTCAAGGTCAAGTCAAGGTCATGTCAAGGTCAAGTCAAGGTCAAGTCAAGGTCAAGTCAAGGTCATGTCAAGGTTAAGTCAAGGTCAAGTCAAGGTCAAGTCAAGGTCAAGTCAAGGTCAAGTCAAGGTCAAGTCAAGGTCAAGTCAAGGTCAGGTCAAGGTCAAATTAAGGTCAAGTCAAGGTCAAGTCAAGGTCGAGTCAGGGTCCAGTGAAGGTCAAGTCAAGGTCAAGTGAAGGTCAAGTCAAGGTTATGTCAAGGTCAAGTCAAGGTCAAGTCAAGGTCAAGTCAAGGTCAAGTCAAGGTCAAGTCAAGGTCAAGTCAAGGTCAAGTCAAAGTCAAGTCAAGGTCATGTCAAGGTCGAGTCAAGTTCAAGGTCAAGTCAAGGTCAAGTCAAGGTCAAGTCAAGGTCAAGTCAAGGTCATGTCAAGGTCAAGTCAAGGTCAAGTCAAGGTCATGTCAAGGTTAAGTCAAGGTCAAGTCAAGGTCAAGTCAAGGTCAAGTCAAGGTCAAGTCAAGGTCAAGTCAAGGTCAAGTCAAAGTCAAGTCAAGGTCAAGTCAAGGTCATGTCAAGGTCAAGTCAAGGTCAAGTCAAGGTCAAGTCAAGGTCAAGTCAAGGTCAAGTCAAGGTCAAGTCAAGGTCAAGTCAAGGTCATGTCAAGGTCAAGTCAAGGTCAAGTCAAGGTCAAGTCAAGGTCATGTCAAGGTTAAGTCAAGGTCAAGTCAAGGTCAAGTCAAGGTCAAGTCAAGGTCGAGTCAAGGTCAAGTCAAGGTCCAGTGAAGGTCAAGTCAAGGTCAAGTCAAGGTCAAGTCAAAGTCAAGTCAAGGTCAAGTCAAGGTCATGTCAAGGTCGAGTCAAGGTCAAGTCAAGGTCAAGTCAAGGTCAAGTCAAGGTCGAGTCAAGGTCAAGTCAAGGTCATGTCAAAGTCAAGTCAAGGTCATGTCAAGGTCGAGTCAAGGTCAAGTCAAGGTCAAGTCAAGGTCAAGTCAAGGTCAAGTCAAGGTCATGTCAAGGTCAAGTCAAGGTCAAGTCAAGGTCAAGTCAAGGTCAAGTCAAGGTCATGTCAAGGTTAAGTCAAGGTCATGTCAAGGTCGAGTCAAGTTTAATGTCAAGTCAAGGTCAAGTCAAGGTCAAGTCAAGGTCAAGTCAAGTCAAGTCAAGGTCATCTCAAGGTCAAATCAAGGTCATGTCAAGGTCGAGTCAAGGTCAAGTCAAGGTCAAGTCAAGGTCATGTCAAGGTCGAGTCAAGGTCAAGTCAAGGTCAAGTCAAGGTCAAGTCAAGGTCAAGTCAAGGTCAAGTCAAAGTCAAGTCAAGGTCATGTCAAGGTCGAGTCAAGTTCAAGGTCAAGTCAAGGTCAAGTCAAGGTCAAGTCAAGGTCAAGTCAAGGTCAAGTCAAGGTCATGTCAAGGTCAAGTCAAGGTCAAGTCAAGGTCATGTCAAGGTTAAGTCAAGGTCAAGTCAAGGTCAAGTCAAGGTGAAGTCAATGTCAAGTCAAGGTCAAGTCAAGGTCAAGTCAAGGTCAAGTCAAAGTCAAGTCAAGGTCAAGTCAAGGTCAAGTCAAGGTCATGTCAAGGTCAAGTCAAGGTCAAGTCAAGGTCAAGTCAAGGTCATGTCAAGGTTAAGTCAAGGTCAAGTCAGAGTCAAGTCAAGGTCAAGGTCAAGTCAAGGTCAAGTCAAGGTCAAGTCAAGGTCAAGTCAAAGTCAAGTCAAGGTCAAGTCAAGGTCAAGTCAAGGTCATGTCAAGGTCAAGTCAAGGTCAAGTCAAGGTCATGTCAAGGTTAAGTCAAGGTCAAGTCAAGGTCAAGTCAAGGTCAAGTCAAGGTCAAGTCAAGGTCAAGTCAAGGTCAAGTCAAGGTCATGTCAAGGTCAAGGTAAGGTCAAGTCAAGGTCAAGTCAAGGTTGAGTCAAGGTCAAGTCAAGGTCAAGTCAAGGTCAAGTCAAGGTGAAGTCAAGGTCAAGTCAAGGTCAAGTCAAGGTCAAGTCAAGGTCAAGTCAAGGTCAAGTCAAAGTCAAGTCAAGGTCAAGTCAAGGTCAAGTCAAGGTCATGTCAAGGTCAAGTCAAGGTCAAGTCAAGGTCAAGTCAAGGTCATGTCAAGGTTAAGTCAAGGTCAAGTCAAGGTCAAGTCAAGGTCAAGTCAAGGTCAAGTCAAGGTCAAGTCAAGGTCAGGTCAAGGTCAAGTCAAGGTCAAGTCAAGGTCGAGTCAGGGTCAAGTCAGGGTCCAGTGAAGGTCAAGTCAAGGTCAAGTGAAGGTCAAGTCAAGGTTATGTCAAGGTCAAGTCAAGGTCAAGTCAAGGTCAAGTCAAGGTCAAGTCAAGGTCAAGTCAAGGTCAAGTCAAGGTCAAGTCAAAGTCAAGTCAAGGTCGAGTCAAGTTCAAGGTCAAGTCAAGGTCAAGTCAAGGTCAAGTCAAGGTCAAGTCAAGGTCAAGTCAAGGTCAAGTCAAGGTCATGTCAAGGTCAAGTCAAGGTCAAGTCAAGGTCATGTCAAGGTTAAGTCAAGGTCAAGTCAAGGTCAAGTCAAGGTCAAGTCAAGGTCAAGTCAAGGTCAAGTCAAAGTCAAGTCAAGGTCAAGTCAAGGTCATGTCAAGGTCAAGTCAAGGTCAAGTCAAGGTCAAGTCAAGGTCAAGTCAAGGTCAAGTCAAGGTCAAGTCAAGGTCAAGTCAAGGTCAAGTCAAGGTCAAGTCAAGGTCAAGTCAAGGTCATGTCAAGGTCAAGTCAAGGTCAAGTCAAGGTCAAGTCAAGGTCATGTCAAGGTTAAGTCAAGGTCAAGTCAAGGTCAAGTCAAGGTCAAGTCAAGGTCAAGTCAAGGTCAAGTCAAGGTCAAGTCAAGGTCAAGTCAAGGTCAAGTCAAAGTCATGTCAAGTTCATGTCAAGGTCAAGTCAGGGTCAAGTCAAAGTAATGTCAAGGTCAGCTCAAGGTCAAGTCAAGGTCGAGTCAAGATCAAGTCAAGGTCAAAACAAGGTCAAGTCAAGGTCAAGTCAAGGTCAAGTCAAGGTCAAGTCAAGGTCAAGTCAAGGTCGAGTCAAGGTCAAGTCAGGGTCCAGTGAAGGTCAAGTCAAGGTCAAGTCAAGGTCAAGTCAAGGTCGAGTCAAGGTCAAGTCAAGGTCCAGAGAAGGTCAAGTCAAGGTCAAGTCAAGGTCAAGTCAAAGTCAAGTCAAGGTCAAGTCAAGGTCAAGTCAAGGTCAAGTCAAGGTCATGTCAAGGTCAAGTCAAGGGCAAGTCAAGGGCAAGTCAAGGTCAAGTCAAGGTCATGTCAAGGTTAAGTCAAGGTCAAGTCAAGGTCAAGTCAAGGTCAAGTCAAGGTCAAGTCAAGGTCAACTCAAGGTCAAGTCAAGGTCATGTCAAAGTCAAGTCAAGGTCAAGTCAAGGTCATGTCAAGGTCGAGTCAAGGTCAAGTCAAGGTCAACTCAAGCTCAAGTCAAGGTCAAGTCAAGGTCAAGTCAAGGTCAAGTCAAGGTCAAGTCAAGGTCAAGTCAAGGTCAAGTCAAGGTCGAGTCAGGGTCAAGTCAGGGTCCAGTGAAGGTCAAGTCAAGGTCATGTCAAGGTCAAGTCAAGGTCAAGTCAAGGTCAAGTCAAGGTCAAGTCAAGGTCAAGTCAAGGTCATGTCAAGGTTAAGTCAAGGTCAAGTCAAGGTCAAGTCAAGTCAAGTTCAAGTCAAGGTCAGGTCAAGGTCAAGTCAAGGTCAAGTCAAAGTCATGTCAAGTTCATGTCAAGGTCAAGTCAGGGTCAAGTCAAAGTAATGTCAAGGTCAGCTCAAGGTCAAGTCAAGGTCAAGTCAAGGTCAAGTCAAGGTCAAGTCAAGGTCAAGTCAAGGTCGAGTCAAGGTCAAGTCAGGGTCCAGTGAATGTCAAGTCAAGGTCCAGTCAAGGTCCAGTCAAGGTCAAGTCAAGGTCAAGTCAAGGTCAAGTCAAGGTCAAGTGAAGGTCAAGTCAAGGTCATGTCAAGGTCAAGTCAAGGTCAAGTCAAGGTCAAGTCAAGGTCAAGTCAAGGTCAAGTCAAGGTCAAGTCAAGGTCAAGTCAAGGTCGAGTCAAGGTCAAGTCAAGGTCCAGTGAAGGTCAAGTCAAGGTCAAGTCAAGGTCAAGTCAAAGTCAAGTCAAGGTCAAGTTAAGGTCAAGTCAAGGTCATGTCAAGGTCAAGTCAAGGGCAAGTCAAGGGCAAGTCAAGGTCAAGTCAAGGTCATGTCAAGGTTAAGTCAAGGTCAAGTCAAGGTCAAATCAAGGTCAAGTCAAGGTCAACTCAAGGTCAAGTCAAGGTCATGTCAAAGTCAAGTCAAGGTCAAGTCAAGGTCATGTCAAGGTCGAGTCAAGGTCAAGTCAAGGTCAAGTCAAGGTCAAGTCAAGGTCGAGTCAAGGTCAAGTCAGGGTCCAGTGAATGTCAAGTCAAGGTCCAGTCAAGGTCCAGTCAAGGTCAAGTCAAGGTCAAGTCAAGGTCAAGTCAAGGTCAAGTAAAGGTCAAGTGAAGGTCAAGTCAAGGTCAAGTCAAGGTCAAGTCAAGGTCGAGTCAGGGTCAAGTCAGGGTCCAGTGAAGGTCAAGTCAAGGTCATGTCAAGGTCAAGTCAAGGTCAAGTCAAGGTCAAGGTCAAGTCAAGGTCAAGTCAAGGTCAATTCAAGGTCAACTCAAGGCCAAGTCAAGTTCAAGTCAAGGTCAAGTCAAGGTCAAGGTCAAGTCAAGGTCATGTCAAGGTTAAGTCAAGGTCAAGTCAAGGTCAAGTCAAGTCAAGGTCAAGTCAAGGTCAAGTCAAGGTCAAGTCAAGGTCAAGTCAAAGTCAAGTAAGGTCACGTTAAGGTCATGTCAAGGTCAAGTCAAGGTGAAGTCAAGGTCAAGTCAAGGTCAAGTCAAGGTCAAGTCAAGGTCAAGTCAAGGTCATGTCAAGGTCAAGGTAAGGTCAAGTCAAGGTCAAGTCAAGGTTAAGTCAAGGTCAAGTCAAGGTCAAGTCAAGGTCAAGTCAAGGTCAAGTCAAGGTCAAGTCAAGGTCAAGTCAAAGTCAAGTCAAGGTCAAGTCAAGGTCAAGTCAAGGTCATGTCAAGGTCAAGTCAAGGTCAAGTCAAGGTCAAGTCAAGGTCATGTCAAGGTTAAGTCAAGGTCAAGTCAAGGTCAAGTCAAGGTCAAGTCAAGGTCAAGTCAAGGTCAAGTCAAGGTCAAGTCAAGGTCAAATCAAGGTCAAGTCAAGGTCAAGTCAAGGTCGAGTCAGGGTCAAGTCAGGGTCCAGTGAAGGTCAAGTCAAGGTCAAGTGAAGGTCAAGTCAAGGTTATGTCAAGGTCAAGTCAAGGTCAAGTCAAGGTCAAGTCAAGGTCAAGTCAAGGTCAAGTCAAGGTCAAGTCAAAGTCAAGTCAAGGTCATGTCAAGGTCGAGTCAAGGTCAAGTCAAGGTCCAGTGAAGGTCAAGTCAAGGTCAAGTCAAGGTCAAGTCAAAGTCAAGTCAAGGTCAAGTCAAGGTCAAGTCAAGGTCATGTCAAGGTCGAGTCAAGGTCAAGTCAAGGTCAAGTCAAGGTCAAGTCAAGGTCGAGTCAAGGTCAAGTCAAGGTCATGTCAAAGTCAAGTCAAGGTCATGTCAAGGTCGAGACAAGGTCAAGTCAAGGTCAAGTCAAGGTCAAGTCAAGGTCAAGTCAAGGTCAAGTCAAGGTCATGTCAAGGTCAAGTCAAGGTCAAGTCAAGGTCATGTCAAGGTTAAGTCAAGGTCAAGTCAAGGTCATGTCAAGGTCGAGTCAAGTTCAATGTCAAGTCAAGGTCAAGTCAAGGTCAAGTCAAGGTCAAGTCAAGGTCATCTCAAGGTCAAATCAAGGTCATGTCAAGGTCGAGTCAAGGTCAAGTCAAGGTCAAGTCAAGGTCAAGTCAAGGTCAAGTCAAGGTCATGTCAAAGTCAAGTCAAGGTCACGTCAAGGTCGAGTCAAGGTCAAGTCAAGGTCAAGTCAAGGTCAAGTCAAGGTCATGTCAAGGTCAAGTCAAGGTTAAGTCAAGGTCAAGTCAAGGTCAAGTCAAGGCCAAGTCAAGGTCAAGTCAAAGTCATGTCAAGGTCAAGTCAAGGTCAAGTCAAGGTCAAGTCAAGGTCATGTCAAGGTCAAGTCAAGGTCATGTCAAGGTCAAGTCAAGGTCAAGTCAAAATCATGTCAGGGTCAAGTCAAGGTCAAGTCAAGGTCAAGTCAAGGTCATGTCAAGGTCAAGTCAAGGTCATGTCAAGGTCAAGTCAAGGTCAAGTCAAGGTCAAGTCAAGGTCATGTCAAGGTCAAGTCAAGTCAAGGTCAAGTCAAGGTCATGTCAAGGTCAAGTCAAGGTCAAGTCAAGGTCATGTCAAGGTTAAGTCAAGGTCAAGTCAAGGTCAAGTCAAGGTCAAGTCAAAGTCATGTCAAGGTCAAGTCAAGGTCAAGTCAAGGTCAAGTCAAGGTCAAGTCAAGGTCATGTCAAGGTCAAGTCAAGGTCATGTCAAGGTCAAGCCAAGGTCAAGTCAAGGTCATGTCAAGGTCAAGTCAAGGTCAAGTCAAGCCCAAGTCAAGGTCAAGTCAAGGTCATGTCAAAGTCGAGTCAAAGTCATGTCAAGGTCATGTCAAGGTCAAGTCAAGGTCATGTCAAGGTCAAGCCAAGGTCAAGTCAAGGTCATGTCAAGGTCAAGGTCAAGTCAAGGTCAAGTCAAGCCCAAGTCAAGGTCAAGTCAAGGTCAAGTCAAGGTCATGTCAAGGTCAGTTCAAGGTCAAGTCAAGGTCAAGTCAAGGTCAAGTCAAGGTCAAGTCAAGGTCAAGTCAAGGTCAAGTCAAGGTCGAGTCAAGGTCAAGTCAGGATCAAGTGAAGGTCAAGTCAAGGTCCAGTCAAGGTCAAGTCAAGGTCAAGTCAAGGTCAAGTGAAGGTCAAGTCAAGGTCATGTCAAGGTCAAGTCAAGGTCATGTCAAGGTCGAGTCAAGGTCAAGTCAAGGTCAAGTCAAGGTCAAGTCAAGGTCAAGTCAAGGTCCAGTCAAGGTCAAGTCAAGGTCAAGTCAAGGTCGAGTCAAGGTCAAGCCAAGGTCCAGTGAAGGTCAAGTCAAGGTCAAGTCAATGTCAAGTCAAGGTCAAGTCAAGGTCAAGTCAAGGTCATGTCAAGGTCAAGCTCAAGTCAAGGTCAACGTCAAGTCAATGTCAAGTCAAGGTCAAGTCAAGGTCAAGTCAAGGTCGAGTAAACGTCAAGTCAAGGTCAAGTCAAGGTCCAGTGAAGGTCAAGTCAAGGTCAAGTCAAAGTCAAGTCAAGGTCAAGTCAAGGTCAAGTCAAAGTCAAGGTCAAGTCAAGGTCATGTCAAGGTCAAGTCAAGGTCATGTCAAGGTTAAGTCAAGGTCAAGTCAAGGTCAAGTCAAGGTCAAGTCAAGGTCAAGTCAAGGTCAAGTCAAGGTCAAGTCAAGGTCATGTCAAGGTCAAGTCAAGGTCAAGTCAAGGTCAAGTCAAGGTCGAGTCAAGGTCAAGTCAAGGTCCAGTGAAGGTCAAGTCAAGGTCAAGTCAAGGTCAAGTCAGGGTCACGTCAAAGTCATGTCAAGGTCATGTCAAGGTCAAGTCAAGGTCAAGTCAAGGTCAAGTCTAGGTCAAGTCAAGGTCAAGTCAAGGTCAAGTCAAGGTCGAGTCAAGGTCAAGTCAAGGTCCAGTGAAGGTCAAGTCAAGGTCAAGTCAAGGTCAAGTCAAGGTCATGCCAAGGTCAAGTCAAGGTCAAGTCAAGGTCAAGGTCCAGTCAAGGTCAAGTCAAGGTCAAGTCAAGGTCAAGCTCAAGTCAAGGTCAAGTCGAGGTCAAGTCAAGGTCATGTCAAGGTCATGTCAAGGTCAAGTCAAGGTCAAGGTCAAGTCAAGGTCGAGTCAAGGTCGAGTCAAGTCAAGGTCAACTCAAAGTCCAGTGAAGGTCAAGTCAAGGTCAAGTGAAAGTCAAGTCAAGGTCAAGTCAAGGTCAAGTCAAGGTCATGTCAAAGTCATGTCAAGGTCAAGGTCAAGTCAAGGTCATGTCAAGGTCAAGTCAAGGTCAAGTCAAGGTCGAGTCAAGGTCAAGTCAAGGTCAAGTGAAGATCATGTCAAGGTCAAGTCAAGGTCAAGTCAATGTTAAGTCAAGGTCAAGTCAAGGTCACGTCAAGGTCAAGTCAAGGTCAAGTCAAGGTCACGTCAAGGTCAAGTCAAGGTCATGTCAAGGTCGAGTCAAGGTCAAGTCAAGGTCAAGTCAAGGTCAAGTCAAGGTCAAGTCAAGGTCCAGTCAAGGTCAAGTCAAGGTCAAGTCAAGGTCAAGTCAAGGTCGAGTCAAGGTCAAGTCAAGGTCAAGCCAAGGTCCAGTAAAGTCAAGTCAAGGTCAAGTCAATGTCAAGGTCAACGTCAAGTCAATGTCAAGTCAAGGTCATGTCAAGGTCAAGTCAAGGTCAAGTCAAGGTCATGTCAAGGTCATGTCATGGTCAAGTCAAGGTCATGTCAAGGTCATGTCATGGTCAAGTCAAGGTCAAGTCAAGGTCAAGTCAAGTTCAAGTCAAGGTCAAGTCAAGGTCAAGTCAAGGTCAAGTCAAAGTCAAGTCAAGGTCAAGTCAAGGTCAAGTCAAGGTCAAGTCAAGGTCAAGTGAAAGTCAAGTCAAGGTCAAGTCAAGGTCATGTCAAGGTCAAGGTCAAGCTCAAGTCAAGGTCAACGTCAAGTCAATGTCAAGTCAAGGTCATGTCAAGTTCAAGTCAAGGTCAAGTCAAGGTCATGTCAAGGTCAAGTCAAGGTCAAGTCAAGGTCAAGTCAAGGTCAAGTCAAGGTTAAGTCAAGGTCAAGTCAAGGTCAAATCAAGGTCAAGTCAAGGTCAAGTCAAGGTCAAGTCAAGGTCACGTCAAGGTCAAGTCAAGGTCAAGTCAAGGTCACGTCAAGGTCAAGTCAAGGTCATGTCAAGGTCGAGTCAAGGTCAAGTCAAGGTCAAGTCAAGGTCAAGTCAAGGTCAAGTCAAGGTCCAGTCAAGGTCAAGTCAAGGTCAAGTCAAGGTCAAGTCAAGGTCGAGTCAAGGTCAAGTCAAGGTCAAGCCAAGGTCCAGTGAAGGTCAAGTCAAGGTCAAGTCAAGGTCAAGTGAAAGTCAAGTCAAGGTCAAGTCAAGGTCAAGTCAAGGTCATGTCAAGGTCAAGTCAAGGTCAAGTCAAGGTCAAGTCAAGGTCATGTCAAGGTTAAGTCAAGGTCAAGTCAAGGTCAAGTCAAGGTCAAGTCAAGGTCAAGTCAAGGTCAAATCAAGGTCAAGTCAAGGTCAAGTCAAGGTCGAGTCAGGGTCAAGTCAAGGTCAAGTCAAGGTCGAGTCAGGGTCAAGTCAGGGTCCAGTGAAGGTCAAGTGAAGGTCAAGTCAAGGTCATGTCAAGGTCAAGTCAAGGTCAAGTCAAGGTCAAGTCAAGGTCAAGTCAAGGCCAAGTCAAGGTCAAGTCAAGGTCAAGTCAAGGTCAAGTCAAAGTCATGTCAAGGTCAAGTCAGGGTCAAGTCAAAGTAATGTCAAGGTCAGCTCAAGGTCAAGTCAAGGTCAAGTCAAGGTCAAGTCAAGATCAAGTCAAGGTCAAGTCAAGGTCAAGTCAAGGTCAAGTCAAGGTCAAGTCAAGGTCAAGTCAAGGTCGAGTCAAGGTCAAGTCAAGGTCCAGTCAAGGTCAAGTCAAGGTCAAGTCAAGGTCAAGTCAAGGTCAAGTGAAGGTCAAGTCAATGTCATGTCAAGGTCAAGTCAAGGTCAAGTCAAGGTCAAGTCAAGGTCAAGTCAAGGTCAAGTCAAGGTCAAGTCAAGGTCAAGTCAAGGTCGAGTCAAGGTCAAGTCAAGGTCCAGTGAAGGTCAAGTCAAGGTCAAGTCAAAGTCAAGTCAAGGTCAAGTCAAGGTCATGTCAAGGTCAAGGCAAGGTCAAGTCAAGGTCAAGTCAAGGTCAAGTCAAGGTCAAGTCAAGGTCATGTCAAGGTCAGGTCAAGGTCAAGTCAAGGTCATGTCAAGGTTAAGTCAAGGTCAAGTCAAGGTCAAGTCAAGGTCAAGTCAAGGTCAAGTCAAGGTCAAGTCAAGGTCAAGTCAAAGTCAAGTCAAGGTCAAGTCAAGGTCAAGTCAAGGTCATGGCAAGGTCAAGTCAAGGTCAAGTCAAGTTCAAGTCAAGGTCATGTCAAGGTAAAGTCAAGGTCAAGTCAAGGTCAAGTCAAGGTCAAGTCAAGGTCAAGTCAAGGTCAAGTCAAGGTCAAGTCAAGGTCAAATCAAGGTCAAGTCAAGGTCAAGTCAAGGTCGAGTCAGGGTCAAGTCAGGGTCCAGTGAAGGTCAAGTGAAGGTCAAGTCAAGGTCATGTCAAGGTCAAGTCAAGGTCAAGTCAAGGTCAAGTCAAGGTCAAGTCAAGGTCAAGTCAAGGTCAAGTCAAGGTCAAGTCAAGGTCAAGTCAAGGTCAAGTCAAGGCCAAGTCAAGGTCAAGTCAAGGTCAAGTCAAGGTCAAGTCAAAGTCATGTCAAGGTCAAGTCAGGGTCAAGTCAAAGTAATGTCAAGGTCAGCTCAAGGTCAAGTCAAGGTCAAGTCAAGGTCAAGTCAAGATCAAGTCAAGGTCAAGTCAAGGTCAAGTCAAGGTCAAGTCAAGGTCAAGTCAAGGTCAAGTCAAGGTCAAGTCAAGGTCAAGTCAAGGTCAAGTCAAGGTCGAGTAAAGGTCAAGTCAAGGTCCAGTCAAGGTCAAGTCAAGGTCAAGTCAAGGTCAAGTCAAGGTCAAGTGAAGGTCAAGTCAATGTCATGTCAAGGTCAAGTCAAGGTCAAGTCAAAGTCAAGTCAAGGTCAAGTCAAGGTCAAGTCAAGGTCAAGTCAAGGTCGAGTCAAGGTCGAGTCAAGGTCAAGTCAAGGTCCAGTGAAGGTCAAGTCAAGGTCAAGTCAAGGTCAAGTCAAAGTCAAGTCAAGGTCAAGTCAAGGTCAAGTCAAGGTCAAGTCAAGGTCATGTCAAGGTCAAGTCAAGGGCAAGTCAAGGTCAAGTCAAGGTCATGTCAAGGTTAAGTCAAGGTCAAGTCAAGGTCAAGTCAAGGTCAAGTCAAGGTCAAGTCAAGGTCAACTCAAGGTCAAGTCAAGGTCATGTCAAAGTCAAGTCAAGGTCAAGTCAAGGTCATGTCAAGGTCGAGTCAAGGTCAAGTCAAGGTCAACTCAAGGTCAAGTCAAGGTCAAGTCAAGGTCAAGTCAAGGTCAAGTCTAGGTCAAGTCAAGGTCAAGTCAAGGTCGAGTCAGGGTCAAGTCAGGGTCCAGTGAAGGTCAAGTCAAGGTCAAGTCAAGGTCAACTCAAGGCCAAGTCAAGGTCAAGTCAAGGTAAAGTCAAGGTCATGTCAAGGTTAAGTCAAGGTCAAGTCAAGGTCAAGTCAAGTCAAGGTCAAGTCAAGGTCAAGTCAAAGTCAAGTAAGGTCACGTCAAGGTCATGTCAAGGTCAGGTCAAGGTGAAGTCAAGGTCAAGTCAAGGTCAAGTCAAGGTCAAGTCAAGGTCATGTCAAGGTCAAGTCAAGGTCAAGTCAAGGTCAAGTCAAGGTTAAGTCAAGGTCAAGTCAAGGTCAAGTCAAGGTCAAGTCAAGGTCAAGTCAAGGTCAAGTCAAGGTCAAGTCAAGGTCAAGTCAAGGTCAAGTCAAGGTCAAGTCAAGGTCAAGTCAAGGTCAAGTCAAGGTCAAGTCAAGGTCAAGTCAAGGCCAAGTCAAGGTCAAGTCAAGGTCAAGTCAAGGTCAAGTCAAAGTCATGTCAAGGTCAAGTCAGGGTCAAGTCAAAGTAATGTCAAGGTCAGCTCAAGGTCAAGTCAAGGTCAAGTCAAGGTCAAGTCAAGATCAAGTCAAGGTCAAGTCAAGGTCAAGTCAAGGTCAAGTCAAGGTCAAGTCAAGGTCAAGTCAAGGTCAAGTCAAGGTCGAGTAAAGGTCAAGTCAAGGTCCAGTCAAGGTCAAGTCAAGGTCAAGTCAAGGTCAAGTCAAGGTCAAGTCAAGGTCAAGTGAAGGTCAAGTCAATGTCATGTCAAGGTCAAGTCAAGGTCAAGTCAAAGTCAAGTCAAGGTCAAGTCAAGGTCAAGTCAAGGTCAAGTCAAGGTCGAGTCAAGGTCGAGTCAAGGTCAAGTCAAGGTCCAGTGAAGGTCAAGTCAAGGTCAAGTCAAGGTCAAGTCAAAGTCAAGTCAAGGTCAAGTCAAGTCAAGGTCAAGTCAAGGTCATGTCAAGGTCAAGTCAAGGGCAAGTCAAGGTCAAGTCAAGGTCATGTCAAGGTTAAGTCAAGGTCAAGTCAAGGTCAAGTCAAGGTCAAGTCAAGGTCAACTCAAGGTCAAGTCAAGGTCATGTCAAAGTCAAGTCAAGGTCAAGTCAAGGTCATGTCAAGGTCGAGTCAAGGTCAAGTCAAGGTCAACTCAAGGTCAAGTCAAGGTCAAGTCAAGGTCAAGTCAAGGTCAAGTCTAGGTCAAGTCAAGGTCAAGTCAAGGTCGAGTCAGGGTCAAGTCAGGGTCCAGTGAAGGTCAAGTCAAGGTCAAGTCAAGGTCAACTCAAGGCCAAGTCAAGGTCAAGTCAAGGTAAAGTCAAGGTCAAGTCAAGGTCATGTCAAGGTTAAGTCAAGGTCAAGTCAAGGTCAAGTCAAGTCAAGGTCAAGTCAAGGTCAAGTCAAAGTCAAGTAAGGTCACGTCAAGGTCATGTCAAGGTCAGGTCAAGGTGAAGTCAAGGTCAAGTCAAGGTCAAGTCAAGGTCAAGTCAAGGTCATGTCAAGGTCAAGTCAAGGTCAAGTCAAGGTCAAGTCAAGGTTAAGTCAAGGTCAAGTCAAGGTCAAGTCAAGGTCAAGTCAAGGTCAAGTCAAGGTCAAGTCAAGGTCAAGTCAAGGTCAAGTCAAAGTCAAGTCAAGGTCAAGTCAAGCTCAAGTCAAGGTCATGTCAAGGTCAAGTCAAGGTCAAGTCAAGGTCAAGTCAAGGTCATGTCAAGGTTAAGTCAAGGTCAAGTCAAGGTCAATTCAAGGTCAAGTCAAGGTCAAGTCAAGGTCAAATCAAGGTCAAGTCAAGGTCAAGTCAAGGTCGAGTCAGGGTCAAGTCAGGGTCCAGTGAAGGTCAAGTCAAGGTCAAGTGAAGGTCAAGTCAAGGTTATGTCAAGGTCAAGTCAAGGTCAAGTCAAGGTCAAGTCAAGGTCAAGTCAAGGTCAAGTCAAGGTCAAGTCAAGGTCAAGTCAAGGCCAAGTCAAGGTCAAGTCAAGGTCAAGTCAAGGTCAAGTCAAAGTCATGTCAAGGTCATGTCAAGGTCAAGTCAGGGTCAAGTCAAGGTCATGTCAAGGTCAGCTCAAGGTCAAGTCAAGGTCAAGTCAAGGTCAAGTCAAGGTCAAGTCAAGGTCATGTAAAGGTTAAGTCAAGGTCAAGTCAAGGTCAAGTCAAGGTCAAGTCAAGGTCAAGTCAAGGCCAAGTCAAGGTCAAGTCAAGGTCAAGTCAAGGTCAAGTCAAGGTCATGTCAAGGTCAAGTCAAGGTCAAGTCAAGGTCAAGTCAAGGTCAAGTCAAAGTCAAGTCAAGGTCAAGTCAAGGTCATGTCAAGGTCAAGTCAAGGTCAAGTCAAGGTCAAGTCAAGGTCATGTCAAGGTCAAGTCAAAAGCAAGTCAAGGTCAAGTCAAGGTCATGTCAAGGTTAAGTCAAGGTCAAGTCAAGGTCAAGTCAAGGTCAAGTCAAGGTCAAGTCAAGGTCAACTCAAGGTCAAGTCAAGGTCATGTCAAGGTCAAGTCAAGGTCAAGTCAAGGTCCAGTCAAGGTCAAGTCAAGGTCATGTCAAGGTTAAGTCAAGGTCAAGTCAAGGTCAAGTCAAGGTCAAGTCAAAGTCAAGTCAAGGTCAACTCAAGGTCAAGTCAAGGTCATGTCAAGGTCAAGTCAAGGTCAAGTCAAGGTCATGTCAAGGTCGAGTCAAGGTCAAGGTCAAGTCACGGTCAAGTCAAGGTCAAGTCAAGGTCAAGTCAAGGTCAAGTCAAGGTCAAGTCAAGGTCAAGTCAAGGTCAAGTCAAGGTCAAGTCAAGGTCTAGTCAAGGTCGAGTCAAGGTTAAGTCAAGGTCAAGTCAAGTCACGGTCAAGTCAAGGTCCAGTGAAGGTCAAGTCAAGGTCAAGTCAAGGTCAAGTCAAGGTCAAGTCAAGGTCAAGTCAAGGTCAAGTCAAGGTCAACTCAAGGTCAAGTCAAGGTCATGTCAAGGTCAAGTCAAGGTCATGTCAAGGTCGAGTGAAGGTCAAGTCAAAGTCAAGACAAGGTCAAGTCAAGGTCATGTCAAGGTCAAGTCAAGGTCAAGTCAAGGTCATGTCAAGGTCAAGTCAAGGTCAAGTCAAGGTGAAGTCAAGGTCAAGTCAAGGTGAAGTCATGGTCATGTCAAGGTCAAGTCAAGGTTAAGTCAAGGTCAAGTCAAGGTCATGTCAAGGTCAAATCAAGGTCAAGTCAAGGTCATGTCAAGGTCGAGTCAAGTTCAAGGTCAAGTCACGGTCAAGTCAAGGTCAAGTCAAGGTCAAGTCAAGGTCAAGTCAAGGTCATGTCAAGGTCAAATCAAGGTCAAGTCAAGGTCATGTCAAGGTCGAGTCAAGGTCAAGTCAAGGTCAAGTCAAGGTCAAGTCAAGGTCAAGTCAAGGTCAAGTCAAATTCAAAGTCAAGGTCAAGTCAAGGTCAAGTCAAGGTCGAGTCAACGTCAAGTCAAGGTCAAGTCAAGGTCAAGTCAAGTCAAGGTCAAGTCAAGGTCATGTCAAGGTCAAGTCAAGGTCAAGTCAAGGTCATGTCAAGGTCATGTCAAGGTTAAGTCAAGGTCAAGTTAAGGTCAAGTCAAGGTCAAGTCAAGGTCAAGTCAAGGTCAAGTCAAGGTCATGTCAAGGTCAAGTCAAGGTCAAGTCAAGGTCAAGTCAAGGTCAAGTCAAGGTCAAGTCAAGGTCAAGTCAAAGTCATGTCAAGGTCAAGTCAAGGTCAAGACAAGGTCATGTCAAGGTCAAGTCAAGGTCAAGTCAAGGTCAAGTCAAAGTCATGTCAAGTTTAAGTAAAGGTCAATTCAAGGTCAAGTCAAGGTCAAGTCAAGGTCAAGTCAAGGTCATGTCAAGGTCAAGTCAAGGTCAAGTCAGGGTCAAGTCAAGGTCATGTCAAGGTCAAGTCAAGGTCAAGTCAAGGTCAAGTCAAGGTCAAGTCAAGGTCATGTCAAGTTTAAGTAAAGGTCAATTCAAGGTCAAGTCAAGGTCAAGTCAAGGTCAAGTCAAGGTCATGTCAAGGTCAAGTCAAGGTCAAGTCAGGGTCAAGTCAAGGTCATGTCAAGGTCAAGTCAAGGTCAAGTCAAGGTCATGTCAAGGTCGAGTCAAGGTCAAGTCAAGGTCAAGTCAAGGTCAAGTCAAGGTCAAGTCAAGGTCATGTGAAGGTCAGGTCGAGGTCAAGTCAAGGTCGAGTCAAGGTCGAGTCAAGGTCAAGTCAAGGTCAAGTCAAAGTCCGGTGAAGGTCATGTCAAGGTCAAGTCAAGGTCAAGTCAAGGTCAAGTCAAAGTCATGTCAAGTTTAAGTAAAGGTCAATTCAAGGTCAAGTCAAGGTCAAGTCAAGGTCAAGTCAAGGTCATGTCAAGGTCAAGTCAAGGTCGAGTCAAGGTCAAGTCAAGGTCAAGTCAAGGTCATGTGAAGGTCAGGTCGAGGTCAAGTCAAGGTCGAGTCAAGGTCGAGTCAAGGTCAAGTCAAGGTCAAGTCAAAGTCCGGTGAAGGTCAAGTCAAGGTCAAGTGAAAGTCAAGTCAAGGTCAAGTCAAGGTCAAGTCAAGGTCATGTCAAAGTCATGTCAAGGTCAAGGTCAAGTCAAGGTCAAGTCAAGGTCAAGTCAAGGTCATGTCAAGGTCAAGTCAAGGTCAAGTCAAAGTCGAGTCAAGGTTAAGTGAAGGTCAAGTCAAGGTCATGTCAAGGTCAAGTCAAGGTCAAGTCAAGGTCGAGTCAAGGTTAAGTGAAGGTCGAGTCAAGGTCAAGTCAAGGTCAAGTCAAGGTCAAGTCAAGGTCAAGTCAAGGTCAAGTCAAGGTCAAGTCAAGGTCAAGGTCATGTGAAGGTCAGGTCAAGGTCAAGTCAAGGTCGAGGCAAGGTCGAGTCAAGGTCAAGTCAAGGTCAAGTCAAAGTCCGGTGAAGGTCAAGTCAAGGTCAAGTGAAAGTCAAGTCAAGGTCAAGTCAAGGTCATGTCAAAGTCATGTCAAGGTCAAGGTCAAGTCAAGGTCAAGTCAAGGTCAAGTCAAGGTCATGTCAAGGTCAAGTCAAGGTCAAGTCAAGGTCGAGTCAAGGTTAAGTGAAGGTCAAGTCAAGGTCAAGTCAAGGTCATGTCAAGGTTAAGTCAAGGTCAAGTCAAGGTCAAGTCAAGGTCAAGTCAAGGTCAAGTCAAGGTCAACTCAAGGTCAAGTCAAGGTCATGTCAAGGTCAAGTCAAGGTCAAGTCAAGGTCATGTCAAGGTCGAGTCAAGGTCAAGGTCAAGTCAAGGTCAAGTCAAGGTCAAGTCAAGGTCAAGTCAAGGTCAAGTCAAGGTCAAGTCAAGGTCAAGTCAAGGTCAAGTCAAGGTCAAGTCAAGGTCAAGTCAAGATCAAGTCAAGGTCTAGTCAAGGTCGAGTCAAGGTCAAGTCAAGGTCAAGTCAAGTCACGGTCAAGTCAAGGTCCAGTGAAGGTCAAGTCAAGGTCAAGTCAAGGTCAAGTCAAGGTCAAGTCAAGGTCAAGTCAAGGTCAAGTCAAGGTCAAGTCAAGGTCAAGTCAAGGTCAAGTCAAGGTCAAGTCAAGGTCATGTCAAGGTCAAGTCAAGGTCATGTCAAGGTCGAGTGAAGGTCAAGTCAAGGTCAAGACAAGGTCAAGTCAAGGTCATGTCAAGGTCAAGTCAAGGTCATGTCAAGGTAAAGTCAAGGTCAAGTCAAGGTGAAGTCAAGGTCAAGTCAAGGTGAAGTCATGGTCATGTCAAGGTCAAGTCAAGGTTAAGTCAAGGTCAAGTCAAGGTCATGTCAAGGTCAAATCACGGTCAAGTCAAGGTCATGTCAAGGTCGAGTCAAGTTCAAGGTCAAGTCAAGGTCAAGTCAAGGTCAAGTCAAGGTCAAGTCAAGGTCATGTCAAGGTCAAATCAAGGTCAAGTCAAGGTCATGTCAAGGTCGAGTTAAGGTCAAGTCAAGGTCAAGTCAAGGTCAAGTCAAATTCAAAGTCAAGGTCAAGTCAAGGTCAAGTCAAGGTCAAGTCAAGGTCAAGTCAAGGTCAAGTCAAGGTCAAGTCAAGGTCAAGTCAAGGTCATGTCAAGGTCAAGTCAAGTCAAGGTCAAGTCAAGGTCATGTCAAGGTCAAGTCAAGGTCAAGTCAAGGTCATGTCAAGGTTAAGTCAAGGTCAAGTCAAGGTCAAGTCAAGGTCAAGTCAAGGTCAAGTCAAGGTCATGTCAAGGTCAAGTCAAGGTCAAGTCAAGATCAAGTCAAGGTCAAGTCAAAGTCATGTCAAGGTCAAATCAAGGTCAAGTCAAGGTCAAATCAAGGTCAAGTCAAGGTCAAGTCAAGGTCAAGTCAAGGTCATGTCAAGGTCAAGTCAAGGTCAACTCAAGGTCAAGTCAAAGTCATGTCAAGTTTAAGTCAAGGTCAATTCAAGGTCAAGTCAAGGTCAAGTCAAGGTCAAGTCAAGGTCATGTCAAGGTCAAGTCAAGGTCAAGTCAAGGTCAAGTCAAGGTCATGTCAAGGTCAAGTCAAGGTCAAGTCAAGGTCAAGTCAAGGTCATGTCAAGGTCGAGTCAAGGTCAAGTCAAGGTCAAGTCAAGGTCAAGTCAAGGTCAAGTCAAGGTCAAGTCAAGGTCAAGTCAAGGTCAAGTCAAGGTCAAGTCAAGGTCGAGTCAAGGTCAAGTCAAGGTGAAGTCAAGGTCGAGTCAAGGTCAAGTCAGGGTCCAGTGAGGGTCAAGTCAAGGTCAAGTCAAAGTTAAGTGAAGGTCAAGTCAAGGTCATGTCAAGGTCAAGTCAAGGTCAAGTCAAGGTCAAGTCAAGGTCAAGGTCATGTGAAGGTCAGGTCAAGGTCAAGTCAAGGTCGAGTCAAGGTCAAGTCAAGGTCAAGTCAAAGTCCGGTGAAGGTCAAGTCAAGGTCAAGTGAAAGTCAAGTCAAGGTCAAGTCAAGGTCATGTCAAAGTCATGTCAAGGTCAAGGTCAAGTCAAGGTCAAGTCAAGGTCAAGTCAAGGTCAAGTCAAGGTCATGTCAAGGTCAAGTCAAGGTCAAGTCAAGGTCGAGTCAAGGTCAAGTCAAGGTCAAGTCAAGGTCAAGTGAAGATCATGTCAAGGTCAAGTCAAGGTAAAGTCAAGGTTAAGTCAAGGTCAAGTCAAGGTCACGTCAAGGTCAAGTCAAGGTCAAGTCAAGGTCATGTCAAGGTCAAGTCAAGGTCATGTCAAGGTCATGTCAAGGTGGAGTCAAGGTCAAGTCAAGGTCAAGTCAAGGTCAGGTCAAGGTCAAGTCAAGGTCAAGTCAAGGTCAAGTGAAGGTCAAGTCAAGGTCAAGTCAAGGTAAAGTCAAGGTCATGTCAAGGTCATGTCAAGTCAAGGTCATGTCAAGTCAAGGTCAAGTCAAGGTCAAGTCAAGGTCAAGTCAAGGTCAAGGTCCAGTCAAGGTCAAGTCAAGGTCAAGTCAAGGTCAAGGTCAAGTCAAGGTCAAGTCAAGGTCAAGTCAAGGTCAAGTCAAGGTCATGTCAAGGTCATGTCAAAGTCATGTCAAGTTCAAGGTCAAGTCAAGGTCAAGTCAAGGTCATGTCAAGGTCAAGTCAAGGTCAAGTGAAGATCATGTCAAGGTCAAGTCAAGGTCAAGTCAAGGTCAAGTCAAGGTCAAGTCAAGGTCAAGTCAAGGTTAAGTCAAGGTCAAGTCAAGGTCATGTCAAGGTCAAGTCAAGGTCAAGTCAAGGTCATGTCAAGGTCAAGTCAAGGTCGAGTCAAGGTCAAGTCAAGGTGAAGTCAAGGTCGAGTCAAGGTCAAGTCAGGGTCCAGTGAGGGTCAAGTCAAGGTCAAGTCAAGGTTAAGTGAAGGTCAAGTCAAGGTCATGTCAAGGTCAAGTCAAGGTCAAGTCAAGGTCGAGTCAAGGTCAAGTCAAGGTCAAGTCAAGGTCAAGTGAAGATCATGTCAAGGTCAAGTCAAGGTAAAGTCAAGGTTAAGTCAAGGTCAAGTCAAGGTCACGTCAAGGTCAAGTCAAGGTCAAGTCAAGGTCATGTCAAGGTCAAGTCAAGGTCATGTCAAGGTCATGTCAAGGTGGAGTCAAGGTCAAGTCAAGGTCAAGTCAAGGTCAGGTCAAGGTCAAGTCAAGGTCAAGTCAAGGTCAAGTCAAGGTCAAGTCAAGGTCAAGTCAAGGTCAAGTCAAGGTCAAGTCAAGGTCGAGTCAAGGTCAAGTCAAGGTCCAGTGAAGGTCAAGTCAAGGTCAAGTCAAGGTCAAGTGAAGGTCAAGTCAAGGTCAAGTCAAGGTCAAGTGAAGGTCAATTCAAGGTCAAGTCAAGGTAAAGTCAAGGTCATGTCAAGGTCATGTCAAGTCAAGGTCATGTCAAGTCAAGGTCAAGTCAAGGTCAAGGTCCAGTCAAGGTCAAGTCAAGGTCAAGTCAAGGTCAAGTCAAGGTCAAGTCAAGGTCAAGTCAAGGTCATGTCAAGGTCATGTCAAAGTCATGTCAAGTTCAAGGTCAAGTCAAGGTCAAGTCAAGGTCATGTCAAGGTCAAGTCAAGGTCAAGTGAAGATCATGTCAAGGTCAAGTCAAGGTCAAGTCAAGGTCAAGTCAAGGTCAAGTCAAGGTCAAGTCAAGGTTAAGTCAAGGTCAAGTCAAGGTCATGTTAAGGTCAAGTCAAGGTCAAGTCAAGGTCATGTCAAGGTCAAGTCAAGGTCATGTCAAGGTCGAGTCAAGGTCAAGTCAAGGTCGAGTCAAGGTCAAGTCAAGGTCAAGTCAAGGTCCAGTCAAGGTCAAGTCAAGGTCGAGTCAAGGTCGAGTCAAGGTCAAGTCAAGGTCAAGTCAAAGTCCAGTGAAGGTCAAGTCAAGGTCAAGTGAAAGTCAAGTCAAGGTCAAGTCAAGGTCAAGTCAAGGTCATGTCAAAGTCATGTCAAGGTCAAGGTCAAGTCAAGGTCAAGTCAAGGTCATGTCAAGGTCAAGTCAAGGTCAAGTGAAGATCATGTCAAGGTCAAGCCAAGGTCAAGTCAAGGTTAAGTCAAGGTCAAGTCAAGGTCATGTCAAGGTCAAGTCAAGGTCAAGTCAAGGTCATGTCAAGGTCAAGTCAAGGTCATGTCAAGGTCGAATCAAGGTCAAGTCAAGGTCAAGTCAAGGTCAAGTCAAGGTCAAGTCAAGGTCCAGTCAAGGTCAAGTCAAGGTCAAGTCAAGGTCAAGTCAAGGTCAAGTCAAGGTCGAGTCAAGGTCAAGTCAAGGTCAAGCCAAGGTCCAGTGAAGGTCAAGTCAAGGTCAAGTCAAGGTCAAGTCAAAGTCAAAGTCAAGTCAAGGTCAAGTCAAAGTCAAGTCAAGGTCAAGTCAAGGTCAAGTCAAGGTCAAGTCAAGGTCAAGTCAAGGTCATGTCAAGGTCAAGTCAAGGTCAAGTCAAGGTCAAGTCAAGGTCATGTCAAGGTTAAGTCAAGGTCAGGTCAAGGTCAAGTCAAGGTCAAGTCAAGGTCAAGTCAAGGTCAAGTCAAGGTCAAGTCAAGGTCAAGTCAAGGTCAAGTCAAGGTCAAGTCAAGGTCAAGTCAAGGTCATGTCAAAGTCATGTCAAGGTCAAGTCAAGGTCAAGTCAAGGTCATGTCAAGGTCAAGTCAAGGTCAAGTCAAGGTCGAGTCAAGGTCAAGTCAAGGTCAAGTCAAGGTCAAGTGAAGATCATGTCAAGGTCAAGTCAAGGTAAAGTCAAGGTTAAGTCAAGGTCAAGTCAAGGTCACGTCAAGGTCAAGTCAAAGTCAAGTCAAGGTCATGTCAAGGTCAAGTCAAGGTCATGTCAAGGTCATGTCAAGGTGGAGTCAAGGTCAAGTCAAGGTCATGTCAAGGTCAAGTAAAGGTCAAGTCAAGGTCAAGTCAAGGTCAGGTCAAGGTCAAGTCAAGGTCAAGTCAAGGTCAAGTCAAGTCAAGGTCAAGTCAAGGTCGAGTCAAGGTCAAGTCAAGGTCCAGTGAAGGTCAAGTCAAGGTCAAGTCAAGGTCAAGTGAAGGTCACGTCAAGGTCAAGTCAAGGTCAAGTGAAGGTCAAGTCAAGGTCAAGTCAAGGTAAAGTCAAGGTCATGTCAAGGTCATGTCAAGTCAAGGTCAAGTCAAGGTCAAGTCAAGGTCAAGTCAAGGTCGAGTCAAGGTCAAGTCAAGGTCCAGTGAAGGTCAAGTCAAGGTCAAGTCAAGGTCAAGTCAAGGTCAAGTCAAGGTCAAGTCAAGGTCATGTCAAGGTCAAGTCAAGGTCAAGTCGAGGTCAAGTCAAGGTCAAGTCAAGGTCGAGTCAAGGTCAAGTCAAGGTCAAGTCAAGGTCATGTCAAGGTCAAGTCAAGGTCAAGTCAAGGTCAAGTCAAGGTCAAGTCAAGATCAAGTCAAGGTCATGTCAAGGTCAAGTCAAGGTCAAGTCAAGGTGAAGTCAAGGTCGAGTCAAGGTCGAGTCAAGGTCAAGTCAAGGTCAAGTCAAGGTCAAGTCAAGGTCAAGTCAAGGTCAAGTCAAGGGCAAGTCAAGGTCGAGTCAAGGTCAAGTGAAGGTCATGTCAAGGTCGAGTCAAGGTCAAGTCAAGGTCAAGTCAAGGTCAACTCGAGGTCATGTCAAGGTCAAGTCAACGTCAAGCCAAGGTCATGTCAAGGTCGAGTCAAGGTCAAGTCTAGGTCGAGTCAAGGTCAAGTCAAGGTCAAGTCAAGGTCAAGTCAAGGTCAAGTCAAGGTCAAGTCAAGGTCAAGTCAAGGTCATGTCAAGGTCAAGTCAAGGTCAAGTCAAGGTCAAGTCAAGGTCAAGTCGAGGTCAAGTCAAGGTCATGTCAAGGTCGAGTCAAGGTCAAGTCAACGTCAAGTCAAGGTCAAGTCAAGGTTAAGTCAAGGTTAAGTCAAGGTCGAGTCAAGGTCAAGTCAGGGTCGAGTCAAGTCAAGGTCGAGTCAAGGTCAAGTCAAGATCAAGTCAAGGTCCAGTGAAGGTCAAGTCAAGGTCAAGTCAAGGTCAGGTCAAGGTCAAGTCAACGTCAAGTCAAGGTCAAGTCAAGGTCAAGTCAAGGTTAAGTCAAGGTCGAGTCAAGGTCAAGTCAAGGTCAAGTCGAGGTCAAGTCAAGGTCATGTCAAGGTCGAGTCAAGGTCAAGTCAACATCAAGTCAAGGTCAAGTCAAGGTCATGTCAAGGTCAAGTCAAGGTCAAGTCAAGGTCAAGTCAAGGTCAAGTCAAGGTCAAGTCAAGGTCAAGTCAAGGTCATGTCAAGGTCAAGTCAAGGTCAATTCGAGGTCAAGTCAAGGTCAAGTCAAGGTCGAGTCAAGGTCAAGTCAAGGTCAAGTCAAGGTTATGTCAAGGTCAAGTCAAGGTCAAGTCAAGGTCAAGTCAAGGTCAAGTCAAGGTCAAGTCAAGGTCATGTCAAGGTCAAGTCAAGGTCAAGTCAAGGTCAAGTCAAGGTCGAGTCAAGGTCGAGTCAAGGTCAAGTCAAGGTCAAGTCAAGGTCAAGTCAAGGTCAAGTCAAGGTCAATTCAAGGGCAAGTCAAGGTCGAGTCAAGGTCAAGTGAAGGTCATGTCAAGGTCGAGTCAAGGTCAAGTCAAGGTCAAGTCAAGGTCAACTCGAGGCCATGTCAAGGTCAAGTCAACGTCAAGCCAAGTTCAAGTCAAGGTCATGTCAAGGTCGAGTCAAGGTCAAGTCTAGGTCGAGTCAAGGTCAAGTCAAGGTCAAGTCAAGGTCAAGTCAAGGTCAAGTCAAGGTCAAGTCAAGGTCAAGTCAAGGTCATGTCAAGGTCAAGTCAAGGTCAAGTCAAGGTCAAGTCAAGGTCAAGTCGAGGTCAAGTCAAGGTCATGTCAAGGTCGAGTCAAGGTCAAGTCAACGTCAAGTCAAGGTCAAGTCAAGGTCAAGTCAAGGTTAAGTCAAGGTCGAGTCAAGGTCAAGTCAGGGTCGAGTCAAGTCAAGGTCGAGTCAAGGTCAAGTCAAGATCAAGTCAAGGTCCAGTGAAGGTCAAGTCAAGGTCAAGTCAAGGTCAGGTCAAGGTCAAGTCAACGTCAAGTCAAGGTCAAGTCAAGGTCAAGTCAAGGTTAAGTCAAGGTCGAGTCAAGGTCAAGTCAAGGTCAAGTCGAGATCAAGTCAAGGTCATGTCAAGGTCGAGTCAAGGTCAAGTCAACATCAAGTCAAGGTCAAGTCAAGGTCATGTCAAGGTCAAGTCAAGGTCATGTCAAGGTCAAGTCAAGGTCAAGTCAAGGTCAAGTCAAGGTCAAGTCAAGGTCATGTCAAGGTCAAGTCAAGGACAAGTCGAGGTCAAGTCAAGGTCAAGTCAAGGTCGAGTCAAGGTCAAGTCAAGGTCAAGTCAAGGTCATGTCAAGGTCAAGTCAAGGTCAAGTCAAGGTCAAGTCAAGGTCAAGTCAAGGTCATGTCAAGGTCAAGTCAAGGTCAAGTCAAGGTCAAGTCAAGGTCGAGTCAAGGTCGAGTCAAGGTCAAGTCAAGGTCAAGTCAAGGTCAAGTCAAGGTCAAGTCAAGGTCAAGTCAAGGGCAAGTCAAGGTCGAGTCAAGGTCAAGTGAAGGTCATGTCAAGGTCGAGTCAAGGTCAAGTCAAGGTCAAGTCAAGGTCAACTCGAGGTCATGTCAAGGTCAAGTCAACGTCAAGCCAAGTTCAAGTCAAGGTCATGTCAAGGTCGAGTCAAGGTCAAGTCTAGGTCGAGTCAAGGTCAAGTCAAGGTCAAGTCAAGGTCAAGTCAAGGTCAAGTCAAGGTCAAGTCAAGGTCATGTCAAGGTCGAGTCAAGGTCAAGTCAACGTCAAGTCAAGGTCAAGTCAAGGTCAAGTCAAGGTTAAGTCAAGGTCGAGTCAAGGTCAAGTCAGGGTCGAGTCAAGTCAAGGTCGAGTCAAGGTCAAGTCAAGGTCAAGTCAAGGTCAAGTCAAGGTCAAGTCAAGGTCATGTCAAGGTCAAGTCAAGGTCAAGTCAAGGTCAAGTCAAGGTCGAGTCAAGGTCGAGTCAAGGTCAAGTCAAGGTCAAGTCAAGGTCAAGTCAAGGTCAAGTCAAGGTCAAGTCAAGGGCAAGTCAAGGTCGAGGCAAGGTCAAGTGAAGGTCATGTCAAGGTCGAGTCAAGGTCAAGTCAAGGTCAAGTCAAGGTCAAGTCAAGGTCAAGTCAAGGTCAAGTCAAGGTCAAGTCGAGGTCAAGTCAAGGTCATGTCAAGGTCGAGTCAAGGTCAAGTCAAGGTCAAGTCAAGGTCAAGTCAAGGTCAAGTCAAGGTCATGTCAAGGTCAAGTCAAGGTCAAGTCAAGGTCAAGTCAAGGTCAAGTCGAGGTCAAGTCAAGGTCAAGTCAAGGTCAAGTCAAGGTCAAGTCAAGGTCAAGTCAAGGTCAAGTCAAGGTCAAGTCAAGGTCAAGTCAAGGTCGAGTCAAGGTCGAGTCAGGGTCGAGTCAAGTCAAGGTCGAGTCAAGGTCAAGTCAGGGTCGAGTCAAGTCAAGGTCAAGTCAAGGTCAAGTCAAGGTCAAGTCAAGGTCAAGTCAAGGTCATGTCAAGGTCGATTCAAGGTCAAGTCTAGGTCGAGTCAAGGTCAAGTCAAGGTCAAGTCAAGGTCAAGTCAAGGTCAAGTCAAGGTCAAGTCGAGGTCAAGTCAAGGTCATGTCAAGGTCAAGTCAAGGTCAAGTCAAGGTCAAGTCAAGGTCAAGTCGAGGTCAAGTCAAGGTCATGTCAAGGTCGAGTCAAGGTCAAGTCAAGGTCAAGTCAAGGTCAAGTCAAGGTTAAGTCAAGGTCGAGTCAAGGTCAAGTCAGGGTCGAGTCAAGTCAAGGTCGAGTCAAGGTCAAGTCAAGATCAAGTCAAGGTCCAGTGAAGGTCAAGTCAAGGTCAAGTCAAGGTCAGGTCAAGGTCAAGTCAACGTCAAGTCAAGGTCATGTCAAGGTCAAGTCAAGGTCATGTCAAGGTCATGTCAAGGTGGAGTCAAGGTCAAGTCAAGGTCATGTCAAGGTCAAGTAAAGGTCAAGTCAAGGTCATGTCAAGGTCAAGTCAAGGTCAAGTCAAGGTCAAGTCAAGGTCAAGTCAAGGTCAAGTCAAGGTCATGTAAAGGTCAAGTCAGGGTCAAGTCGAGGTCAAGTCAAGGTCATGTCAAGGTCGAGTCAAGGTCAAGTCAACGTCAAGTCAAGGTCAAGTCAAGGTCAAGTCAAGGTCAAGTCAAGGTTAAGTCAAGGTCGAGTCAAGGTCAAGTCAAGGTCAAGTCAAGGTCAAGTCCAGGTCAAGTCAAGGTCCAGTGAAGGTCAAGTCAAGGTCAAGTCAAGGTCAAGTCAAGGTCATGTCAAGGTCAAGTCAAGGTCAAGTCAAGGTCGAGTCAAGGTCAAGTCAAGGTCAAGTCAAGGTCAAGTGAAGATCATGTCAAGGTCAAGTCAAGGTAAAGTCAAGGTTAAGTCAAGGTCAAGTCAAGGTCACGTCAAGGTCAAGTCAAAGTCAAGTCAAGGTCATGTCAAGGTCAAGTCAAGGTCATGTCAAGGTCATGTCAAGGTGGAGTCAAGGTCAAGTCAAGGTAATGTCAAGGTCAAGTAAAGGTCAAGTCAAGGTCAAGTCAAGGTCAGGTCAAGGTCAAGTCAAGGTCAAGTCAAGGTCAAGTCAAGGTCAAGTCAAGTCAAGGTCAAGTCAAGGTCGAGTCAAGGTCAAGTCAAGGTCCAGTGAAGGTCAAGTCAAGGTCAAGTCAAGGTCAAGTGAAGGTCACGTCAAGGTCAAGTCAAGGTCAAGTGAAGGTCAAGTCAAGGTCAAGTCAAGGTAAAGTCAAGGTCATGTCAAGGTCATGTCAAGTCAAGGTCAAGTCAAGTTCAAGTCAAGGTCAAGTCAAGGTCGAGTCAAGGTCAAGTCAAGGTCCAGTGAAGGTCAAGTCAAGGTCAAGTCAAGGTCAAGTCAAGGTCAAGTCAAGGTCAAGTCAAGGTCAAGTCAAGGTCATGTCAAGGTCAAGTCAAGGTCAAGTCGAGGTCAAGTCAAGGTCAAGTCAAGGTCGAGTCAAGGTCAAGTCAAGGTCAAGTCAAGGTCATGTCAAGGTCAAGTCAAGGTCAAGTCAAGGTCAAGTCAAGGTCAAGTCAAGATCAAGTCAAGGTCATGTCAAGGTCAAGTCAAGGTCAAGTCAAGGTGAAGTCAAGGTCGAGTCAAGGTCGAGTCAAGGTCAAGTCAAGGTCAAGTCAAGGTCAAGTCAAGGTCAAGTCAAGGTCAAGTCAAGGGCAAGTCAAGGTCGAGTCAAGGTCAAGTGAAGGTCATGTCAAGGTCGAGTCAAGGTCAAGTCAAGGTCAAGTCAAGGTCAACTCGAGGTCATGTCAAGGTCAAGTCAACGTCAAGCCAAGGTCATGTCAAGGTCGAGTCAAGGTCAAGTCTAGGTCGAGTCAAGGTCAAGTCAAGGTCAAGTCAAGGTCAAGTCAAGGTCAAGTCAAGGTCAAGTCAAGGTCAAGTCAAGGTCATGTCAAGGTCAAGTCAAGGTCAAGTCAAGGTCAAGTCAAGGTCAAGTCGAGGTCAAGTCAAGGTCATGTCAAGGTCGAGTCAAGGTCAAGTCAACGTCAAGTCAAGGTCAAGTCAAGGTTAAGTCAAGGTTAAGTCAAGGTCGAGTCAAGGTCAAGTCAGGGTCGAGTCAAGTCAAGGTCGAGTCAAGGTCAAGTCAAGATCAAGTCAAGGTCCAGTGAAGGTCAAGTCAAGGTCAGGTCAAGGTCAAGTCAACGTCAAGTCAAGGTCAAGTCAAGGTCAAGTCAAGGTTAAGTCAAGGTCGAGTCAAGGTCAAGTCAAGGTCAAGTCGAGGTCAAGTCAAGGTCATGTCAAGGTCGAGTCAAGGTCAAGTCAACATCAAGTCAAGGTCAAGTCAAGGTCATGTCAAGGTCAAGTCAAGGTCAAGTCAAGGTCAAGTCAAGGTCAAGTCAAGGTCAAGTCAAGGTCATGTCAAGGTCAAGTCAAGGTCAATTCGAGGTCAAGTCAAGGTCAAGTCAAGGTCGAGTCAAGGTCAAGTCAAGGTCAAGTCAAGGTCATGTCAAGGTCAAGTCAAGGTCAAGTCAAGGTCAAGTCAAGGTCAAGTCAAGGTCAAGTCAAGGTCATGTCAAGGTCAAGTCAAGGTCAAGTCAAGGTCAAGTCAAGGTCGAGTCAAGGTCGAGTCAAGGTCAAGTCAAGGTCAAGTCAAGGTCAAGTCAAGGTCAAGTCAAGGTCAATTCAAGGGCAAGTCAAGGTCGAGTCAAGGTCAAGTGAAGGTCATGTCAAGGTCGAGTCAAGGTCAAGTCAAGGTCAAGTCAAGGTCAACTCGAGGTCATGTCAAGGTCAAGTCAACGTCAAGCCAAGTTCAAGTCAAGGTCATGTCAAGGTCGAGTCAAGGTCAAGTCTAGGTCGAGTCAAGGTCAAGTCAAGGTCAAGTCAAGGTCAAGTCAAGGTCAAGTCAAGGTCAAGTCAAGGTCATGTCAAGGTCATGTCAAGGTCAAGTCAAGGTCAAGTCAAGGTCAAGTCAAGGTCAAGTCGAGGTCAAGTCAAGGTCATGTCAAGGTCGAGTCAAGGTCAAGTCAACGTCAAGTCAAGGTCAAGTCAAGGTCAAGTCAAGGTTAAGTCAAGGTCGAGTCAAGGTCAAGTCAGGGTCGAGTCAAGTCAAGGTCGAGTCAAGGTCAAGTCAAGATCAAGTCAAGGTCCAGTGAAGGTCAAGTCAAGGTCAAGTCAAGGTCAGGTCAAGGTCAAGTCAACGTCAAGTCAAGGTCAAGTCAAGGTCAAGTCAAGGTTAAGTCAAGGTCGAGTCAAGGTCAAGTCAAGGTCAAGTCGAGATCAAGTCAAGGTCATGTCAAGGTCGAGTCAAGGTCAAGTCAACATCAAGTCAAGGTCAAGTCAAGGTCATGTCAAGGTCAAGTCAAGGTCATGTCAAGGTCAAGTCAAGGTCAAGTCAAGGTCAAGTCAAGGTCAAGTCAAGGTCATGTCAAGGTCAAGTCAAGGTCAAGTCGAGGTCAAGTCAAGGTCAAGTCAAGGTCGAGTCAAGGTCAAGTCAAGGTCAAGTCAAGGTCATGTCAAGGTCAAGTCAAGGTCAAGTCAAGGTCAAGTCAAGGTCAAGTCAAGGTCATGTCAAGGTCAAGTCAAGGTCAAGTCAAGGTCAAGTCAAGGTCGAGTCAAGGTCGAGTCAAGGTCAAGTCAAGGTAAAGTCAAGGTCAAGTCAAGGTCAAGTCAAGGTCAAGTCAAGGGCAAGTCAAGGTCGAGTCAAGGTCAAGTGAAGGTCATGTCAAGGTCGAGTCAAGGTCAAGTCAAGGTCAAGTCAAGGTCAACTCGAGGTGATGTCAAGGTCAAGTCAACGTCAAGCCAAGTTCAAGTCAAGGTCATGTCAAGGTCGAGTCAAGGTCAAGTCTAGGTCGAGTCAAGGTCAAGTCAAGGTCAAGTCAAGGTCAAGTCAAGGTCAAGTCAAGGTCAAGTCAAGGTCAAGTCAAGGTCATGTCAAGGTCAAGTCAAGGTCAAGTCAAGGTCAAGTCAAGGTCAAGTCGAGGTCAAGTCAAGGTCATGTCAAGGTCGAGTCAAGGTCAAGTCAACGTCAAGTCAAGGTCAAGTCAAGGTCAAGTCAAGGTTAAGTCAAGGTCGAGTCAAGGTCAAGTCAGGGTCGAGTCAAGTCAAGGTCGAGTCAAGGTCAAGTCAAGGTCAAGTCAAGGTCAAGTCAAGGTCAAGTCAAGGTCATGTCAAGGTCAAGTCAAGGTCAAGTCAAGGTCAAGTCAAGGTCGAGTCAAGGTCGAGTCAAGGTCAAGTCAAGGTCAAGTCAAGGTCAAGTCAAGGTCAAGTCAAGGGCAAGTCAAGGTCGAGGCAAGGTCAAGTGAAGGTCATGTCAAGGTCGAGTCAAGGTCAAGTCAAGGTCAAGTCAAGGTCAAGTCAAGGTCAAGTCAAGGTCAAGTCAAGGTCAAGTCGAGGTCAAGTCAAGGTCATGTCAAGGTCGAGTCAAGGTCAAGTCAAGGTCAAGTCAAGGTCAAGTCAAGGTCAAGTCAAGGTCATGTCAAGGTCAAGTCAAGGTCAAGTCAAGGTCAAGTCAAGGTCAAGTCGAGGTCAAGTCAAGGTCAAGTCAAGGTCAAGTCAAGGTCAAGTCAAGGTCAAGTCAAGGTCAAGTCAAGGTCAAGTCAAGGTCGAGTCAGGGTCGAGTCAAGTCAAGGTCGAGTCAAGGTCGAGTCAAGGTCAAGTCAAGATCAAGTCAAGGTCCAGTGAAGGTCAAGTCAAGGTCAAGTCAAGGTCAGGTCAAGGTCAAGTCAACGTCAAGTCAAGGTCAAGTCAAGGTCAAGTCAAGGTCAAGTCAAGGTAAAGTCAAGGTCGAGTCAAGGTCAAGTCAAGGTCAAGTCGAGGTCAAGTCAAGGTCATGTCAAGGTCGAGTCAAGGTCAAGTCAACATCAAGTCAAGGTCAAGTCAAGGTCATGTCAAGGTCAAGTCAAGGTCAAGTCAAGGTCAAGTCAAGGTCAAGTCAAGGTCAAGTCAAGGTCAAGTCAAGGTCATGTCAAGGTCAAGTCAAGGTCAAGTCGAGGTCAAGTCAAGGTCAAGTCAAGGTCGAGTCAAGGTCAAGTCAAGGTCAAGTCAAGGTCAAGTCAAGGTCATGTCAAGGTCAAGTCAAGGTCAAGTCAAGGTCAAGTCAAGGTCAAGTCAAGGTCAAGTCAAGGTCATGTC
Source organism: Sturmia bella (assembly GCA_963662145.1). Lineage (NCBI taxonomy): Eukaryota > Metazoa > Arthropoda > Insecta > Diptera > Tachinidae > Sturmia > Sturmia bella. The sequence continues at coordinate 82,338,518 of OY759168.1, read as the reverse complement.
AAGGTCAAGTCAAGGTCAAGTCAAGGTCAAGTCAAGGTCGAGTCAAGGTCGAGTCAAGGTCAAGTCAAGGTCAAGTCAAGGTCAAGTCAAGGTCAAGTCAAGGGCAAGTCAAGGTCGAGTCAAGGTCAAGTGAAGGTCATGTCAAGGTCGAGTCAAGGTCAAGTCAAGGTCAAGTCAAGGTCAAGTCAAGGTCAACTCGAGGTCATGTCAAGGTCAAGTCAACGTCAAGCCAAGTTCAAGTCAAGGTCATGTCAAGGTCGATTCAAGGTCAAGTCTAGGTCGAGTCAAGGTCAAGTCAAGGTCAAGTCAAGGTCAAGTCAAGGTCAAGTCAAGGTCAAGTCGAGGTCAAGTCAAGGTCATGTCAAGGTCAAGTCAAGGTCAAGTCAAGGTCAAGTCAAGGTCAAGTCGAGGTCAAGTCAAGGTCATGTCAAGGTCGAGTCAAGGTCAAGTCAAGGTCAAGTCAAGGTCAAGTCAAGGTTAAGTCAAGGTCGAGTCAAGGTCAAGTCAGGGTCGAGTCAAGTCAAGGTCGAGTCAAGGTCAAGTCAAGATCAAGTCAAGGTCCAGTGAAGGTCAAGTCAAGGTCAAGTCAAGGTCAGGTCAAGGTCAAGTCAACGTCAAGTCAAGGTCAAGTCAAGGTCAAGTCAAGGTTAAGTCAAGGTCGAGTCAAGGTCAAGTCAAGGTCAAGTCGAGGTCAAGTCAAGGTCATGTCAAGGTCAAGTCAAGGTCAAGTCAAGGTCAAGTCAAGGTCAAGTCAAGGTCAAGTCAAGGTCATGTCAAGGTCAAGTCAAGGTCAAGTCAAGGTCAAGTCAAGGTCGAGTCAAGGTCGAGTCAAGGTCAAGTCAAGGTCAAGTCAAGGTCAAGTCAAGGTCAAGTCAAGGTCAAGTCAAGGGCAAGTCAAGGTCGAGTCAAGGTCAAGTGAAGGTCATGTCAAGGTCGAGTCAAGGTCAAGTCAAGGTCAACTCGAGGTCATGTTAAGGTCAAGTCAACGTCAAGCCAAGTTCAAGTCAAGGTCATGTCAAGGTCGAGTCAAGGTCAAGTCTAGGTCGAGTCAAGGTCAAGTCAAGGTCAAGTCAAGGTCAAGTCCAGGTCAAGTCAAGGTCCAGTGAAGGTCAAGTCAAGGTCAAGTCAAGGTCAAGTCAAGTTCAAGTCAAGGGCAAGTCAAGGTCAGGTCAAGGTCAAGTCAAGTCAAGGTCGAGTCAAGATCAAGTCAAGGTCCAGTGAAGGTCAAGTCAAGGTCAAGTCAAGGTCAGGTCAAGGTCAAATCAAGGTCAAGTCAAGGTCAAGTAAAGGTCAAGTCAAGGTTAAGTCAAGGTCACGTCAAAGTCAAGTCAAGGTCAAGTCAAGGTCAAGTCAAGGTCAAGTCAAGGTCAAGTCCAGGTCATGTCAAGGTCAAGTCAAGGTCATGTCAAGGCCGAGTCAAGGTCAAGTCAAGGTCAAGTCAAGGTCGAGTCAAGGCCAAGTCAAGGTCAAGTCAAGGTCACGTCAAGGTCAAGTCAAAGTCATGTCAAGGTTATGTCAACGTCAAGTCAAGGTCAAGTCAAGGTCACGTCAAGGTCAAGTCAAGGTCAAGTCCAGGTCATGTCAAGGTCAAGTCAAGGTCATGTCAAGGCCGAGTCAAGGTCAAGTCAAGGTCAAGTCAAGGTCCAGTGAAGGTCAAGTCAAGGTCAAGTCAAGGCCAAGTCAAGGTCAAGTCAAGGTCACGTCAAGGTCAAGTCAAAGTCATGTCAAGGTTATGTCAACGTCAAGTCAAGGTCAAGTCAAGGTCAAGTCAAGGTTAAGTCAAGGTCAAGTCAAGGTCAAGTGAAGGTCATGTCAAGGTCAAGTCGAGGTCAAGTCAAGGTCATGTCAAGGTCGAGTCAAGGTCAAGTCAACGTCAAGTCAAGGTCAAGTCAAGGTCAAGTCAAGGTCAAGTCAAGGTTAAGTCAAGGTCGAGTCAAGGTCAAGTCAAGGTCAAGTCAAGGTCAAGTCCAGGTCAAGTCAAGGTCCAGTGAAGGTCAAGTCAAGGTCAAGTCAAGGTCAAGTCAAGTTCAAGTCAAGGGCAAGTCAAGGTCAGGTCAAGGTCAAGTCAAGTCAAGGTCGAGTCAAGATCAAGTCAAGGTCCAGTGAAGGTCAAGTCAAGGTCAAGTCAAGGTCAGGTCAAGGTCAAATCAAGGTCAAGTCAAGGTCAAGTCAAGGTCAAGTAAAGGTCAAGTCAAGGTTAAGTCAAGGTCACGTCAAAGTCAAGTCAAGGTCAAGTCAAGGTCAAGTCAAGGTCAAGTCAAGGTCAAGTCCAGGTCATGTCAAGGTCAAGTCAAGGTCATGTCAAGGCCGAGTCAAGGTCAAGTCAAGGTCAAGTCAAGGTCGAGTCAAGGTCAAGTCAAGGTCCAGTGAAGGTCAAGTCAAGGTCAAGTCAAGGTCAAGTCAAGGTCAAGTCAAGGCCAAGTCAAGGTCAAGTCAAGGTCACGTCAAGGTCAAGTCAAAGTCATGTCAAGGTTATGTCAAGGTCAAGTCAGGGTCAAGTCAAGGTCATGTCAAGGACAGGTTAAGGTCAAGTCAAGGTCAATTCAAGGTCGAGTCAAGGTCAAGTCAAGGTCAAGTCAAGGTCAAGTCAAGGTCAAGGTCATGTCAAGGTCAAGTCAAGGTCATGTCAAGGTCGAGTCAAGGTCAAGACAAGGTCCAGTGAAGGTCAAGTCAAGGTCAAGTGAAGGTCAAGTCAAGGTCAAGTCAAGGTCGAGACAAGGTCGAGTCAAGGTCAAGTCAAGGTCAAGTCAATGTCAAGTCAAGGTCAAGTCAAGGTCAAGTCAAGGTCGAGTAAGGTCAAGTCAAGATCAAGTCAAGGTCAAGTCAAGGTCCAGTGAAGGTCAAGTCAAGGTCAAGTCAAGGTCGAGTCAAGGTCAAGTGAAGGTCATGTCAAGGTCAAGTCAAGGTCAAGTCAAGGTCAAGTCAAGGTCAGGTCAAGGTCAAGTCAAGGTCAAGTCAAGGTCGAGTAAGGTCAAGTCAAGATCAAGTCAAGGTCAAGTCAAGGTCCAGTGAAGGTCAAGTCAAGGTCAAGTCAAGGTCAAGTCAAGGTCAAGTCAAGGGCAAGTCAAGGTCGAGTCAAGGTCAAGTCAAGATCAAGTCAAGGTCCAGTGAAGGTCAAGTCAAGGTCAAGTCAAGGTCAGGTCAAGGTCAAATCAAGGTCAAGTCAAGGTCAAGTCAAGGTCAAGTAAAGGTCAAGTCAAGGTTAAGTCAAGGTCACGTCAAAGTCAAGTCAAGGTCAAGTCAAGGTCAAGGCAAGGTCAAGTCAAGGTCAAGTCAAGGTCATGTCAAGGTCAAGTCAAGGTCATGTCAAGGCCGAGTCAAGGTCAAGTCAAGTTCGAGTCAAGGTCAAGTCAAGGTCCAGTGAAGGTCAAGTCAAGGTCAAGTCAAGGTCAAGTCAAGGTCAAGTCAAGGCCAAGTCAAGGTCAAGTCAAGGTCAAGTCAAGGTCAAGTCAAAGTCATGTCAAGGTTATGTCAATGTCAAGTCAGGGTCAAGTCAAGGTCATGTCAAGGACAGGTCAAGGTCAAGTCAAGGTCAATTCAAGGTCGAGTCAAAGTCAAGTCAAGGTCAAGTCAAGGTCAAGTCAAGGTCAAGTCAAGGTCAAGTCAAGGTCAAGGTCATGTCAAGGTCAAGTCAAGGTCATGTCAAGGTCGAGTCAAGGTCAAGACAAGGTCCAGTGAAGGTCAAGTCAAGGTCAAGTGAAGGTCAAGTCAAGGTCAGGTCAAGGTCAAATCAAGGTCAAGTCAAGGTCAAGTCAAGGTCAAGTACAGGTCAAGGTCACGTCAAAGTCAAGTCAAGGTCAAGTCAAGGTCAAGTCAAGTCAAGGTCAAGTCAAGGTCAAGTCAAGGTCATGTCAAGGTCAAGTCAAGGTCATGTCAAGGCCGAGTCAAGGTCAAGTCAAGTTCAAGTCAAGGTCGAGTCAAGGTCAAGTCAAGGTCCAGTGAAGGTCAAGTCAAGGTCAAGTCAAGGTCAAGTCAAGGTCATGTCAAGGTCAAGTCAAGGTCAAGTCGAGGTCAAGTCAAGGTCATGTCAAGGTCGAGTCAAAGTCAATTCAACGTCAAGTCAAGGTCAAGTCAAGGTCAAGTCAAGGTTAAGTCAAGGTCGAGTCAAGGTCAAGTCAAGGTCAAGTCAAGGTCAAGTCAAGGCCATGTCAAGATCGAGTCAAGGTCAAGTCAAGGTCAAGTCAAGGTCAACTCAAGGTCATGTCAAGGTCAAGTCAAGGTCATGTCAAGGTCGAGTCAAGGTCAATTCAACGTCAAGTCAAGGTCAAGTCAAGGTCAAGTCAAGGTTAAGTCAAGGTCGAGTCAAGGTCAAGTCAGGGTCGAGTCAAGGTCAAGTCAAGGTCAAGTCAAGGTCAAGTCAAGGTCAAGTCAAGGTCCAGTGAAGGTCAAGTCAAGGTCAAGTCAAGGTCAAGTCAAGTCAAGGTCAAGTCAAGGTCATGTCAAGGTCATGTCAAGGTCAAGTCAAGGTAATGTCAAGGTCGAGTCAAGGTCAAGTCAAGGTCAAGTCAAGGTCAAGTCAAGGTCAAGTCAAGGTCAAGTCAAGGTCAAGTCAAGGTCGAGTCAAGGTCAAGTCAAGGTCAAGTCAAGGTCATGTCAAGGTCATGTCAAGGTCAAGTCAGGGTAATGTCAAGGTCGAGTCAAGGTCAAGTCAAGGTCAAGTCAAGGCCAAGTCAAGGTCAAGTCAAGGTTAAGTCAAGGTCGAGTCAAGGTCAAGTCAGGGTCGAGTCAAGGTCAAGTCAAGGTCAAGTCAAGGTCAAGTCAAGGTCCAGTGAAGGTCAAGTCAAGATCAAGTCAAGGTCAAGTCAAGGTCAAGTCAAGTCAAGGTCAAGTCAAGGTCATGTCAAGGTCATGTCAAGGTCAAGTCAAGGTAATGTCAAGGTCGAGTCAAGGTCAAGTCAAGGTCAAGTCAAGGCCAAGTCAAGGTCGAGTCAAGGTCAAGTCAGGGTCGAGTCAAGGTCAAGTCAAGGTCAAGTCAAGGTCAAGTCAAGATCCAGTGAAGGTCAAGTCAAGGTCAAGTCAAGGTCAAGTCAAGGTCAAGTCAAGTCAAGGTCAAGTCAAGGTCATGTCAAGGTCATGTCAAGGTCAAGTCAAGGTAATGTCAAGGTCGAGTCAAGGTCAAGTCAAGGTCAAGTCAAGGTCAAGTCAAGGTCAAGTCAAGGTCAAGGTCATGTCAAGGTCAAGTCAAGGTCATGTCAAGGTCGAGTCAAGGTCAAGACAAGGTCCAGTGAAGGTCAAGTCAAGGTCAAGTGAAGGTCAAGTCAAGGTCAAGTCAAGGTCGAGTCAAGGTCGAGTCAAGGTCAAGTCAAGGTCAAGTCAATGTCAAGTCAAGGTCAAGTCAAGGTCAAGTCAAGGTCGAGTAAGGTCAAGTCAAGATCAAGTCAAGGTCAAGTCAAGGTCCAGTGAAGGTCAAGTCAAGGTCAAGTCAAGGTCGAGTCAAGGTCAAGTGAAGGTCATGTCAAGGTCGAGTCAAGGTCAAGTCAAGGTCAAGTCAAGGTCAAGTCAAGGTCAGGTCAAGGTCAAGTCAAGGTCAAGTCAAGGTCGAGTAAGGTCAAGTCAAGATCAAGTCAAGGTCAAGTCAAGGTCCAGTGAAGGTCAAGTCAAGGTCAAGTCAAGGTCAAGTCAAGGTCGAGTCAAAGTCAAGTCAAGGTCAAGTCAAGGTCAAGTCAAGGTCAAGTCAAGGTCAAGTCAAGGTCAAGGTCATGTCAAGGTCAAGTCAAGGTCATGTCAAGGTCGAGTCAAGGTCAAGACAAGGTCCAGTGAAGGTCAAGTCAAGGTCAAGTGAAGGTCAAGTCAAGGTCAGGTCAAGGTCAAATCAAGGTCAAGTCAAGGTCAAGTCAAGGTCAAGTACAGGTCAAGGTCACGTCAAAGTCAAGTCAAGGTCAAGTCAAGGTCAAGTCAAGTCAAGGTCAAGTCAAGGTCAAGTCAAGGTCATGTCAAGGTCAAGTCAAGGTCATGTCAAGGCCGAGTCAAGGTCAAGTCAAGTTCAAGTCAAGGTCGAGTCAAGGTCAAGTCAAGGTCCAGTGAAGGTCAAGTCAAGGTCAAGTCAAGGTCAAGTCAAGGTCATGTCAAGGTCAAGTCAAGGTCAAGTCGAGGTCAAGTCAAGGTCATGTCAAGGTCGAGTCAAAGTCAATTCAACGTCAAGTCAAGGTCAAGTCAAGGTCAAGTCAAGGTTAAGTCAAGGTCGAGTCAAGGTCAAGTCAAGGTCAAGTCAAGGTCAAGTCAAGGCCATGTCAAGATCGAGTCAAGGTCAAGTCAAGGTCAAGTCAAGGTCAACTCAAGGTCATGTCAAGGTCAAGTCAAGGTCATGTCAAGGTCGAGTCAAGGTCAATTCAACGTCAAGTCAAGGTCAAGTCAAGGTCAAGTCAAGGTTAAGTCAAGGTCGAGTCAAGGTCAAGTCAGGGTCGAGTCAAGGTCAAGTCAAGGTCAAGTCAAGGTCAAGTCAAGGTCAAGTCAAGGTCAAGTCAAGGTCCAGTGAAGGTCAAGTCAAGGTCAAGTCAAGGTCAAGTCAAGGTCAAGTCAAGTCAAGGTCAAGTCAAGGTCATGTCAAGGTCATGTCAAGGTCAAGTCAAGGTAATGTCAAGGTCGAGTCAAGGTCAAGTCAAGGTCAAGTCAAGGTCAAGTCAAGGTCAAGTCAAGGTCAAGTCAAGGTCAAGTCAAGGTCGAGTCAAGGTCAAGTCAAGGTCAAGTCAAGGTCATGTCAAGGTCATGTCAAGGTCAAGTCAGGGTAATGTCAAGGTCGAGTCAAGGTCAAGTCAAGGTCAAGTCAAGGCCAAGTCAAGGTCAAGTCAAGGTTAAGTCAAGGTCGAGTCAAGGTCAAGTCAGGGTCGAGTCAAGGTCAAGTCAAGGTCAAGTCAAGGTCAAGTCAAGGTCCAGTGAAGGTCAAGTCAAGATCAAGTCAAGGTCAAGTCAAGGTCAAGTCAAGTCAAGGTCAAGTCAAGGTCATGTCAAGGTCATGTCAAGGTCAAGTCAAGGTAATGTCAAGGTCGAGTCAAGGTCAAGTCAAGGTCAAGTCAAGGCCAAGTCAAGGTCGAGTCAAGGTCAAGTCAGGGTCGAGTCAAGGTCAAGTCAAGGTCAAGTCAAGGTCAAGTCAAGATCCAGTGAAGGTCAAGTCAAGGTCAAGTCAAGGTCAAGTCAAGGTCAAGTCAAGTCAAGGTCAAGTCAAGGTCATGTCAAGGTCATGTCAAGGTCAAGTCAAGGTAATGTCAAGGTCGAGTCAAGGTCAAGTCAAGGTCAAGTCAAGGTCAAGTCAAGGTCAAGTCAAGGTCAAGGTCATGTCAAGGTCAAGTCAAGGTCATGTCAAGGTCGAGTCAAGGTCAAGACAAGGTCCAGTGAAGGTCAAGTCAAGGTCAAGTGAAGGTCAAGTCAAGGTCAAGTCAAGGTCGAGTCAAGGTCGAGTCAAGGTCAAGTCAAGGTCAAGTCAAGGTCAAGTAAAGGTCAAGTCAAGGTTAAGTCAAGGTCACGTCAAAGTCAAGTCAAGGTCAAGTCAAGGTCAAGGCAAGGTCAAGTCAAGGTCAAGTCAAGGTCATGTCAAGGTCAAGTCAAGGTCATGTCAAGGCCGAGTCAAGGTCAAGTCAAGTTCGAGTCAAGGTCAAGTCAAGGTCCAGTGAAGGTCAAGTCAAGGTCAAGTCAAGGTCAAGTCAAGGTCAAGTCAAGGCCAAGTCAAGGTCAAGTCAAGGTCAAGTCAAGGTCAAGTCAAAGTCATGTCAAGGTTATGTCAATGTCAAGTCAGGGTCAAGTCAAGGTCATGTCAAGGACAGGTCAAGGTCAAGTCAAGGTCAATTCAAGGTCGAGTCAAAGTCAAGTCAAGGTCAAGTCAAGGTCAAGTCAAGGTCAAGTCAAGGTCAAGTCAAGGTCAAGGTCATGTCAAGGTCAAGTCAAGGTCATGTCAAGGTCGAGTCAAGGTCAAGACAAGGTCCAGTGAAGGTCAAGTCAAGGTCAAGTGAAGGTCAAGTCAAGGTCAGGTCAAGGTCAAATCAAGGTCAAGTCAAGGTCAAGTCAAGGTCAAGTACAGGTCAAGGTCACGTCAAAGTCAAGTCAAGGTCAAGTCAAGGTCAAGTCAAGTCAAGGTCAAGTCAAGGTCAAGTCAAGGTCATGTCAAGGTCAAGTCAAGGTCATGTCAAGGCCGAGTCAAGGTCAAGTCAAGTTCAAGTCAAGGTCGAGTCAAGGTCAAGTCAAGGTCCAGTGAAGGTCAAGTCAAGGTCAAGTCAAGGTCAAGTCAAGGTCATGTCAAGGTCAAGTCAAGGTCAAGTCGAGGTCAAGTCAAGGTCATGTCAAGGTCGAGTCAAAGTCAATTCAACGTCAAGTCAAGGTCAAGTCAAGGTCAAGTCAAGGTTAAGTCAAGGTCGAGTCAAGGTCAAGTCAAGGTCAAGTCAAGGTCAAGTCAAGGCCATGTCAAGATCGAGTCAAGGTCAAGTCAAGGTCAAGTCAAGGTCAACTCAAGGTCATGTCAAGGTCAAGTCAAGGTCATGTCAAGGTCGAGTCAAGGTCAATTCAACGTCAAGTCAAGGTCAAGTCAAGGTCAAGTCAAGGTTAAGTCAAGGTCGAGTCAAGGTCAAGTCAGGGTCGAGTCAAGGTCAAGTCAAGGTCAAGTCAAGGTCAAGTCAAGGTCAAGTCAAGGTCCAGTGAAGGTCAAGTCAAGGTCAAGTCAAGGTCAAGTCAAGGTCAAGTCAAGTCAAGGTCAAGTCAAGGTCATGTCAAGGTCATGTCAAGGTCAAGTCAAGGTAATGTCAAGGTCGAGTCAAGGTCAAGTCAAGGTCAAGTCAAGGTCAAGTCAAGGTCAAGTCAAGGTCAAGTCAAGGTCAAGTCAAGGTCGAGTCAAGGTCAAGTCAAGGTCAAGTCAAGGTCATGTCAAGGTCATGTCAAGGTCAAGTCAGGGTAATGTCAAGGTCGAGTCAAGGTCAAGTCAAGGTCAAGTCAAGGCCAAGTCAAGGTCAAGTCAAGGTTAAGTCAAGGTCGAGTCAAGGTCAAGTCAGGGTCGAGTCAAGGTCAAGTCAAGGTCAAGTCAAGGTCAAGTCAAGGTCCAGTGAAGGTCAAGTCAAGATCAAGTCAAGGTCAAGTCAAGGTCAAGTCAAGTCAAGGTCAAGTCAAGGTCATGTCAAGGTCATGTCAAGGTCAAGTCAAGGTAATGTCAAGGTCGAGTCAAGGTCAAGTCAAGGTCAAGTCAAGGCCAAGTCAAGGTCGAGTCAAGGTCAAGTCAGGGTCGAGTCAAGGTCAAGTCAAGGTCAAGTCAAGGTCAAGTCAAGATCCAGTGAAGGTCAAGTCAAGGTCAAGTCAAGGTCAAGTCAAGGTCAAGTCAAGTCAAGGTCAAGTCAAGGTCATGTCAAGGTCATGTCAAGGTCAAGTCAAGGTAATGTCAAGGTCGAGTCAAGGTCAAGTCAAGGTCAAGTCAAGGTCAAGTCAAGGTCAAGTCAAGGTCAAGGTCATGTCAAGGTCAAGTCAAGGTCATGTCAAGGTCGAGTCAAGGTCAAGACAAGGTCCAGTGAAGGTCAAGTCAAGGTCAAGTGAAGGTCAAGTCAAGGTCAAGTCAAGGTCGAGTCAAGGTCGAGTCAAGGTCAAGTCAAGGTCAAGTCAATGTCAAGTCAAGGTCAAGTCAAGGTCAAGTCAAGGTCGAGTAAGGTCAAGTCAAGATCAAGTCAAGGTCAAGTCAAGGTCCAGTGAAGGTCAAGTCAAGGTCAAGTCAAGGTCGAGTCAAGGTCAAGTGAAGGTCATGTCAAGGTCGAGTCAAGGTCAAGTCAAGGTCAAGTCAAGGTCAAGTCAAGGTCAGGTCAAGGTCAAGTCAAGGTCAAGTCAAGGTCGAGTAAGGTCAAGTCAAGATCAAGTCAAGGTCAAGTCAAGGTCCAGTGAAGGTCAAGTCAAGGTCAAGTCAAGGTCAAGTCAAGGTCAAGTCAAGGGCAAGTCAAGGTCGAGTCAAGGTCAAGTCAAGATCAAGTCAAGGTCCAGTGAAGGTCAAGTCAAGGTCAAGTCAAGGTCAGGTCAAGGTCAAATCAAGGTCAAGTCAAGGTCAAGTCAAGGTCAAGTAAAGGTCAAGTCAAGGTTAAGTCAAGGTCACGTCAAAGTCAAGTCAAGGTCAAGTCAAGGTCAAGGCAAGGTCAAGTCAAGGTCAAGTCAAGGTCATGTCAAGGTCAAGTCAAGGTCATGTCAAGGCCGAGTCAAGGTCAAGTCAAGGTCGAGTCAAGGTCAAGTCAAGGTCCAGTGAAGGTCAAGTCAAGGTCAAGTCAAGGTCAAGTCAAGGTCAAGTCAAGGCCAAGTCAAGGTCAAGTCAAGGTCAAGTCAAGGTCAAGTCAAAGTCATGTCAAGGTTATGTCAATGTCAAGTCAGGGTCAAGTCAAGGTCATGTCAAGGACAGGTCAAGTCAAGGTCAATTCAAGGTCGAGTCAAGGTCAAGTCAAGGTCAAGTCAAGGTCAAGTCAAGGTCAAGGTCATGTCAAGGTCAAGTCAAGGTCATGTCAAGGTCGAGTCAAGGTCAAGACAAGGTCCAGTGAAGGTCAAGTCAAGGTCAAGTGAAGGTCAAGTCAAGGTCAGGTCAAAGTCAAGTCAAGGTCAAGTCAAGGTCAAGGCAAGGTCAAGTCAAGGTCAAGTCAAGGTCATGTCAAGGTCAAGTCAAGGTCATGTCAAGGCCGAGTCAAGGTCAAGTCAAGTTCGAGTCAAGGTCAAGTCAAGGTCCAGTGAAGGTCAAGTCAAGGTCAAGTCAAGGTCAAGTCAAGGTCAAGTCAAGGCCAAGTCAAGGTCAAGTCAAGGTCAAGTCAAGGTCAAGTCAAAGTCATGTCAAGGTTATGTCAATGTCAAGTCAGGGTCAAGTCAAGGTCATGTCAAGGACAGGTCAAGGTCAAGTCAAGGTCAATTCAAGGTCGAGTCAAGGTCAAGTCAAGGTCAAGTCAAGGTCAAGTCAAGGTCAAGTCAAGGTCAAGTCAAGGTCAAGGTCATGTCAAGGTCAAGTCAAGGTCATGTCAAGGTCGAGTCAAGGTCAAGACAAGGTCCAGTGAAGGTCAAGTCAAGGTCAAGTGAAGGTCAAGTCAAGGTCAGGTCAAGGTCAAATCAAGGTCAAGTCAAGGTCAAGTCAAGGTCAAGTACAGGTCAAGGTCACGTCAAAGTCAAGTCAAGGTCAAGTCAAGGTCAAGTCAAGTCAAGGTCAAGTCAAGGTCAAGTCAAGGTCATGTCAAGGTCAAGTCAAGGTCATGTCAAGGCCGAGTCAAGGTCAAGTCAAGTTCAAGTCAAGGTCGAGTCAAGGTCAAGTCAAGGTCCAGTGAAGGTCAAGTCAAGGTCAAGTCAAGGTCAAGTCAAGGTCATGTCAAGGTCAAGTCAAGGTCAAGTCGAGGTCAAGTCAAGGTCATGTCAAGGTCGAGTCAAGGTCAATTCAACGTCAAGTCAAGGTCAAGTCAAGGTCAAGTCAAGGTTAAGTCAAGGTCGAGTCAAGGTCGAGTCAAGGTCAAGTCAAGGTCAAGTCAAGGTCAAGTCAAGGCCATGTCAAGATCGAGTCAAGGTCAAGTCAAGGTCAAGTCAAGGTCAACTCAAGGTCATGTCAAGATCAAGTCAAGGTCATGTCAAGGTCGAGTCAAGGTCAATTCAACGTCAAGTCAAGGTCAAGTCAAGGTCAAGTCAAGGTTAAGTCAAGGTCGAGTCAAGGTCAAGTCAGGGTCGAGTCAAGGTCAAGTCAAGGTCAAGTCAAGGTCAAGTCAAGGTCAAGTCAAGGTCAAGTCAAGGTCCAGTGAAGGTCAAGTCAAAGTCAAGTCAAGGTCAAGTCAAGGTCAAGTCAAGTCAAGGTCAAGTCAAGGTCATGTCAAGGTCATGTCAAGGTCAAGTCAAGGTAATGTCAAGGTCGAGTCAAGGTCAAGTCAAGGTCAAGTCAAGGCCAAGTCAAGGTCAAGTCAAGGTCAAGTCAAGGTCGAGTCAAGGTCAAGTCAAGGTCAAGTCAAGGTCATGTCAAGGTCATGTCAAGGTCAAGTCAGGGTAATGTCAAGGTCGAGTCAAGGTCAAGTCAAGGTCAAGTCAAGGCCAAGTCAAGGTCAAGTCAAGGTTAAGTCAAGGTCGAGTCAAGGTCAAGTCAGGGTCGAGTCAAGGTCAAGTCAAGGTCAAGTCAAGGTCAAGTCAAGGTCCAGTGAAGGTCAAGTCAAGATCAAGTCAAGGTCAAGTCAAGGTCAAGTCAAGTCAAGGTCAAGTCAAGGTCATGTCAAGGTCATGTCAAGGTCAAGTCAAGGTAATGTCAAGGTCGAGTCAAGGTCAAGTCAAGGTCAAGTCAAGGCCAAGTCAAGGTCGAGTCAAGGTCAAGTCAGGGTCGAGTCAAGGTCAAGTCAAGGTCAAGTCAAGGTCAAGTCAAGATCCAGTGAAGGTCAAGTCAAGGTCAAGTCAAGGTCAAGTCAAGGTCAAGTCAAGTCAAGGTCAAGTCAAGGTCATGTCAAGGTCATGTCAAGGTCAAGTCAAGGTAATGTCAAGGTCGAGTCAAGGTCAAGTCAAGGTCAAGTCAAGGTCAAGTCAAGGTCAAGGTCATGTCAAGGTCAAGTCAAGGTCATGTCAAGGTCGAGTCAAGGTCAAGACAAGGTCCAGTGAAGGTCAAGTCAAGGTCAAGTGAAGGTCAAGTCAAGGTCAAGTCAAGGTCGAGTCAAGGTCGAGTCAAGGTCAAGTCAAGGTCAAGTCAATGTCAAGTCAAGGTCAAGTCAAGGTCAAGTCAAGGTCGAGTAAGGTCAAGTCAAGATCAAGTCAAGGTCAAGTCAAGGTCCAGTGAAGGTCAAGTCAAGGTCAAGTCAAGGTCGAGTCAAGGTCAAGTGAAGGTCATGTCAAGGTCGAGTCAAGGTCAAGTCAAGGTCAAGTCAAGGTCAAGTCAAGGTCAGGTCAAGGTCAAGTCAAGGTCAAGTCAAGGTCGAGTAAGGTCAAGTCAAGATCAAGTCAAGGTCAAGTCAAGGTCCAGTGAAGGTCAAGTCAAGGTCAAGTCAAGGTCAAGTCAAGGTCAAGTCAAGGGCAAGTCAAGGTCGAGTCAAGGTCAAGTCAAGATCAAGTCAAGGTCCAGTGAAGGTCAAGTCAAGGTCAAGTCAAGGTCAGGTCAAGGTCAAATCAAGGTCAAGTCAAGGTCAAGTCAAGGTCAAGTAAAGGTCAAGTCAAGGTTAAGTCAAGGTCACGTCAAAGTCAAGTCAAGGTCAAGTCAAGGTCAAGGCAAGGTCAAGTCAAGGTCAAGTCAAGGTCATGTCAAGGTCAAGTCAAGGTCATGTCAAGGCCGAGTCAAGGTCAAGTCAAGGTCGAGTCAAGGTCCAGTGAAGGTCAAGTCAAGGTCAAGTCAAGGTCAAGTCAAGGTCAAGTCAAGGCCAAGTCAAGGTCAAGTCAAGGTCAAGTCAAGGTCAAGTCAAAGTCATGTCAAGGTTATGTCAATGTCAAGTCAGGGTCAAGTCAAGGTCATGTCAAGGACAGGTCAAGGTCAAGTCAAGGTCAATTCAAGGTCGAGTCAAGGTCAAGTCAAGGTCAAGTCAAGGTCAAGTCAAGGTCAAGTCAAGGTCAAGGTCATGTCAAGGTCAAGTCAAGGTCATGTCAAGGTCGAGTCAAGGTCAAGACAAGGTCCAGTGAAGGTCAAGTCAAGGTCAAGTGAAGGTCAAGTCAAGGTCAGGTCAAGGTCAAATCAAGGTCAAGTCAAGGTCAAGTCAAGGTCAAGTACAGGTCAAGGTCACGTCAAAGTCAAGTCAAGGTCAAGTCAAGGTCAAGTCAAGTCAAGGTCATGTCAAGGTCAAGTCAAGGTCATGTCAAGGCCGAGTCAAGGTCAAGTCAAGTTCAAGTCAAGGTCGAGTCAAGGTCAAGTCAAGGTCCAGTGAAGGTCAAGTCAAGGTCAAGTCAAGGTCAAGTCAAGGTCATGTCAAGGTCAAGTCAAGGTCAAGTCGAGGTCAAGTCAAGGTCATGTCAAGGTCGAGTCAAGGTCAATTCAACGTCAAGTCAAGGTCAAGTCAAGGTCAAGTCAAGGTTAAGTCAAGGTCGAGTCAAGGTCGAGTCAAGGTCAAGTCAAGGTCAAGTCAAGGTCAAGTCAAGGTCAACTCAAGGTCATGTCAAGGTCAAGTCAAGGTCATGTCAAGGTCGAGTCAAGGTCAATTCAACGTCAAGTCAAGGTCAAGTCAAGGTCAAGTCAAGGTTAAGTCAAGGTCGAGTCAAGGTCAAGTCAGGGTCGAGTCAAGGTCAAGTCAAGGTCAAGTCAAGGTCAAGTCAAGGTCCAGTGAAGGTCAAGTCAAGGTCAAGTCAAGGTCAAGTCAAGGTCAAGTCAAGGTCAAGTCAAGTCAAGGTCAAGTCAAGGTCATGTCAAGGTCATGTCAAGGTCAAGTCAAGGTAATGTCAAGGTCGAGTCAAGGTCAAGTCAAGGTCAAGTCAAGGCCAAGTCAAGGTCAAGTCAAGGTCAAGTCAAGGTCAAGTCAAGGTCGAGTCAAGGTCAAGTCAAGGTCAAGTCAAGGTCATGTCAAGGTCATGTCAAGGTCAAGTCAAGGTCAAGTCAAGGCCAAGTCAAGGTCAAGTCAAGGTTAAGTCAAGGTCGAGTCAAGGTCAAGTCAGGGTCGAGTCAAGGTCAAGTCAAGGTCAAGTCAAGGTCAAGTCAAGGTCCAGTGAAGGTCAAGTCAAGATCAAGTCAAGGTCAAGTCAAGGTCAAGTCAAGTCAAGGTCAAGTCAAGGTCATGTCAAGGTCATGTCAAGGTCAAGTCAAGGTAATGTCAAGGTCGAGTCAAGGTCAAGTCAAGGTCAAGTCAAGGCCAAGTCAAGGTCGAGTCAAGGTCAAGTCAGGGTCGAGTCAAGGTCAAGTCAAGGTCAAGTCAAGGTCAAGTCAAGATCCAGTGAAGGTCAAGTCAAGGTCAAGTCAAGGTCAAGTCAAGGTCAAGTCAAGTCAAGGTCAAGTCAAGGTCATGTCAAGGTCATCTCAAGGTCAAGTCAAGGTAATGTCAAGGTCGAGTCAAGGTCAAGTCAAGGTCAAGTCAAGGTCATGTCAAGGTCATGTCAAGGTCAAGTCAAGGTAATGTCAAGGTCGAGTCAAGGTCAAGTCAAGGTCAAGTCAAGGCCAAGTCAAGGTCAAGTCAAGGTTAAGTCAAGGTCGAGTCAAGGTCAAGTCAGGGTCGAGTCAAGGTCAAGTCAAGGTCAAGTCAAGGTCAAGTCAAGGTCCAGTGAAGGTCAAGTCAAGGTCAAGTCAAGGTCAAGTCAAGGTCAAGTCAAGTCAAGGTCAAGTCAAGGTCATGTCAAGGTCATGTCAAGGTCAAGTCAAGGTAATGTCAAGGTCGAGTCAAGGTCAAGTCAAGGTCAAGTCAAGGCCAAGTCAAGGTCAAGTCAAGGTCAAGTCAAGGTCAAGTCAAGGTCATGTCAAGGTCAAGTCAAGGTCAAGTCAAGGTCAAGTCAAGGTCGAGTCAAGGTCGAGTCAAGGTCAAGTCAAGGTCAAGTCAAGGTCAAGTCAAGGTCATGTCAAGATCGAGTCAAGGTCAAGTCAAGGTCAAGTCAAGGTCAAGTCAAGGTCAACTCAAGGTCATGTCAAGGTCAAGTCAACGTCAAGCCAAGGTCAAGTCAAGGTCATGTCAAGGTCGAGTCAAGGTCAAGTCAAGGTCAAGTCAAGGTCGAGTCAAGGTCATGTCAAGGTCAAGTCAAGGTCAAGTCAAGGTCAAGTCAAGGTCGAGTCAAGGTCGAGTCAAGGTCAAGTCAAGGTCAAGTCAAGGTCAAGTCAAGGTCATGTCAAGGTCATGTCAAGGTCAAGTCAGGGTCAAGTCAAGGTCATGTCAAGGTCAGGTCAAGGTCAAGTCAAGGTCAAGTCAAGGTCAATTCAAGGTCAAGTCAAGGTCAATTCAAGGTCGAGTCAAGGTCAAGTCAAGGTCAAGTCAAGGTCAATTCAAGGTCGAGTCAAGGTCAAGTCAAAGTCAAGTCAAGGTCCAGTGAAGGTCAAGTCAAGGTCAAGTCAAGGTCAAGGTCATGTCAAGGTCAAGTCAAGGTCATGTCAAGATCGAGTCAAGGTCGAGTCAAGGTCAAGTCAAGGTCAAGTCAAGGTCAAGTCAAGGTCAAGTCAAGGTCAAGTCAAGGTCAAGTCAAGGTCAAGTCAAGGTCAAGTCAAGGTCAAGTCAAGGTCAAGTCAAGATCAAGTCAAGGTCCAGTGAAGGTCAAGTCAAGGTCAAGTCAAGGTCAAGTCAAGGTCAAGTCATGGTCAGGTCAAGGTCAAGTCAAGGTCAAGTCAAGGTCAAAGCAAGGTCAAGTCAAGGTCATGTCAAGGTCAAGTCAGGGTCAAGTCAAGGTCAAGTCAAGGTCAAGTCAAGCTCATGTCAAGGTCGAGTCAAGGTCAAGTCAAGGTCAAGTCAAGGTCAAGTCAAGGTCAAGTCAAGGTCATGTCAAGGTCAAGTCAAGGTCATGTCAAGGCCGAGTCAAGGTCAATTCAAGGTCAAGTCAAGGTCGAGTCAAGGTCAAGTCGAGGTCCAGTGAAGGTCAAGTCAAGGTCAAGTCAAGGTCAAGTCAAGGTCAATTCAAGGGCAAGTCAAGGTCAAGTCAAGGTCAAGTCAAAGTCATGTCAAGGTTATGTCAAGGTCAAGTCAGGGTCAAGTCAAGGTCATGTCAAGGACAGGTCAAGGTCAAGTCACGGTCAAGTCAAGGTCATGTCAAGGTCAAGTCAAGGTCAAGTCAAGGTCAAGTCAAGGTCAAGGTCATGTCAAGGTCAAGTCAAGGTCAAGTCAAGGTCAAGTCAAGGTCAAGTCAAGGTCAAGGTCATGTCAAGGTCAAGTCAAGGTCAAGTCAAGGTCAAGTCAAGGTCATGTCAAGGTCATGTCAAGGTCAAGTCCAGGTCATGTCAAGGCCGACTCAAAGTCAAGTCAAGTCAAGGTCAAGTCAAGGTCAAGTCAAGGTCAAGTCAAGGTCGAGTCAAGGTCCAGTGAAGGTCAAGTCAAGGTCAAGTCAAGGTCAAGTGAAGATCAAGTCAAGGTCAAGTCACGGTCAAGTCAAGGTCATGTCAAGGTCAAGTCAAGGTCAAGTCAAGGTCAAGTCAAGGTCAAGGTCATGTCAAGGTCAAGTCAAGGTCATGTCAAAGTCGAGTCAAGGTCAAGACAAGGTCCAGTGAAGGTCAAGTCAAGGTCAAGTGAAGGTCAAGTCAAGGTCAAGTCAAGGTCAAGGTCATGTCAAGGTCAAGTCAAGGTCATGTCAAGATCGAGTCAAGGTCGAGTCAAGGTCAAGTCAAGGTCAAGTCAAGGTCAAGTCAAGGTCAAGTCAAGGTCAAGTCAAGGTCAAGTCAAGGTCAAGTCAAGGTCATGTCAAGGTCAGGTCAAGGTCAAGTCAAGGTCATGTCAAGGTTAAGTCAAGGTCAAGTCAAGGTCAAGTCAAGGTCAAGTCAAGGTCAAGTCAAGGTCAAGTCAAGGTTAAGTCAAGGTCGAGTCAAGGTCGAGTCAAGGTCAAGTCAAGGTCAAGTCAAGGTCAAGTCAAGGTCATGTCAAGATCGAGTCAAGGTCAAGTCAAGGTCAAGTCAAGGTCAAGTCGAGGTCAACTCAAGGTCATGTCAAGGTCAAGTCAAGGTCATGTCAAGGTCGAGTCAAGGTCAATTCAACGTCAAGTCAAGGTCAAGTCAAGGTCAAGTCAAGGTTAAGTCAAGGTCGAGTCAAGGTCAAGTCAGGGTCGAGTCAAGGTCAAGTCAAGGTCAAGTCAAGGTCAAGTCAAGGTCAAGTCAAGTCAAGGTCAAGTCAAGGTCATGTCAAGGTCATGTCAAGGTCAAGTCAAGGTAATGTCAAGGTCGAGTCAAGGTCAAGTCAAGGTCAAGTCAAGGCCAAGTCAAGGTCAAGTCAAGGTCAAGTCAAGGTCAAGTCAAGGTCGAGTCAAGGTCAAGTCAAGGTCAAGTCAAGGTCAAGTCAAGGTCATGTCAAGGTCATGTCAAGGTCAAGTCAGGGTAATGTCAAGGTCGAGTCAAGGTCAAGTCAAGGTCAAGTCAAGGCCAAGTCAAGGTCAAGTCAAGGTTAAGTCAAGGTCGAGTCAAGGTCAAGTCAGGGTCGAGTCAAGGTCAAGTCAAGGTCAAGTCAAGGTCCAGTGAAGGTCAAGTCAAGGTCAAGTCAAGGTCAAGTCAAGGTCAAGTCAAGTCAAGGTCAAGTCAAGGTCATGTCAAGGTCATGTCAAGGTCAAGTCAAGGTAATGTCAAGGTCGAGTCAAGGTCAAGTCAAGGTCAAGTCAAGGCCAAGTCAAGGTCGAGTCAAGGTCAAGTCAGGGTCGAGTCAAGGTCAAGTCAAGGTCAAGTCAAGATCCAGTGAAGGTCAAGTCAAGGTCAAGTCAAGGTCAAGTCAAGGTCAAGTCAAGTCAAGGTCAAGTCAAGGTCATGTCAAGGTCATGTCAAGGTCAAGTCAAGGTAATGTCAAGGTCGAGTCAAGGTCAAGTCAAGGTCAAGTCAAGGTCAAGTCAAGGTCATGTCAAGGTCATGTCAAGGTCAAGTCAAGGTAATGTCAAGGTCGAGTCAAGGTCAAGTCAAGGTCAAGTCAAGGCCAAGTCAAGGTCAAGTCAAGGTTAAGTCAAGGTCGAGTCAAGGTCAAGTCAGGGTCGAGTCAAGGTCAAGTCAAGGTCAAGTCAAGGTCAAGTCAAGGTCCAGTGAAGGTCAAGTCAAGGTCAAGTCAAGGTCAAGTCAAGGTCAAGTCAAGTCAAGGTCAAGTCAAGGTCATGTCAAGGTCATGTCAAGGTCAAGTCAAGGTAATGTCAAGGTCGAGTCAAGGTCAAGTCAAGGTCAAGTCAAGGCCAAGTCAAGGTCAAGTCAAGGTCAAGTCAAGGTCAAGTCAAGGTCATGTCAAGGTCAAGTCAAGGTCAAGTCAAGGTCAAGTCAAGGTCGAGTCAAGGTCGAGTCAAGGTCAAGTCAAGGTCAAGTCAAGGTCATGTCAAGATCGAGTCAAGGTCAAGTCAAGGTCAAGTCAAGGTCAAGTCAAGGTCAACTCAAGGTCATGTCAAGGTCAAGTCAACGTCAAGCCAAGGTCAAGTCAAGGTCATGTCAAGGTCGAGTCAAGGTCAAGTCAAGGTCGAGTCAAGGTCATGTCAAGGTCAAGTCAAGGTCAAGTCAAGGTCAAGTCAAGGTCGAGTCAAGGTCGAGTCAAGGTCAAGTCAAGGTCAAGTCAAGGTCAAGTCAAGGTCATGTCAAGGTCATGTCAAGGTCAAGTCAGGGTCAAGTCAAGGTCATGTCAAGGTCAGGTCAAGGTCAAGTCAAGGTCAAGTCAAGGTCAATTCAAGGTCAAGTCAAGGTCAATTCAAGGTCGAGTCAAGGTCAAGTCAAGGTCAAGTCAGGGTCAAGTCAAGGTCAATTCAAGGTTGAGTCAAGGTCAAGTCAAAGTCAAGTCAAGGTCCAGTGAAGGTCAAGTCAAGGGCAAGTCAAGGTCAAGGTCATGTCAAGGTCAAGTCAAGGTCATGTCAAGATCGAGTCAAGGTCGAGTCAAGGTCAAGTCAAGGTCAAGTCAAGGTCAAGTCAAGGTCAAGTCAAGGTCAAGTCAAGGTCAGGTCAAGGTCAAGTCAAGGTCAAGTCAAGGTCGAGTCAAGGTCAAGTCAAGATCAAGACAAGGTCCAGTGAAGGTCAAGTCAAGGTCAAGTCAAGGTCAAGTCAAGGTCAAGTCATGGTCAGGTCAAGGTCAAGTCAAGGTCAAGTCAAGGTCAAAGCAAGGTCAAGTCAAGGTCATGTCAAGGTCAAGTCAGGGTCAAGTCAAGGTCAAGTCAAGGTCAAGTCAAGCTCATGTCAAGGTCGAGTCAAGGTCAAGTCAAGGTCAAGTCAAGGTCAAGTCAAGGTCATGTCAAGGTCAAGTCAAGGTCATGTCAAGGCCGAGTCAAGGTCAATTCAAGGTCAAGTCAAGGTCCAGTGAAGGTCAAGTCAAGGTCAAGTCAAGGTCAAGTCAAGGTCAATTCAAGGGCAAGTCAAGGTCAAGTCAAGGTCAAGTCAAAGTCATGTCAAGGTTATGTCAAGGTCAAGTCAGGGTCAAGTCAAGGTCATGTCAAGGACAGGTCAAGGTCAAGTCACGGTCAAGTCAAGGTCATGTCAAGGTCAAGTCAAGGTCAAGTCAAGGTCAAGTCAAGGTCAAGTCAAGGTCAAGGTCATGTCAAGGTCAAGTCAAGGTCAAGTCAAGGTCAAGTCAAGGTCATGTCAAGGTCATGTCAAGGTCAAGTCCAGGTCATGTCATGGCCGACTCAAAGTCAAGTCAAGTCAAGGTCAAGTCAAGGTCAAGTCAAGGTCGAGTCAAGGTCCAGTGAAGTTCAAGTCAAGGTCAAGTCAAGGTCAAGTGAAGATCAAGTCAAGGTCAAGTCACGGTCAAGTCAAGGTCATGTCAAGGTCAAGTCAAGGTCAAGTCAAGGTCAAGTCAAGGTCAAGGTCATGTCAAGGTCAAGTCAAGGTCATGTCAAGGTCGAGTCAAGGTCAAGACAAGGTCCAGTGAAGGTCAAGTCAAGGTCAAGTGAAGGTCAAGTCAAGGTCAAGTCAAGGTCGAGTCAAGGTCGAGTCAAGGTCAAGTCAAGGTCAAGTCAAGGCCAAGTCAAGGTCAAGTCAAGGTCAAGTCAAGGTCAAGTCAAAGTCATGTCAAGGTTATGTCAAGGTCAAGTCAAGGTCATGTCAAGGACAGGTCAAGGTCAAGTCAAGGTCAATTCAAGGTCGAGTCAAGGTCAAGTCAAGGTCAAGTCAAGGTCAAGTCAAGGTCAAGGTCATGTCAAGGTCAAGTCAAGGTCATGTCAAGGTCGAGTCAAGGTCAAGACAAGGTCCAGTGAAGGTCAAGTCAAGGTCAAGTGAAGGTCAAGTCAAGGTCAGGTCAAGGTCAAATCAAGGTCAAGTCAAGGTCAAGTCAAGGTCAAGTACAGGTCAAGTCAAGGTTAAGTCAAGGTCACGTCAAAGTCAAGTCAAGGTCAAGTCAAGGTCAAGTCAAGGTCAAGTCAAGGTCAAGTCAAGGTCATGTCAAGGTCAAGTCAAGGTCATGTCAAGGCCGAGTCAAGGTCAAGTCAAGGTCGAGTCAAGGTCAAGTCAAGGTCCAGTGAAGGTCAAGTCAAGGTCAAGTCAAGGTCAAGTCAAGGTCATGTCAAGGTCAAGTCAAGGTCAAGTAGAGGTCAAGTCAAGATCATGTCAAGGTCGAGTCAAGGTCAATTCAACGTCAAGTCAAGGTCAAGTCAAGGTCAAGTCAAGGTTAAGTCAAGGTCGAGTCAAGGTCGAGTCAAGGTCAAGTCAAGGTCAAGTCAAGGTCAAGTCAAGGTCATGTCAAGATCGAGTCAAGGTCAAGTCAAGGTCAAGTCAAGGTCAAGTCAAGGTCAACTCAAGGTCATGTCAAGGTCAAGTCAAGGTCATGTCAAGGTCGAGTCAAGGTCAATTCAACGTCAAGTCAAGGTCAAGTCAAGGTCAAGTCAAGGTTAAGTCAAGGTCGAGTCAAGGTCAAGTCAGGGTCGAGTCAAGGTCAAGTCAAGGTCAAGTCAAGGTCAAGTCAAGGTCCAGTGAAGGTCAAGTCAAGGTCAAGTCAAGGTCAAGTCAAGGTCAAGTCAAGTCAAGGTCAAGTCAAGGTCATGTCAAGGTCATGTCAAAGTCAAGTCAAGGTAATGTCAAGGTCGAGTCAAGGTCAAGTCAAGGTCAAGTCAAGGCCAAGTCAAGGTCAAGTCAAGGTCAAGTCAAGGTCGAGTCAAGGTCAAGTCAAGGTCAAGTCAAGGTCAAGTCAAGGTCATGTCAAGGTCATGTCAAGGTCAAGTCAGGGTAATGTCAAGGTCGAGTCAAGGTCAAGTCAAGGTCAAGTCAAGGCCAAGTCAAGGTCAAGTCAAGGTTAAGTCAAGGTCGAGTCAAGGTCAAGTCAGGGTCGAGTCAAGGTCAAGTCAAGGTCAAGTCAAGGTCCAGTGAAGGTCAAGTCAAGGTCAAGTCAAGGTCAAGTCAAGGTCAAGTCAAGTCAAGGTCAAGTCAAGGTCATGTCAAGGTCATGTCAAGGTCAAGTCAAGGTAATGTCAAGGTCGAGTCAAGGTCAAGTCAAGGTCAAGTCAAGGCCAAGTCAAGGTCGAGTCAAGGTCAAGTCAGGGTCGAGTCAAGGTCAAGTCAAGGTCAAGTCAAGGTCAAGTCAAGGTCAAGTCAAGATCCAGTGAAGGTCAAGTCAAGGTCAAGTCAAGGTCAAGTCAAGGTCAAGTCAAGTCAAGGTCAAGTCAAGGTCATGTCAAGGTCATGTCAAGGTCAAGTCAAGGTAATGTCAAGGTCGAGTCAAGGTCAAGTCAAGGTCAAGTCAAGGTCAAGTCAAGGTCATGTCAAGGTCATGTCAAGGTCAAGTCAAGGTAATGTCAAGGTCGAGTCAAGGTCAAGTCAAGGTCAAGTCAAGGCCAAGTCAAGGTCAAGTCAAGGTTAAGTCAAGGTCGAGTCAAGGTCAAGTCAGGGTCGAGTCAAGGTCAAGTCAAGGTCAAGTCAAGGTCAAGTCAAGGTCCAGTGAAGGTCAAGTCAAGGTCAAGTCAAGGTCAAGTCAAGGTCAAGTCAAGTCAAGGTCAAGTCAAGGTCATGTCAAGGTCATGTCAAGGTCAAGTCAAGGTAATGTCAAGGTCGAGTCAAGGTCAAGTCAAGGTCAAGTCAAGGCCAAGTCAAGGTCAAGTCAAGGTCAAGTCAAGGTCAAGTCAAGGTCATGTCAAGGTCAAGTCAAGGTCAAGTCAAGGTCAAGTCAAGGTCGAGTCAAGGTCGAGTCAAGGTCAAGTCAAGGTCAAGTCAAGGTCAAGTCAAGGTCATGTCAAGATCGAGTCAAGGTCAAGTCAAAGTCAAGTCAAGGTCAAGTCAAGGTCAACTCAAGGTCATGTCAAGGTCAAGTCAACGTCAAGCCAAGGTCAAGTCAAGGTCATGTCAAGGTCGAGTCAAGGTCAAGTCAAGGTCGAGTCAAGGTCATGTCAAGGTCAAGTCAAGGTCAAGTCAAGGTCAAGTCAAGGTCGAGTCAAGGTCGAGTCAAGGTCAAGTCAAGGTCAAGTCAAGGTCAAGTCAAGGTCATGTCAAGGTCATGTCAAGGTCAAGTCAGGGTCAAGTCAAGGTCATGTCAAGGTCAGGTCAAGGTCAAGTCAAGGTCAAGTCAAGGTCAATTCAAGGTCAAGTCAAGGTCAATTCAAGGTCGAGTCAAGGTCAAGTCAAGGTCAAGTCAGGGTCAAGTCAAGGTCAATTCAAGGTTGAGTCAAGGTCAAGTCAAAGTCAAGTCAAGGTCCAGTGAAGGTCAAGTCAAGGGCAAGTCAAGGTCAAGGTCATGTCAAGGTCAAGTCAAGGTCATGTCAAGATCGAGTCAAGGTCGAGTCAAGGTCAAGTCAAGGTCAAGTCAAGGTCAAGTCAAGGTCAAGTCAAGGTCAAGTCAAGGTCAGGTCAAGGTCAAGTCAAGGTCAAGTCAAGGTCGAGTCAAGGTCAAGTCAAGATCAAGTCAAGGTCCAGTGAAGGTCAAGTCAAGGTCAAGTCAAGGTCAAGTCAAGGTCAAGTCAAGGTCAAGTCATGGTCAGGTCAAGGTCAAGTCAAGGTCAAAGCAAGGTCAAGTCAAGGTCATGTCAAGGTCAAGTCAGGGTCAAGTCAAGGTCAAGTCAAGGTCAAGTCAAGCTCATGCCAAGGTCGAGTCAAGGTCAAGTCAAGGTCAAGTCAAGGTCAAGTCAAGGTCAAGTCAAGGTCATGTCAAGGTCAAGTCAAGGTCATGTCAAGGCCGAGTCAAGGTCAATTCAAGGTCAAGTCAAGGTCGAGTCAAGGTCAAGTCAAGGTCCAGTGAAGGTCAAGTCAAGGTCAAGTCAAGGTCATGTCAAGGTCAAGTCAAGGTCATGTCAAGGCCGAGTCAAGGTCAATTCAAGGTCAAGTCAAGGTCAATTCAAGGGCAAGTCAAGGTCAAGTCAAGGTCAAGTCAAAGTCATGTCAAGGTTATGTCAAGGTCAAGTCAGGGTCAAGTCAAGGTCATGTCAAGGACAGGTCAAGGTCAAGTCACGGTCAAGTCAAGGTCATGTCAAGGTCAAGTCAAGGTCAAGTCAAGGTCAAGTCAAGGTCAAGGTCATGTCAAGGTCAAGTCAAGGTCAAGTCAAGGTCATGTCAAGGTCATGTCAAGGTCAAGTCCAGGTCATGTCAAGGCCGACTCAAAGTCAAGTCAAGTCAAGGTCAAGTCAAGGTCAAGTCAAGGTCGAGTCAAGGTCCAGTGAAGTTCAAGTCAAGGTCAAGTCAAGGTCAAGTGAAGATCAAGTCAAGGTCAAGTCACGGTCAAGTCAAGGTCATGTCAAGGTCAAGTCAAGGTCAAGTCAAGGTCAAGTCAAGGTCAAGGTCATGTTAAGGTCAAGTCAAGGTCATGTCAAGGTCGAGTCAAGGTCAAGACAAGGTCCAGTGAAGGTCAAGTCAAGGTCAAGTGAAGGTCAAGTCAAGGTCAAGTCAAGGTCGAGTCAAGGTCGAGTCAAGGTCAAGTCAAGGTCAAGTCAATGTCATGTCAAGGTCATGTCAAGGTCAAGTCAAGGTAATGTCAAGGTCGAGTCAAGGTCAAGTCAAGGTCAAGTCAAGGCCAAGTCAAGGTCAAGTCAAGGTCAAGTCAAGGTCAAGTCAAGGTCATGTCAAGGTCAAGTCAAGGTCAAGTCAAGGTCAAGTCAAGGTCGAGTCAAGGTCGAGTCAAGGTCAAGTCAAGGTCAAGTCAAGGTCAAGTCAAGGTCATGTCAAGATCGAGTCAAGGTCAAGTCAAAGTCAAGTCAAGGTCAAGTCAAGGTCAACTCAAGGTCATGTCAAGGTCAAGTCAACGTCAAGCCAAGGTCAAGTCAAGGTCATGTCAAGGTCGAGTCAAGGTCAAGTCAAGGTCGAGTCAAGGTCATGTCAAGGTCAAGTCAAGGTCAAGTCAAGGTCAAGTCAAGGTCGAGTCAAGGTCGAGTCAAGGTCAAGTCAAGGTCAAGTCAAGGTCAAGTCAAGGTCATGTCAAGGTCATGTCAAGGTCAAGTCAGGGTCAAGTCAAGGTCATGTCAAGGTCAGGTCAAGGTCAAGTCAAGGTCAAGTCAAGGTCAATTCAAGGTCAAGTCAAGGTCAATTCAAGGTCGAGTCAAGGTCAAGTCAAGGTCAAGTCAGGGTCAAGTCAAGGTCAATTCAAGGTTGAGTCAAGGTCAAGTCAAAGTCAAGTCAAGGTCCAGTGAAGGTCAAGTCAAGGGCAAGTCAAGGTCAAGGTCATGTCAAGGTCAAGTCAAGGTCATGTCAAGATCGAGTCAAGGTCGAGTCAAGGTCAAGTCAAGGTCAAGTCAAGGTCAAGTCAAGGTCAAGTCAAGGTCAAGTCAAGGTCAGGTCAAGGTCAAGTCAAGGTCAAGTCAAGGTCGAGTCAAGGTCAAGTCAAGATCAAGTCAAGGTCCAGTGAAGGTCAAGTCAAGGTCAAGTCAAGGTCAAGTCAAGGTCAAGTCAAGGTCAAGTCATGGTCAGGTCAAGGTCAAGTCAAGGTCAAAGCAAGGTCAAGTCAAGGTCATGTCAAGGTCAAGTCAGGGTCAAGTCAAGGTCAAGTCAAGGTCAAGTCAAGCTCATGCCAAGGTCGAGTCAAGGTCAAGTCAAGGTCAAGTCAAGGTCAAGTCAAGGTCAAGTCAAGGTCAAGTCAAGGTCATGTCAAGGTCAAGTCAAGGTCATGTCAAGGCCGAGTCAAGGTCAATTCAAGGTCAAGTCAAGGTCGAGTCAAGGTCAAGTCAAGGTCCAGTGAAGGTCAAGTCAAGGTCAAGTCAAGGTCATGTCAAGGTCAAGTCAAGGTCATGTCAAGGCCGAGTCAAGGTCAATTCAAGGTCAAGTCAAGGTCAATTCAAGGGCAAGTCAAGGTCAAGTCAAGGTCAAGTCAAAGTCATGTCAAGGTTATGTCAAGGTCAAGTCAGGGTCAAGTCAAGGTCATGTCAAGGACAGGTCAAGGTCAAGTCACGGTCAAGTCAAGGTCATGTCAAGGTCAAGTCAAGGTCAAGTCAAGGTCAAGTCAAGGTCAAGTCAAGGTCAAGGTCATGTCAAGGTCAAGTCAAGGTCAAGTCAAGGTCATGTCAAGGTCATGTCAAGGTCAAGTCCAGGTCATGTCAAGGCCGACTCAAAGTCAAGTCAAGTCAAGGTCAAGTCAAGGTCAAGTCAAGGTCGAGTCAAGGTCCAGTGAAGTTCAAGTCAAGGTCAAGTCAAGGTCAAGTGAAGATCAAGTCAAGGTCAAGTCACGGTCAAGTCAAGGTCATGTCAAGGTCAAGTCAAGGTCAAGTCAAGGTCAAGTCAAGGTCAAGGTCATGTTAAGGTCAAGTCAAGGTCATGTCAAGGTCGAGTCAAGGTCAAGACAAGGTCCAGTGAAGGTCAAGTCAAGGTCAAGTGAAGGTCAAGTCAAGGTCAAGTCAAGGTCGAGTCAAGGTCGAGTCAAGGTCAAGTCAAGGTCAAGTCAATGTCAAGTCAAGGTCAAGTCAAGGTCAAGTCAAGGTCGAGTAAGGTCAAGTCAAGATCAAGTCAAGGTCAAGTCAAGGTCCAGTGAAGGTCAAGTCAAGGTCAAGTCAAGGTCGAGTCAAGGTCAAGTGAAGGTCATGTCAAGGTCGAGTCAAGGTCAAGTCAAGGTCAAGTCAAGGTCAAGTCAAGGTCAGGTCAAGGTCAAGTCAAGGTCAAGTCAAGGTCGAGTAAGGTCAAGTCAAGATCAAGTCAAGGTCAAGTCAAGGTCCAGTGAAGGTCAAGTCAAGGTCAAGTCAAGGTCAAGTCAAGGTCAAGTCAAGGGCAAGTCAAGGTCAGGTCAAGGTCAAGTCAAGTCAAGGTCGAGTCAAGGTCAAGTCAAGATCAAGTCAAGGTCCAGTGAAGGTCAAGTCAAGGTCAAGTCAAGGTCAGGTCAAGGTCAAATCAAGGTCAAGTCAAGGTCAAGTCAAGGTCAAGTAAAGGTCAAGTCAAGGTTAAGTCAAGGTCACGTCAAAGTCAAGTCAAGGTCAAGTCAAGGTCAAGGCAAGGTCAAGTCAAGGTCAAGTCAAGGTCATGTCAAGGTCAAGTCAAGGTCATGTCAAGGCCGAGTCAAGGTCAAGTCAAGGTCGAGTCAAGGTCAAATCAAGGTCCAGTGAAGGTCAAGTCAAGGTCAAGTCAAGGTCAAGTCAAGGCCAAGTCAAGGTCAAGTCAAGGTCAAGTCAAGGTCAAGTCAAAGTCATGTCAAGGTTATGTCAAGGTCAAGTCAGGGTCAAGTCAAGGTCATGTCAAGGACAGGTCAAGGTCAAGTCAAGGTCAATTCAAGGTCGAGTCAAGGTCAAGTCAAGGTCAAGTCAAGGTCAAGTCAAGGTCAAGGTCATGTCAAGGTCAAGTCAAGGTCATGTCAAGGTCGAGTCAAGGTCAAGACAAGGTCCAGTGAAGGTCAAGTCAAGGTCAAGTGAAGGTCAAGTCAAGGTCAGGTCAAGGTCAAATCAAGGTCAAGTCAAGGTCAAGTCAAGGTCAAGTACAGGTCAAGTCAAGGTTAAGTCAAGGTCACGTCAAAGTCAAGTCAAGGTCAAGTCAAGGTCAAGTCAAGGTCAAGTCAAGGTCAAGTCAAGGTCATGTCAAGGTCAAGTCAAGGTCATGTCAAGGCCGAGTCAAGGTCAAGTCAAGGTCAAGTCAAGGTCGAGTCAAGGTCAAGTCAAGGTCCAGTGAAGGTCAAGTCAAGGTCAAGTCAAGGTCAAGTCAAGGTCAAGTCAAGGCCAAGTCAAGGTCAAGTCAAGGTCAAGTCAAGGTCAAGTCAAAGTCAAGTCAAGGTTATGTCAAGGTCAAGTCAGGGTCAAGTCAAGGTCATGTCAAGGGCAGGTTAAGGTCAAGTCAAGGTCAAGTCAAGGTCAAGTCAAGGTCAACGTCATGTCAAGGTCAAGTCAAGGTCATGTCAAGGTCGAGTCAAGGTCAAGACAAGGTCCAGTGAAGGTCAAGTCAAGGTCAAGTGAAGGTCAAGTCAAGGTCAAGTCAAGGTCATGTCAAGGTCAAGTCAAGCTCAAGTCAAGATCAAGTCAAGGTCGAGTCAAGGTCCAGTGAAGGTCAAGTCAAGGTCAAGTCAAGGTCAAGTCAAGGTCAAGGTCAAGTCAAGGTCAAGTCAAGGTCAAAGCAAGGTCAAGTCAAGGTCAAGTCAAGCTCATGCCAAGGTCGAGTCAAGGTCAAGTCAAGGTCAAGTCAAGGTCAAGTCAAGGTCAAGTCAAGGTCAAGTCAAGGTCATGTCAAGGTCAAGTCAAGGTCATGTCAAGGCCGAGTCAAGGTCAATTCAAGGTCAAGTCAAGGTCGAGTCAAGGTCAAGTCAAGGTCCAGTGAAGGTCAAGTCAAGGTCAAGTCAAGGTCATGTCAAGGTCAAGTCAAGGTCATGTCAAGGCCGAGTCAAGGTCAATTCAAGGTCAAGTCAAGGTCAATTCAAGGGCAAGTCAAGGTCAAGTCAAGGTCAAGTCAAAGTCATGTCAAGGTTATGTCAAGGTCAAGTCAGGGTCAAGTCAAGGTCATGTCAAGGACAGGTCAAGGTCAAGTCACGGTCAAGTCAAGGTCATGTCAAGGTCAAGTCAAGGTCAAGTCAAGGTCAAGTCAAGGTCAAGTCAAGGTCAAGGTCATGTCAAGGTCAAGTCAAGGTCAAGTCAAGGTCATGTCAAGGTCATGTCAAGGTCAAGTCCAGGTCATGTCAAGGCCGACTCAAAGTCAAGTCAAGTCAAGGTCAAGTCAAGGTCAAGTCAAGGTCGAGTCAAGGTCCAGTGAAGTTCAAGTCAAGGTCAAGTCAAGGTCAAGTGAAGATCAAGTCAAGGTCAAGTCACGGTCAAGTCAAGGTCATGTCAAGGTCAAGTCAAGGTCAAGTCAAGGTCAAGTCAAGGTCAAGGTCATGTTAAGGTCAAGTCAAGGTCATGTCAAGGTCGAGTCAAGGTCAAGACAAGGTCCAGTGAAGGTCAAGTCAAGGTCAAGTGAAGGTCAAGTCAAGGTCAAGTCAAGGTCGAGTCAAGGTCGAGTCAAGATCAAGTCAAGGTCCAGTGAAGGTCAAGTCAAGGTCAAGTCAAGGTCAGGTCAAGGTCAAATCAAGGTCAAGTCAAGGTCAAGTCAAGGTCAAGTAAAGGTCAAGTCAAGGTTAAGTCAAGGTCACGTCAAAGTCAAGTCAAGGTCAAGTCAAGGTCAAGGCAAGGTCAAGTCAAGGTCAAGTCAAGGTCATGTCAAGGTCAAGTCAAGGTCATGTCAAGGCCGAGTCAAGGTCAAGTCAAGGTCGAGTCAAGGTCAAATCAAGGTCCAGTGAAGGTCAAGTCAAGGTCAAGTCAAGGTCAAGTCAAGGCCAAGTCAAGGTCAAGTCAAGGTCAAGTCAAGGTCAAGTCAAAGTCATGTCAAGGTTATGTCAAGGTCAAGTCAGGGTCAAGTCAAGGTCATGTCAAGGACAGGTCAAGGTCAAGTCATGGTCAATTCAAGGTCGAGTCAAGGTCAAGTCAAGGTCAAGTCAAGGTCAAGTCAAGGTCAAGGTCATGTCAAGGTCAAGTCAAGGTCATGTCAAGGTCGAGTCAAGGTCAAGACAAGGTCCAGTGAAGGTCAAGTCAAGGTCAAGTGAAGGTCAAGTCAAGGTCAGGTCAAGGTCAAATCAAGGTCAAGTCAAGGTCAAGTCAAGGTCAAGTACAGGTCAAGTCAAGGTTAAGTCAAGGTCACGTCAAAGTCAAGTCAAGGTCAAGTCAAGGTCAAGTCAAGGTCAAGTCAAGGTCAAGTCAAGGTCATGTCAAGGTTAAGTCAAGGTCATGTCAAGGCCGAGTCAAGGTCAAGTCAAGGTCAAGTCAAGGTCGAGTCAAGGTCAAGTCAAGGTCCAGTGAAGGTCAAGTCAAGGTCAAGTCAAGGTCAAGTCAAGGTCAAGTCAAGGCCAAGTCAAGGTCAAGTCAAGGTCAAGTCAAGGTCAAGTCAAAGTCAAGTCAAGGTTATGTCAAGGTCAAGTCAGGGTCAAGTCAAGGTCATGTCAAGGGCAGGTTAAGGTCAAGTCAAGGTCAATTCAAGGTCAAGTCAAGGTCAAGTCAAGGTCAAGTCAAGGTCAAGTCAAGGTCAAGTCAAGGTCAACGTCATGTCAAGGTCAAGTCAAGGTCATGTCAAGGTCGAGTCAAGGTCAAGACAAGGTCCAGTGAAGGTCAAGTCAAGGTCAAGTGAAGGTCAAGTCAAGGTCAAGTCAAGGTCATGTCAAGGTCAAGTCAAGCTCAAGTCAAGATCAAGTCAAGGTCGAGTCAAGGTCGAGTCAAGGTCAAGTCAAGGTCAAGTCAACGTCAAGTCAAGGTCATGTCAAGATCGAGTCAAGGTCAAGTCAAGGTCAAGTCAAGGTCAACTCAAGGTCATGTCAAGGTCAAGTCAACGTCAAGCCAAGGTCAAGTCAAGGTCATGTCAAGGTCGAGTCAAGGTCAAGTCAAGGTCGAGTCAAGGTCAAGTCAAGGTCAAGTCAAGGTTAAGTCAAGGTCAAGTCAAGGTCAAGTCAAGGTCAAGTCAAGGTCAAGTCAAGGTCATGTCAAGGTCAAGTCAAGGTCAAGTCAAGGTCAAGTCAAGGTCAAGTCAAGGTCAAGTCAAGGTCATGTCAAGGTCAAGTCAAGGTCAAGTCGAGGTCAAGTCAAGGTCATGTCAAGGTCGAGTCAAGGTCAATTCAACGTCAAGTCAAGGTCAAGTCAAGGTCAAGTCAAGGTTAAGTCAAGGTCGAGTCAAGGTCAAGTCAGGGTCGAGTCAAGGTCAAGTCAAGGTCAAGTCAAGGTCCAGTGAAGGTCAAGTCAAGGTCAAGTCAAGGTCAAGTCAAGTCAAGGTCAAGTCAAGGCCAAGTCAAGGTCAAGTCAAGATCAAGTCAAGGTCAAGTCAAAGTCATGTCAAGGTCATGTCAAGGTCATGTCAAGGTCAAGTCAGGGTCAAGTCAAGGTCATGTCAAGGTCAGGTCAAGGTCAAGTCAAGGTCAATTCAAGGTCGAGTCAAGGTCAAGTCAAGGTCAAGTCAAGGTCAATTCAAGGTCGAGTCAAGGTCAAGTCAAGGTCAAGTCAAGGTCAAGTCAAAGTCATGTCAAGGTCATGTCAAGGTCAAGTCAGGGTCAAGTCAAGGTCATGTCAAGGTCAGGTCAAGGTCAAGTCAAGGTCAAGTCAAGGTCAATTCAAGGTCGAGTCAAGGTCAAGTCAAAGTCAAGTCAAGGTCCAGTGAAGGTCAAGTCAAGGTCAAGTCAAGGTCAAGTCAAGGTCAAGTCAAGGTCAAGTCAAAGTCATGTCAAGGTCATGTCAAGGTCAAGTCAGGGTCAAGTCAAGGTCATGTCAAAGTCAGGTCAAGGTCAAGTCAAGGTCAAGTCAAGGTCAATTCAAGGTCGAGTCAAGGTCAAGTCAAGGTCAAGTCAAGGTCAAGTCAAAGTCATGTCAAGGTCATGTCAAGGTCAAGTCAGGGTCAAGTCAAGGTCATGTCAAGGTCAGGTCAAGGTCAAGTCAAGGTCAAGTCAAGGTCAATTCAAGGTCGAGTCAAGGTCAAGTCAAAGTCAAGTCAAGGTCCAGTGAAGGTCAAGTCAAGGTCAAGTCAAGGTCAAGGTCATGTCAAGGTCAAGTCAAGGTCATGTCAAGATCGAGTCAAGGTCGAGTCAAGGTCAAGTCAAGGTCAAGTCAAGGTCAAGTCAAGGTCAGGTCAAGGTCAAGTCAAGGTCAAGTCAAGGTCGAGTCAAGGTCAAGTCAAGATCAAGTCAAGGTCCAGTGAAGGTCAAGTCAAGGTCAAGTCAAGGTCAAGTCAAGGTCAAGTCAAGGTCAAGTCAAGGTCAAGTCATGGTCAGGTCAAGGTCAAGTCAAGGTCAAGTCAAGGTCAAGTCAAGGTCGAGTCAAGGTCATTTCAAGGTCAAGTAAAGGTCAAGTCAAGGTTAAGTCAAGGTCACGTCAAAGTCAAGTCAAGGTCAAGTCAAGGTCAAGTCAAGGTCAAGTCAAGGTCATGTCAAGGTCAAGTCAGGGTCAAGTCAAGGTCAAGTCAAGGTCAAGTCAAGCTCATGTCAAGGTCGAGTCAAGGTCAAGTCAAGTCAAGGTCAAGTCAAGGTCAAGTCAATCTCCTGTCAAGGTCGAGTCAAGGTCGAGTCAAGGTCAAGTCAAGTCAAGGTCAAGTCAAGGTCAAGTCAAGGTCAAGTCAAGGTCAAGTCAAGGCCAAGTGAGGGTCAAGTCAAGGTCAAGTCAAGGTCAAGTCAAGGTCAAGTCTTGGTCAAGTCAAGGTCATGTAAAGGTCAAGTCAAGGTCAAGTCAAGGTCAAGTCAAGGTCGAGTCAAGGTCATGTCAAGGTCAGGTCAAGGTCAACTCAAGGTAAACTCAAGGTCGTGTCAAGGTCAAGCCAAGGTCAAGTCAAGGTCAAGTGAAGGTCAGGTCAAGGTCAAGTCAAGGTCAAGTCAAGGTCAAGTCAAGGTCAAGTCAAGGTCATGTCAAGGTCATGTCAAGGTCAAGTCAAGGTCAAGTCAAGGTCAAGTGAAGGTCAAGTCAAGGTCAAGTCAAGGTCATATCAAGGTCATGTCAAGGTCAACGTCAAGTCAAGGTCAAGTCAAGGTCAAGGCAAGGTCAAGTCAAGGTCAAGTCAAGGTCATGTCAAGGTCAAGTCAAGGTCATGTCAAGGCCGAGTCAAGGTCAAGTCAAGGTCGAGTCAAGGTCAAATCAAGGTCCAGTGAAGGTCAAGTCAAGGTCAAGTCAAGGTCAAGTCAAGGCCAAGTCAAGGTCAAGTCAAGGTCAAGTCAAGGTCAAGTCAAAGTCATGTCAAGGTTATGTCAAGGTCAAGTCAGGGTCAAGTCAAGGTCATGTCAAGGACAGGTCAAGGTCAAGTCAAGGTCAATTCAAGGTCGAGTCAAGGTCAAGTCAAGGTCAAGTCAAGGTCAAGTCAAGGTCAAGGTCATGTCAAGGTCAAGTCAAGGTCATGTCAAGGTCGAGTCAAGGTCAAGACAAGGTCCAGTGAAGGTCAAGTCAAGGTCAAGTGAAGGTCAAGTCAAGGTCAGGTCAAGGTCAAATCAAGGTCAAGTCAAGGTCAAGTCAAGGTCAAGTACAGGTCAAGTCAAGGTTAAGTCAAGGTCACGTCAAAGTCAAGTCAAGGTCAAGTCAAGGTCAAGTCAAGGTCAAGTCAAGGTCAAGTCAAGGTCATGTCAAGGTCAAGTCAAGGTCATGTCAAGGCCGAGTCAAGGTCAAGTCAAGGTCAAGTCAAGGTCGAGTCAAGGTCAAGTCAAGGTCCAGTGAAGGTCAAGTCAAGGTCAAGTCAAGGTCAAGTCAAGGTCAAGTCAAGGCCAAGTCAAGGTCAAGTCAAGGTCAAGTCAAGGTCAAGTCAAAGTCAAGTCAAGGTTATGTCAAGGTCAAGTCAGGGTCAAGTCAAGGTCATGTCAAGGGCAGGTTAAGGTCAAGTCAAGGTCAAGTCAAGGTCAAGTCAAGGTCAACGTCATGTCAAGGTCAAGTCAAGGTCATGTCAAGGTCGAGTCAAGGTCAAGACAAGGTCCAGTGAAGGTCAAGTCAAGGTCAAGTGAAGGTCAAGTCAAGGTCAAGTCAAGGTCATGTCAAGGTCAAGTCAAGCTCAAGTCAAGATCAAGTCAAGGTCGAGTCAAGGTCCAGTGAAGGTCAAGTCAAGGTCAAGTCAAGGTCAAGTCAAGGTCAAGGTCAAGTCAAGGTCAAGTCAAGGTCAAAGCAAGGTCAAGTCAAGGTCAAGTCAAGCTCATGCCAAGGTCGAGTCAAGGTCAAGTCAAGGTCAAGTCAAGGTCAAGTCAAGGTCAAGTCAAGGTCAAGTCAAGGTCATGTCAAGGTCATGTCAAGGCCGAGTCAAGGTCAATTCAAGGTCAAGTCAAGGTCGAGTCAAGGTCAAGTCAAGGTCCAGTGAAGGTCAAGTCAAGGTCAAGTCAAGGTCATGTCAAGGTCAAGTCAAGGTCATGTCAAGGCCGAGTCAAGGTCAATTCAAGGTCAAGTCAAGGTCAATTCAAGGGCAAGTCAAGGTCAAGTCAAGGTCAAGTCAAAGTCATGTCAAGGTTATGTCAAGGTCAAGTCAGGGTCAAGTCAAGGTCATGTCAAGGACAGGTCAAGGTCAAGTCACGGTCAAGTCAAGGTCATGTCAAGGTCAAGTCAAGGTCAAGTCAAGGTCAAGTCAAGGTCAAGTCAAGGTCAAGGTCATGTCAAGGTCAAGTCAAGGTCAAGTCAAGGTCATGTCAAGGTCATGTCAAGGTCAAGTCCAGGTCATGTCAAGGCCGACTCAAAGTCAAGTCAAGTCAAGGTCAAGTCAAGGTCAAGTCAAGGTCGAGTCAAGGTCCAGTGAAGTTCAAGTCAAGGTCAAGTCAAGGTCAAGTGAAGATCAAGTCAAGGTCAAGTCACGGTCAAGTCAAGGTCATGTCAAGGTCAAGTCAAGGTCAAGTCAAGGTCAAGTCAAGGTCAAGGTCATGTTAAGGTCAAGTCAAGGTCATGTCAAGGTCGAGTCAAGGTCAAGACAAGGTCCAGTGAAGGTCAAGTCAAGGTCAAGTGAAGGTCAAGTCAAGGTCAAGTCAAGGTCGAGTCAAGGTCGAGTCAAGATCAAGTCAAGGTCCAGTGAAGGTCAAGTCAAGGTCAAGTCAAGGTCAGGTCAAGGTCAAATCAAGGTCAAGTCAAGGTCAAGTCAAGGTCAAGTAAAGGTCAAGTCAAGGTTAAGTCAAGGTCACGTCAAAGTCAAGTCAAGGTCAAGTCAAGGTCAAGGCAAGGTCAAGTCAAGGTCAAGTCAAGGTCATGTCAAGGTCAAGTCAAGGTCATGTCAAGGCCGAGTCAAGGTCAAGTCAAGGTCGAGTCAAGGTCAAATCAAGGTCCAGTGAAGGTCAAGTCAAGGTCAAGTCAAGGTCAAGTCAAGGCCAAGTCAAGGTCAAGTCAAGGTCAAGTCAAGGTCAAGTCAAAGTCATGTCAAGGTTATGTCAAGGTCAAGTCAGGGTCAAGTCAAGGTCATGTCAAGGACAGGTCAAGGTCAAGTCATGGTCAATTCAAGGTCGAGTCAAGGTCAAGTCAAGGTCAAGTCAAGGTCAAGTCAAGGTCAAGGTCATGTCAAGGTCAAGTCAAGGTCATGTCAAGGTCGAGTCAAGGTCAAGACAAGGTCCAGTGAAGGTCAAGTCAAGGTCAAGTGAAGGTCAAGTCAAGGTCAGGTCAAGGTCAAATCAAGGTCAAGTCAAGGTCAAGTCAAGGTCAAGTACAGGTCAAGTCAAGGTTAAGTCAAGGTCACGTCAAAGTCAAGTCAAGGTCAAGTCAAGGTCAAGTCAAGGTCAAGTCAAGGTCAAGTCAAGGTCATGTCAAGGTCAAGTCAAGGTCATGTCAAGGCCGAGTCAAGGTCAAGTCAAGGTCAAGTCAAGGTCGAGTCAAGGTCAAGTCAAGGTCCAGTGAAGGTCAAGTCAAGGTCAAGTCAAGGTCAAGTCAAGGTCAAGTCAAGGCCAAGTCAAGGTCAAGTCAAGGTCAAGTCAAGGTCAAGTCAAAGTCAAGTCAAGGT
Source organism: Sturmia bella (assembly GCA_963662145.1). Classification (NCBI taxonomy): domain Eukaryota; kingdom Metazoa; phylum Arthropoda; class Insecta; order Diptera; family Tachinidae; genus Sturmia; species Sturmia bella. The sequence continues at coordinate 82,303,294 of OY759168.1, read as the reverse complement.
TATGTCAAGGTCAAGTCAGGGTCAAGTCAAGGTCATGTCAAGGGCAGGTTAAGGTCAAGTCAAGGTCAATTCAAGGTCAAGTCAAGGTCAAGTCAAGGTCAAGTCAAGGTCAAGTCAAGGTCAAGTCAAGGTCAACGTCATGTCAAGGTCAAGTCAAGGTCATGTCAAGGTCGAGTCAAGGTCAAGACAAGGTCCAGTGAAGGTCAAGTCAAGGTCAAGTGAAGGTCAAGTCAAGGTCAAGTCAAGGTCATGTCAAGGTCAAGTCAAGCTCAAGTCAAGATCAAGTCAAGGTCGAGTCAAGGTCGAGTCAAGGTCAAGTCAAGGTCAAGTCAACGTCAAGTCAAGGTCATGTCAAGATCGAGTCAAGGTCAAGTCAAGGTCAAGTCAAGGTCAACTCAAGGTCATGTCAAGGTCAAGTCAACGTCAAGCCAAGGTCAAGTCAAGGTCATGTCAAGGTCGAGTCAAGGTCAAGTCAAGGTCGAGTCAAGGTCAAGTCAAGGTCAAGTCAAGGTTAAGTCAAGGTCAAGTCAAGGTCAAGTCAAGGTCAAGTCAAGGTCAAGTCAAGGTCATGTCAAGGTCAAGTCAAGGTCAAGTCAAGGTCAAGTCAAGGTCAAGTCAAGGTCAAGTCAAGGTCATGTCAAGGTCAAGTCAAGGTCAAGTCGAGGTCAAGTCAAGGTCATGTCAAGGTCGAGTCAAGGTCAATTCAACGTCAAGTCAAGGTCAAGTCAAGGTCAAGTCAAGGTTAAGTCAAGGTCGAGTCAAGGTCAAGTCAGGGTCGAGTCAAGGTCAAGTCAAGGTCAAGTCAAGGTCCAGTGAAGGTCAAGTCAAGGTCAAGTCAAGGTCAAGTCAAGTCAAGGTCAAGTCAAGGCCAAGTCAAGGTCAAGTCAAGATCAAGTCAAGGTCAAGTCAAAGTCATGTCAAGGTCATGTCAAGGTCATGTCAAGGTCAAGTCAGGGTCAAGTCAAGGTCATGTCAAGGTCAGGTCAAGGTCAAGTCAAGGTCAATTCAAGGTCGAGTCAAGGTCAAGTCAAGGTCAAGTCAAGGTCAATTCAAGGTCGAGTCAAGGTCAAGTCAAGGTCAAGTCAAGGTCAAGTCAAAGTCATGTCAAGGTCATGTCAAGGTCAAGTCAGGGTCAAGTCAAGGTCATGTCAAGGTCAGGTCAAGGTCAAGTCAAGGTCAAGTCAAGGTCAATTCAAGGTCGAGTCAAGGTCAAGTCAAAGTCAAGTCAAGGTCCAGTGAAGGTCAAGTCAAGGTCAAGTCAAGGTCAAGTCAAGGTCAAGTCAAGGTCAAGTCAAAGTCATGTCAAGGTCATGTCAAGGTCAAGTCAGGGTCAAGTCAAGGTCATGTCAAAGTCAGGTCAAGGTCAAGTCAAGGTCAAGTCAAGGTCAATTCAAGGTCGAGTCAAGGTCAAGTCAAGGTCAAGTCAAGGTCAAGTCAAAGTCATGTCAAGGTCATGTCAAGGTCAAGTCAGGGTCAAGTCAAGGTCATGTCAAGGTCAGGTCAAGGTCAAGTCAAGGTCAAGTCAAGGTCAATTCAAGGTCGAGTCAAGGTCAAGTCAAAGTCAAGTCAAGGTCCAGTGAAGGTCAAGTCAAGGTCAAGTCAAGGTCAAGGTCATGTCAAGGTCAAGTCAAGGTCATGTCAAGATCGAGTCAAGGTCGAGTCAAGGTCAAGTCAAGGTCAAGTCAAGGTCAAGTCAAGGTCAGGTCAAGGTCAAGTCAAGGTCAAGTCAAGGTCGAGTCAAGGTCAAGTCAAGATCAAGTCAAGGTCCAGTGAAGGTCAAGTCAAGGTCAAGTCAAGGTCAAGTCAAGGTCAAGTCAAGGTCAAGTCAAGGTCAAGTCATGGTCAGGTCAAGGTCAAGTCAAGGTCAAGTCAAGGTCAAGTCAAGGTCGAGTCAAGGTCATTTCAAGGTCAAGTAAAGGTCAAGTCAAGGTTAAGTCAAGGTCACGTCAAAGTCAAGTCAAGGTCAAGTCAAGGTCAAGTCAAGGTCAAGTCAAGGTCATGTCAAGGTCAAGTCAGGGTCAAGTCAAGGTCAAGTCAAGGTCAAGTCAAGCTCATGTCAAGGTCGAGTCAAGGTCAAGTCAAGTCAAGGTCAAGTCAAGGTCAAGTCAATCTCCTGTCAAGGTCGAGTCAAGGTCGAGTCAAGGTCAAGTCAAGTCAAGGTCAAGTCAAGGTCAAGTCAAGGTCAAGTCAAGGTCAAGTCAAGGCCAAGTGAGGGTCAAGTCAAGGTCAAGTCAAGGTCAAGTCAAGGTCAAGTCTTGGTCAAGTCAAGGTCATGTAAAGGTCAAGTCAAGGTCAAGTCAAGGTCAAGTCAAGGTCGAGTCAAGGTCATGTCAAGGTCAGGTCAAGGTCAACTCAAGGTAAACTCAAGGTCGTGTCAAGGTCAAGCCAAGGTCAAGTCAAGGTCAAGTGAAGGTCAGGTCAAGGTCAAGTCAAGGTCAAGTCAAGGTCAAGTCAAGGTCAAGTCAAGGTCATGTCAAGGTCATGTCAAGGTCAAGTCAAGGTCAAGTCAAGGTCAAGTGAAGGTCAAGTCAAGGTCAAGTCAAGGTCATATCAAGGTCATGTCAAGGTCAACGTCAAGTCAAGGTCAAGTCAAGGTCATGTCAAGGTCAAGTCAAGGTCATGTCAAGGTCAAGTCAAGGTCAAGTCAAGGTCATGTCAAGGTCATGTCAAGGTCAGGTCAAAGTCAAGTCAAGGTCGAGTCAAGGTCAAGTCAAGGTCAAGTCAAGGTCAAGTGAAGGTCAAGTCAAAGTCATGTCAAGGTCAAGTCAAGGTCAAGTCAAGGTCATGTCAAGGTCAAGTCAAGGTCAAGTCAAGGTCAAGTCAAGGTCATGTCAAGATCGAGTCAAGGTTAAGTCAAGGTCAAGTCAAGGTCACGTCAAGGTCAAGTCAAGGTCAAGTCAAGATCATGTCAAGGTCAAGTCAAGGTCATGTCAAGGTCGAGTCAAGGTCAAGTCAAGGTCAAGTCACAGTCAAGTCAAGGTCAAGTAAGGTCAAGTCAAGGTCCAGTCAAGGTCAAGTCAAGGTCAAGTCAAGTCAAGGTCAAGTCAAGATCAAGTCAAGGTCAAGTCAAGGTCAAGTCAAGGTCAAGTCAAGGTCAGGTCAAGGTCAAGTCAAGTCAAGGTTAAGTCAAGGTCGAGTCAAGGTCAAGTCAAGGTCAAGTCAAGGTCAAGTCAAGGTCAAGTCAAGGTCATGTCAAGCCCAAGTCAAGGTCATGTCAAGATCGAGTCAAGGTCAAGTCAAGGTCAAGTTAAGGTCAAGTCAAGGTCATGTCAAGGTCATGTCAAGGTCATGTCAAGGTCAAGTCAAGGTCATGTCAAGGTCGAGTCAAGGTCAAGTCAAGGTCAAGTCAAGGTCAAGTCAAGGTCAAGTCAAGGTCAAGTCAAGGTCAAGTCAAGGTCATGTCAAGGTTAAGTCAAGGTCACGTCAAGGTCATGTCAAGGTCAGGTCAAAGTCAAGTCAAGGTCGAGTCAAGGTCATGTCAAGGTCAGGTCAAGGTCAAGTCAAGGTCAAGTCAAAGTCATGTCAAGGTCAAGTCAAGGTCAAATCAAGGTCATGTCAAGTTCAAGTCAAGGTCAAGTCAAGGTCAAGTCAAGGTCAAGTCAAGGTCATGTCAAGGTCATGTCAAGGTCAAGTCAAGGTCAAGTCAAGGACAAGTCAAGGTCAAGGCAAGGTCAAGTCAAGGTCAAGTCAAGGTCAAGTCAAGGTCATGTCAAAGTCATGTCAAGGTCGAGTCAAGGTCAAGTCAAGCTCATGTCAAGGTCGAGTCAAGGTCAAGTCAAGTCAAGGGCAAGTCAAGCTCATGTCAAGGTCGAGTAAAGGTCAAGTCAAGTCAAGGTCAAGTCAAGGTCAAGTCAAGGTCAAGTCAAGCTCATGTCAAGGTCATGTCAAGGTCAATTCAAGGTCATGTCAAGGTCAAGTCAAGGTCAAGTCAAGGTCGAGTCAAGGTCAAGTCAAGGTCAAGTCAAGGTCAAGTCAAGGTCAAGTCAAGGTCAAGTCAGGGTCAAGTCAAGATCATGTCAAGGTCAAGTCAAGGTCAAGTCAAGGTCGAGTCAAGGTCAAGTCAAGGTCAAGTCAAGGTCAAGTCAAGGTCAAGTCAAGGTCAAGTCAAGGTCAAGGTCATGTCAAGGTCAAGTCAAGGTCAAGTCAAGGTCAAGTCAAGGTCATGTCAAGGTCATGTCAAGGTCAAGTCCAGGTCATGTCAAGGCCGACTCAAAGTCAAGTCAAGTCAAGGTCAAGTCAAGGTCAAGTCAAGGTCGAGTCAAGGTCCAGTGAAGTTCAAGTCAAGGTCAAGTGAAGATCAAGTCAAGGTCAAGTCACGGTCAAGTCAAGGTCATGTCAAGGTCAAGTCAAGGTCAAGTCAAGGTCAAGTCAAGGTCAAGTCAAGGTCAAGGTCATGTCAAGGTCAAGTCAAGGTCAAGTCAAGGTCAAGTCAAGGTCATGTCAAGGTCATGTCAAGGTCAAGTCCAGGTCATGTCAAGGCCGACTCAAAGTCAAGTCAAGTCAAGGTCAAGTCAAGGTCAAGTCAAGGTCGAGTCAAGGTCCAGTGAAGTTCAAGTCAAGGTCAAGTCAAGGTCAAGTGAAGATCAAGTCAAGGTCAAGTCACGGTCAAGTCAAGGTCATGTCAAGGTCAAGTCAAGGTCAAGTCAAGGTCAAGTCAAGGTCATGTTAAGGTCAAGTCAAGGTCATGTCAAGGTCGAGTCAAGGTCAAGACAAGGTCCAGTGAAGGTCAAGTCAAGGTCAAGTGAAGGTCAAGTCAAGGTCAAGTCAAGGTCAAGTCAAGGTCGAGTCAAGGTCGAGTCAAGGTCAAGTCAAGGTCAAGTCAATGTCAAGTCAAGGTCAAGTCAAGGTCAAGTCAAGGTCGAGTAAGGTCAAGTCAAGATCAAGTCAAGGTCAAGTCAAGGTCCAGTGAAGGTCAAGTCAAGGTCAAGTCAAGGTCGAGTCAAGGTCAAGTGAAGGTCATGTCAAGGTCGAGTCAAGGTCAAGTCAAGGTCAAGTCAAGGTCAAGTCAAGGTCAGGTCAAGGTCAAGTCAAGGTCAAGTCAAGGTCGAGTAAGGTCAAGTCAAGATCAAGTCAAGGTCAAGTCAAAGTCCAGTGAAGGTCAAGTCAAGGTCAAGTCAAGGTCAAGTCAAGGTCAAGTCAAGGGCAAGTCAAGGTCAGGTCAAGGTCAAGTCAAGTCAAGGTCGAGTCAAGGTCAAGTCAAGATCAAGTCAAGGTCCAGTGAAGGTCAAGTCAAGGTCAAGTCAAGGTCAGGTCAAGGTCAAATCAAGGTCAAGTCAAGGCCAAGTCAAGGTCAAGTAAAGGTCAAGTCAAGGTTAAGTCAAGGTCACGTCAAAGTCAAGTCAAGGTCAAGTCAAGGTCAAGGCAAGGTCAAGTCAAGGTCAAGTCAAGGTCATGTCAAGGTCAAGTCAAGGTCATGTCAAGGCCGAGTCAAGGTCAAGTCAAGGTCGAGTCAAGGTCAAATCAAGGTCCAGTGAAGGTCAAGTCAAGGTCAAGTCAAGGTCAAGTCAAGGTCAAGTCAAGGCCAAGTCAAGGTCAAGTCAAGGTCAAGTCAAGGTCAAGTCAAAGTAATGTCAAGGTTATGTCAAGGTCAAGTCAGGGTCAAGTCAAGGTCATGTCAAGGACAGGTCAAGGTCAAGTCAAGGTCAATTCAAGGTCGAGTCAAGGTCAAGTCAAGGTCAAGTCAAGGTCAAGTCAAGGTCAAGTCAAGGTCAAGGTCATGTCAAGGTCAAGTCAAGGTCATGTCAAGGTCGAGTCAAGGTCAAGACAAGGTCCAGTGAAGGTTAAGTCAAGGTCAAGTGAAGGTCAAGTCAAGGTCAGGTCAAGGTCAAATCAAGGTCAAGTCAAGGTCAAGTCAAGGTCAAGTACAGGTCAAGTCAAGGTTAAGTCAAGGTCACGTCAAAGTCAAGTCAAGGTCAAGTCAAGGTCAAGTCAAGGTCAAGTCAAGGTCAAGTCAAGGTCATGTCAAGGTCAAGTCAAGGTCATGTCAAGGCCGAGTCAAGGTCAAGTCAAGGTCAAGTCAAGGTCGAGTCAAGGTCAAGTCAAGGTCCAGTGAAGGTCAAGTCAAGGTCAAGTCAAGGTCAAGTCAAGGTCAAGTCAAGGCCAAGTCAAGGTCAAGTCAAGGTCAAGTCAAGGTCAAGTCAAGGTCAAGTCAAAGTCAAGTCAAGGTTATGTCAAGGTCAAGTCAGGGTCAAGTCAAGGTCATGTCAAGGGCAGGTCAAGGTCAAGTCAAGGTCAATTCAAGGTCGAGTCAAGGTCAAGTCAAGGTCAAGTCAAGGTCAAGTCAAGGTCAACGTCATGTCAAGGTCAAGTCAAGGTCATGTCAAGGTCGAGTCAAGGTCAAGACAAGGTCCAGTGAAGGTCAAGTCAAGGTCAAGTGAAGGTCAAGTCAAGGTCAAGTCAAGGTCATGTCAAGGTCAAGTCAAGCTCAAGTCAAGATCAAGTCAAGGTCGAGTCAAGGTCGAGTCAAGGTCAAGTCAAGGTCAAGTCAACGTCAAGTCAAGGTCATGTCAAGATCGAGTCAAGGTCAAGTCAAGGTCAAGTCAAGGTCAACTCAAGGTCATGTCAAGGTCAAGTCAACGTCAAGCCAAGGTCAAGTCAAGGTCATGTCAAGGTCGAGTCAAGGTCAAGTCAAGGTCGAGTCAAGGTCAAGTCAAGGTCAAGTCAAGGTTAAGTCAAGGTCAAGTCAAGGTCAAGTCAAGGTCAAGTCAAGGTCAAGTCAAGGTCATGTCAAGGTCAAGTCAAGGTCAAGTCAAGGTCAAGTCAAGGTCAAGTCAAGGTCATGTCAAGGTCAAGTCAAGGTCAAGTCGAGGTCAAGTCAAGGTCATGTCAAGGTCGAGTCAAGGTCAATTCAACGTCAAGTCAAGGTCAAGTCAAGGTCAAGTCAAGGTTAAGTCAAGGTCGAGTCAAGGTCAAGTCAGGGTCGAGTCAAGGTCAAGTCAAGGTCAAGTCAAGGTCAAGTCAAGGTCCAGTGAAGGTCAAGTCAAGGTCAAGTCAAGGTCAAGTCAAGGTCAAGTCAAGTCAAGGTCAAGTCAAGGCCAAGTCAAGGTCAAGTCAAGGTCAAGTCAAGGTCAAGTCAAAGTCATGTCAAGGTCATGTCAAGGTCAAGTCAGGGTCAAGTCAAGGTCATGTCAAGGTCAGGTCAAGGTCAAGTCAAGGTCAAGTCAAGGTCAATTCAAGGTCGAGTCAAGGTCAAGTCAAGGTCAAGTCAAGGTCAATTCAAGGTCGAGTCAAGGTCAAGTCAAGGTCAAGTCAAGGTCAAGTCAAAGTCATGTCAAGGTCATGTCAAGGTCAAGTCAGGGTCAAGTCAAGGTCATGTCAAGGTCTGGTCAAGGTCAAGTCAAGGTCAAGTCAAGGTCAATTCAAGGTCGAGTCAAGGTCAAGTCAAAGTCAAGTCAAGGTCCAGTGAAGGTCAAGTCAAGGTCAAGTCAAGGTCAAGGTCATGTCAAGGTCAAGTCAAGGTCATGTCAAGATCGAGTCAAGGTCGAGTCAAGGTCAAGTCAAGGTCAAGTCAAGGTCAAGTCAAGGTCAGGTCAAGGTCAAGTCAAGGTCAAGTCAAGGTCGAGTCAAGGTCAAGTCAAGATCAAGTCAAGGTCCAGTGAAGGTCAAGTCAAGGTCAAGTCAAGGTCAAGTCAAGGTCAAGTCAAGGTCAAGTCAAGGTCAAGTCAAGGTCAAGTCATGGTCAGGTCAAGGTCAAGTCAAGGTCAAGTCAAGGTCAAGTCAAGGTCGAGTCAAGGTCAAGTCAAGGTCAAGTAAAGGTCAAGTCAAGGTTAAGTCAAGGTCACGTCAAAGTCAAGTCAAGGTCAAGTCAAGGTCAAGTCAAGGTCAAGTCAAGGTCAAGTCAAGGTCATGTCAAGGTCAAGTCAGGGTCAAGTCAAGGTCAAGTCAAGGTCAAGTCAAGCTCATGTCAAGGTCGAGTCAAGGTCAAGTCAAGTCAAGGTCAAGTCAAGGTCAAGTCAATCTCCTGTCAAGGTCGAGTCAAGGTCGAGTCAAGGTCAAGTCAAGTCAAGGTCAAGTCAAGGTCAAGTCAAGGTCAAGTCAAGGTCAAGTCAAGGCCAAGTGAGGGTCAAGTCAAGGTCAAGTCAAGGTCAAGTCAAGGTCAAGTCTTGGTCAAGTCAAGGTCATGTAAAGGTCAAGTCAAGGTCAAGTCAAGGTCAAGTCAAGGTCGAGTCAAGGTCATGTCAAGGTCAGGTCAAGGTCAACTCAAGGTAAACTCAAGGTCGAGTCAAGGTCAAGCCAAGGTCAAGTCAAGGTCAAGTGAAGGTCAGGTCAAGGTCAAGTCAAGGTCAAGTCAAGGTCAAGTCAAGGTCAAGTCAAGGTCATGTCAAGGTCATGTCAAGGTCAAGTCAAGGTCAAGTCAAGGTCAAGTGAAGGTCAAGTCAAGGTCAAGTCAAGGTCATATCAAGGTCATGTCAAGGTCAACGTCAAGTCAAGGTCAAGTCAAGGTCATGTCAAGGTCAAGTCAAGGTCATGTCAAGGTCAAGTCAAGGTCAAGTCAAGGTCATGTCAAGGTCATGTCAAGGTCAGGTCAAAGTCAAGTCAAGGTCGAGTCAAGGTCAAGTCAAGGTCAAGTCAAGGTCAAGTGAAGGTCAAGTCAAAGTCATGTCAAGGTCAAGTCAAGGTCAAGTCAAGGTCATGTCAAGGTCAAGTCAAGGTCAAGTCAAGGTCAAGTCAAGATCGAGTCAAGGTTAAGTCAAGGTCAAGTCAAGGTCACGTCAAGGTCAAGTCAAGGTCAAGTCAAGATCATGTCAAGGTCAAGTCAAGGTCATGTCAAGGTCGAGTCAAGGTCAAGTCAAGGTCAAGTCACAGTCAAGTCAAGGTCAAGTAAGGTCAAGTCAAGGTCCAGTCAAGGTCAAGTCAAGGTCAAGTCAAGGTCAAGTCAAGTCAAGGTCAAGTCAAGATCAAGTCAAGGTCAAGTCAAGGTCAAGTCAAGGTCAGGTCAAGGTCAGGTCAAGGTCAAGTCAAGTCAAGGTTAAGTCAAGGTCGAGTCAAGGTCAAGTCAAGGTCAAGTCAAGGTCAAGTCAAGGTCAAGTCAAGGTCAAGTCAAGGTCATGTCAAGCCCAAGTCAAGGTCATGTCAAGATCGAGTCAAGGTCAAGTCAAGGTCAAGTTAAGGTCAAGTCAAGGTCATGTCAAGGTCATGTCAAGGTCATGTCAAGGTCAAGTCAAGGTCATGTCAAGGTCGAGTCAAGGTCAAGTCAAGGTCAAGTCAAGGTCAAGTCAAGGTCAAGTCAAGGTCAAGTCAAGGTCAAGTCAAGGTCATGTCAAGGTTAAGTCAAGGTCACGTCAAGGTCATGTCAAGGTCAGGTCAAAGTCAAGTCAAGGTCGAGTCAAGGTCATGTCAAGGTCAAGTCAAGGTCAAGTCAAGGTCAAGTCAAAGTCATGTCAAGGTCAAGTCAAGGTCAAATCAAGGTCATGTCAAGTTCAAGTCAAGGTCAAGTCAAGGTCAAGTCAAGGTCAAGTCAAGGTCATGTCAAGGTCATGTCAAGGTCAAGTCAAGGTCAAGTCAAGGACAAGTCAAGGTCAAGGCAAGGTCAAGTCAAGGTCAAGTCAAGGTCATGTCAAGGTCATGTCAAGGTCAAGTCAAGGTCAAGTCAAGGACAAGTCAAGGTCAAGGCAAGGTCAAGTCAAGGTCAAGTCAAGTCAAGGGCAAGTCAAGCTCATGTCAAGGTCGAGTAAAGGTCAAGTCAAGTCAAGGTCAAGTCAAGGTCAAGTCAAGGTCAAGTCAAGCTCATGTCAAGGTCATGTCAAGGTCAATTCAAGGTCATGTCAAGGTCAAGTCAAGGTCAAGTCAAGGTCGAGTCAAGGTCAAGTCAAGGTCAAGTCAAGGTCAAGTCAAGGTCAAGTCAAGGTCAAGTCAGGGTCAAGTCAAGATCATGTCAAGGTCAAGTCAAGGTCAAGTCAAGGTCGAGTCAAGGTCAAGTCAAGGTCAAGTCAAGGTCAAGTCAAGATCAAGTCAAGGTCAAGTCAAGGTCATGTCAAGGTCAAGTCAAGGTCAAGTGAAGGTCATGTCAAGGTCATGTCAAGGTCAACGTCAAGTCAAGGTCAAGTCAAGGTCATGTCAAGGTCAAGTCAAGATCATGTCAAGGTCAAGTCAAGGTCAAGTCAAGATCATGTCAAGGTCAAGTCAAGGTCAAGTCAAGGTCAAGTCAAGGTCAAGTCAAGGTCATGTCAAGGTCAAGTAGAGGTCAAGTCAAGGTCAAGTCAAGGTCAAGTCAAAGTCAAGTCAGGGTCAAGTCAAGGTCATGTCAAGGTCAAGTCAAGGTCAAGTCAAGGTCAAGTCAAGGTCAAGTCAAGGTCAAGTCAAGGTCAGGTCAGGTTCAAGTCTAGGTCAAGTCAAGGTCAAGTCAAGGTCACGTCAAGGTCATGTCAAGGTCATGTCAAGGTCAAGTCAAGGTCAAGTCAAGGTCAAGTCAAGGTCAAGTCAAGGTCATGTCAAGGTCAAGTCAAGGTCAAGTCAAGATCATGTCAAGGTCAAGTCAAGGTCAAGTCAAGGTCAAGTCAAGGTCATGTCAAGGTCAAGTAGAGGTCAAGTCAAGGTCAAGTCAAGGTCAAGTCAAGATCATGTCAAGGTCAAGTCAAGGTCAAGTCAAGGTCAAGTCAAGGTCGAGTCAAGGTCAAGTCAAGGTCAAGTCAAGGTCAAGTCAAGGTCAAGTCAAGGTCATGTCAAGGTCAAGTCAAGGTCAAGTCAAGATCATGTCAAGGTCAAGTCAAGGTCAAGTCAAGGTCAAGTCAAGGTCATGTCAAGGTCAAGTAGAGGTCAAGTCAAGGTCAAGTCAAGGTCAAGTCAAGATCATGTCAAGGTCAAGTCAAGGTCAAGTCAAGGTCAAGTCAAGGTCGAGTCAAGGTCAAGTCAAGGTCAAGTCAAGGTCAAGTCAAGGTCAAGTGGAGGTCATGTCAAGGTCATGTCAAGGTCAACGTCAAGTCAAGGTCAAGTCAAGGTCATGTCAAGGTCAAGTCAAGGTCAAGTCAAGGTCATGTCAAGGTCAAGTCAAGATCATGTCAAGGTCAAGTCAAGGTCAAGTCAAGATCATGTCAAGGTCAAGTCAAGGTCAAGTCAAGGTCGAGTCAAGGTCAAGTCAAGGTCAAGTCAAGGTCAAGTCAAGGTCAAGTCAAGGTCAAGTCAGGGTCAAGTCAAGGTCATGTCAAGGTCAAGTCAAGGTCATGTCAAGGTCAAGTCAAGGTCAAGTGAAGGTCATGTCAAGGTCAGGTCAGGTTCAAGTCTAATTCAAGTCAAGGTCACGTCAAGGTCATGTCAAGGTCATGTCAAGGTCAAGTCAAGGTCAAGTCAAGGTCAAGTCAAGGTCAAGTCAAGGTCATGTCAAGGTCAAGTCAAGGTCAAGTCAAGATCATGTCAAGGTCAAGTCAAGTTCAAGTCAAGGTCAAGTCAAGGTCAAGTCAAGGTCATGTCAAGGTCAAGTAGAGGTCAAGTCAAGGTCAAGTCAAGGTCAAGTCAAAGTCAAGTCAAGGTCAAGTGAAGGTCAAGTCAAGTCAAGGTCAAGTCAAGATCAAGTCAAGGTCAAGTCAAGGTCAAGTCAAGGTCAGGTCAAGGTCAAGTCAAGTCAAGGTTAAGTCAAGGTCGAGTCAAGGTCAAGTCAAGGTCAAGTCAAGGTCAAGTCAAGGTCAAGTCAAGGTCAAGTCAAGGTCATGTCAAGCCCAAGTCAAGGTCATGTCAAGATCGAGTCAAGGTCGAGTCAAGGTCAAGTCAAGGTCAAGTCAAGGTCAAGTCAAGGTCATGTCAAGGTCATGTCAAGGTCATGTCAAGGTCAAGTCAAGGTCATGTCAAGGTCGAGTCAAGGTCAAGTCAAGGTCAAGTCAAGGTCAAGTCAAGGTCAAGTCAAGGTCAAGTCAAGGTCTAGTCAAGGTCGAGTCAAGGTCAAGTCAAGGTCAAGTGAAGGTCAAGTCAAGGTCGAGTCAAGGTCAACTCAAGGTCAAGTCAAGGTCATGTCAAGGTCAAGTCAAGGTCAAGTCAAGGTCAAGTCAAGATCATGTCAAGGTCAAGTCAAGTCAAGGTCAACTCAAGGTCAAGTCAAGGTCAAGTCAAGGTCAAGTCAAGGTCAAGTCAAGGTCAAGTCAAGGTCAAGTCAAGGTCATGTCAAGGTCAAGTCAAGGTCATGTCAAGGTCGAGTCAAGGTCATGTAGAGGTCGAGTCAAGGTCAAGTCAAGGAAAAGTCAAGGTCAAGTCAAGGTCAAGTCAAGGTCAAGTCAAGGTCAAGTCAGGGTCAAGTCAAGGTCATATCAAGGTCAAGTCAAGGTCAAGTCAAGGTCATGTCAAGGTCGAGTCAAGGTCAAGTCAAGGTCAAGTCAAGGTCATGTCAAGGTCATGTCAAGGTCAAGTCAAGGTCAAGTCAAGGTCAAGTCAAAGTCAAGTCAAGGTCAAGTCAAGGTCAAGTCAGGGTCATGTCAAGGTCAAGTCAAGGTCATGTCAAGGTCGAGTCAAGGTCAAGTCAAGGTCAAGTCAAGGTCAAGTCAAGGTCAAGTGAAGGTCAAGGCCAAGGTCAAGTCAAGTCAAGGTCAAGTCAAGGTCAAGTCAAGGTCATGTCAAGGTCAAGTCAAGGTCAAGTCAAGGTCAAGGCAAGGTCAAGTCAAGGTCATGTCAAGGTCAAGTCAAGGTCAAGTCAAGGTCAAGTCAAAGTCAAGTCAAGGTCAAGTCAAGGTCAAGTCAAGGTCAAGTCAGGGTCATGTCAAGGTCAAGTCAAGGTCATGTCAAGGTCGAGTCAAGGTCAAGTCAAGGTCAAGTCAAGGTCAAGTCAAGGTCAAGTCAAGGTCATGTCAAGGTCAAGTCAAGGGCATGTCAAGGTCGAGTCAAGGTCAAGTCAAGGTCAAGTCAAGGTCAAGTCAAGGTCAAGTCAAGGTCAAGTCAAGGTCATGTCAAGGTCGAGTCAAGGTCGAGTCAAGGTCAAGTCAAGGTCAAGTCAAGGTCAAGTCAAGGTCAAGTCAAGGTCAAGTCAAGGTAATGTCAAGGTCAAGTCAAGGTCAAGTCAAGGTCAAGTTAAGGTAAAGTCAAGGTCAAGTCAAGGTCAAGTCAATGTCAAGTCTAGGTCAAGTCAAAGTCAAGTCAAGGTCAAGTCAAGGTCAAGTCAAGGTCAAGTCAAGGTCAAGTCAAGGTCATGTCAAGGTCAAGTCAAGGTCATGTCAAGGTCGAGTCAAGGTCAAGTCAAGGTCAAGTCAAGGTCGAGTCAAGGTCAAGTCAAGGTCAAGTCAAGGGCATGTCAAGGTCGAGTCAAGGTCAAGTCAAGGTCAAGTCAAGGTCAAGTCAAGGTAAAGTCAAGTCAAGGTCAAGTCAAGGTCAAGTCAAGGTCGAGTGAAGGTCAAGTCAAGGTCAAGTGAAGGTCAAGTCAAGGTCAAGTCAAGGTCAAGTCAAGGTCAAGTCAAGGTCAAGTCAAGCTCACGTCAAGGTCAAGTCAAGGTCAAGTCAAGGTCAAGTCAAGATCATGTCAAGGTCAAGTCAAGGTCATGTCAAGGTCGAGTCAAGGTCAAGTCAAGGTCAAGTCAAGGTCAAGTCAAGGTCCAGTCAAGGTCAAGTCAAGGTCAAGTCAAGATCGAGTCAAGGTCAAGTCAAGGTCAAGCCAAGGTCCAGTGAAGGTCAAGTCAAGGTCAAGTCAATGTCAAGTCAAGGTCATGTCAAGGTCAAGCTCAAGTCAAGGTCATGTCAAGGTCATGTCAAGGTCAACGTCAAGTCAAGGTCAAGTCAAGGTCAAGTCAAGGTCAAGTCAAGGTCAAGTCAAGATCATGTCAAGGTCAAGTCAAGGTCATGTCAAGGTCGAGTCAAGGTCAAGTCAAGGTCAAGTCAAGGTCAAGTCAAGGTCAAGTCAAGGTCCAGTCAAGGTCAAGTCAAGGTCAAGTCAAGATCGAGTCAAGGTCAAGTCAAGGTCATGTCAAGGTCAACGTCAAGTCAAGGTCAAGTCAAGGTCAAGTCAAGGTCAAGTCAAGGTCATGTCAAGGTCATGTCATGGTCAAGTCAAGGTCAAGTCAAGGTCATGTCAAGGTCAGGTCAAGGTCAAGTCAAGTCAAGGTCAAGTCAAGGTCATGTTAAGGTCAAGTCAAGTCAAGGTCAAGTCAAGGTCAAGTCAAGCTCATGTCAAGGTCGAGTCAAGGTCAATTCAAGTCAAGGTCAAGGTCAACGGCAAGTCAAGGTCAAGTCAAGGTCATGTCAAGGTCAGGTCAAGGTCAAGTCAAGGTCATGTCAAGGTCATGTCAAGGTCAAGTCAAGGTCAAGTCAAGGTCAAGTCAAGGTCAAGTCAAGGTCATGTCAAGGTCAAGTCAGGGTCAAGTCAAGGACAAGTCAAGGTCAAGGCAAGGTCAAGTCAAGGTCAAGTCAAGGTCAAGTCAAGGTCAAGTCAAGGTCATGTCAAGGTCAAGTCAGGGTCAAGTCAAGTCAAGGTCAAGTCAAGGTCAAGTCAAGTTCATGTCAAGGTTGAGTCAAGGTCAATTCAAGTCAAGGTCAAGTCAAGGTCAAGTCAAGCTCATGTCAAGGTCGAGTCAAGGTCAAGTCAAGGTCAAGTCAAGGTCGAGTAAAGGTCAAGTCAAGGTCAAGTCAAGGTCCAATGAAGGTCAAGTCAAGTCAAGTCAAGGTCAAGTCAAGGTCATGTCAAGGTCAAGCTCAAGTCAAGGTCAAGTCAAGGTCATGTCAAGGTCAACGGCAAGTCGAGGTCAAGTCAAGGTCAAGTTAAGGTCATGTCAAGGTCAACTCAGGGTCAAGGTCAAGTCAAGCTCATGTCAAGGTCGAGTCCAGGTCAATTCAAGTCAAGGTCAAGGTCATGTCAAGGTCAAGTCAAGGTCAAGTCAAGGTCAAGTCGAGGTCATGTCAAGGTCAAGTCAAGGTCAAGTCAAGGTCAAGACAAGGTCAAGTCAAGGTCATGTCAAGGTCAAGTCAAGGACAAGCCAAGCTCATGTCAAGGTCGAGTCAAGGTCAAGTCAAGGTCAAGTCAAGGTCAAGTCAAGGTCAAGTCAAGCTCATGTCAAGGTCATGTCAAGGTCAATTCAAGGTCAAGTCAAGGTCATGTCAGGGTAAGTCAAGGTCAAGTCAAGGTCAAGTCAAGGTCAGGTCAAGGTCAAGTCAAGGTCAAGTCAAGGTCATGTCAAGGTCAAGGTCAAGTCAAGTCAAGGTCATGTCAAGGGCAAGTCAAAGTCAAGTCAAGGTCAAGTCAAGGTCAAGTCAAGGTCAAGTCGAGGTCATGTCAAGGTCAAGTCAAGTCAAGGTCATGTCAAGGTCATGTCAAGGTCATGTCAAGGTCAAGTCAAGGTCAAGTCAAGGTCATGTCAAGGTCAGGTCAAGGTCAAGTCAAGGTCGAGTCAAGGTCAAGTCAAGGTCCAGTGAAGGTCAAGTCAAGGTCAAGTCAAGGTCAAGTCAAGGTCAAGTGAAGGTCAAGTCAAGTTCAAGTCAAGGTCAAGTCAAGGTCATGTCAAGGTCATGTCAAGGTCATGTCAAGGGCAAGTCAAGGTCAAGTCAGGGTCAAGTCAAGGTCATGTCAAGTTCAAGTCAAGGTCAAGTCAAGGTCGAGTCAAGGTCATGTCAAGGTCAAGTCAAGGTCAAGTCAAGATCAAGTCAAGGTTAAGTCAAGGTCATGTCAAGGTCAAGTCAAGGTCAAGTGAAGGCCATGTCAAGGTCAAGTCAAGTCAAGTCACGTCAACGTCAAGTCAAGGTCAAGTCAAGGTCATGTCAAGGTCATGTCAAGGTCAAGTCAAGGTCAAGTCAAGGTCATGTCAAGGTGAGTTCAAAGTCAAGTCAAGGTCGAGTCAAGGTCAAGTCAAGGTCAAGTCAAGGTCAAGTGAAGATCAAGTCAAGGTCAAGTCAAGGTCAAATAAAGGTCAAGTCAAGGTCAAGTCAAAGTCATGTCAAGGTCAAGTCAAGGTCAAGTCAAGGTCATGTCAAGGTCAAGTCAAGGTCAAGCCAAGGTCATGTGTAGGTCAAGTCAAGGTCAAATAAAGGTCAAGTCAAGGTCAAGTCAAGGTCAAGTCAAGGTCAAGTCAAGGTCATGTCAAGGTCGAGTCAAGGTCGAGTCAAGGTCAAGTCAAGGTCAAGTCAAAGTCAAGTCAAGGTCAAGTCAAGGTCATGTCAAGGTCAAGTCAAGGTCAAGTCAAGGTCAAGTTAAGGTAAAGTCAAGGTCAAGTCAAGGTCAAGTCAAGGTCAAGTCAAAGTCAAGTCAAGGTCAAGTCAACGTCAAGTCAAGGTCAAGTCAAGGTCATGTCAAGGTCAAGTCAAGGTCATGTCAAGGTCGAGTCAAGGTCAAGTCAAGGTCAAGTCAAGGTCACATCAAGGTCAAGTCAAGGTCAAGTCAAGGTCATGTCAAGGTCAAGTCAAGGGCATGTCAAGGTCGAGTCAAGGTCAAGTCAAGGTCAAGTCAAGGTCATGTCAAGGTCAAGTCAAGGTCAAGTCAAGGTCAAGTCAAGGTCGAGTCAAGGTCAAGTCAAGGTCAAGACAAGGTCGAGTCAAGTTCAAGTCAAGGTCCAGTGAAGGTCAAGTCAAGGTCAAGTCAAGGTCAAGTGAAGGTCAAGTCAAGGTCAAGTCAAGGTCAAGTCAAGGTCAAGTCAAGGTCATGCCAAGGTCAAGTCAAGGTCAATTCAAGGTCAAGTCAAGGTCAAGGTCAAGTCAAGGTCAAGTCAAGGTCAAGTCAAGGTCAAGTCAAGGTCAAGTCAAGGTCAAGTGAAGGTCAAGTCAAGGTCAAGTCAAGGTCAAGTCAAGGTCATGCCAAGGTCAAGTCAAGGTCATGCCAAGGTCATGTCAAGGTCAAGTCAAGGTCAAGTCAAGGTCGAGTCAAGGTCCAGTCAAGGCCCAGTGAAGGTCAAGTCAAGGTCAAGTGAAGATAATGTCAAGGTCAAGGCAAGGTCAAGTCAAGGTTAAGTCAAGGTCATGTCAAAGTCAAGTCAAGGTCATGTCAAGGTCGAATCAAGGTCAAGTCAAGGTCAAGTCAAGGTCAAGTCAAGGTCATGTCAAGGTCAAGTCAAGGTCGCGTCAAGGTCGAGTCAAGGTCAAGTCAAGGTCAAGTCAAGGTCAAGTCAAGGTCAAGTCAAGGTCAAGTCAAGGTCGAGTCAAGTTCAAGTCAAGGTCCAGTGAAGGTCAAGTCAAGGTCAAGTCAAGGTCAAGTGAAGGTCAAGTCAAGGTCAAGTCAAGGTCAAGTCAAGGTCATGCCAAGGTCAAGTCAAGGTCAAGTCAAGGTCAAGCTCAAGTCAAGGTCAAGTCAAGGTCAAGTCAAGGTCAAGTCAAGGTCATGCCAAGGTCAAGTCAAGGTCATGCCAAGGTCATGTCAAGGTCAAGTCAAGGTCAAGTCAAGGTCGAGTCAAGGTCCAGTCAAGGCCCTGTGAAGGTCAAGTCAAGGTCAAGTGAAGATCATGTCAAGGTCAAGTCAAGGTCAAGTCAAGGTCAAGTCAAGGTTAAGTCAAGGTCAAGTCAAGGTCACGTCAAGGTCAAGTCAAGGTCAAGTCAAGGTCAAGTCAAGATCATGTCAAGGTCAAGTCAAGGTCATGTCAAGGTCGAGTCAAGGTCAAGTCAAGGTCAAGTCAACGTCAAGTCAACGTCAAGTCAAGGTCAAGTCAAGGTCCAGTCAAGGCCAAGTCAAGGTCAAGTCAAGGTCAAGTCATGGTCAAGTCAAGGTCAAGTCAAGGTCATGTCAAGGTCATGTCAAGGTCATGTCAAGGGCAAGTCAAGGTCAAGGTCAAGTCAGGGTCAAGTCAAGGTCATGTCAAGTTCAAGTCAAGGTCAAGTCAAGGTCGAGTCAAGGTCATGTCAAGGTCAAGTCAAGGTCAAGTCAAGATCAAGTCAAGGTTAAGTCAAGGTCATGTCAAGGTCAAGTCAAGGTCAAGTGAAGGCCATGTCAAGGTCAAGTCAAGTCAAGTCACGTCAACGTCAAGTCAAGGTCAAGTCAAGGTCATGTCAAGGTCATGTCAAGGTCAAGTCAAGGTCAAGTCAAGGTCATGTCAAGGTGAGTTCAAAGTCAAGTCAAGGTCGAGTCAAGGTCAAGTCAAGGTCAAGTCAAGGTCAAGTGAAGATCAAGTCAAGGTCAAGTCAAGGTCAAATAAAGGTCAAGTCAAGGTCAAGTCAAGGTCAAGTCAAAGTCATGTCAAGGTCAAGTCAAGGTCAAGTCAAGGTCATGTCAAGGTCAAGTCAAGGTCAAGCCAAGGTCATGTGTAGGTCAAGTCAAGGTCAAATAAAGGTCAAGTCAAGGTCAAGTCAAGGTCAAGTCAAGGTCAAGTCAAGGTCAAGTCAAGGTCATGTCAAGGTCGAGTCAAGGTCGAGTCAAGGTCAAGTCAAGGTCAAGTCAAAGTCAAGTCAAGGTCAAGTCAAGGTCATGTCAAGGTCAAGTCAAGGTCAAGTCAAGGTCAAGTTAAGGTAAAGTCAAGGTCAAGTCAAGGTCAAGTCAAGGTCAAGTCAAAGTCAAGTCAAGGTCAAGTCAACGTCAAGTCAAGGTCAAGTCAAGGTCATGTCAAGGTCAAGTCAAGGTCATGTCAAGGTCGAGTCAAGGTCAAGTCAAGGTCAAGTCAAGGTCACATCAAGGTCAAGTCAAGGTCAAGTCAAGGTCATGTCAAGGTCAAGTCAAGGGCATGTCAAGGTCGAGTCAAGGTCAAGTCAAGGTCAAGTCAAGGTCATGTCAAGGTCAAGTCAAGGTCAAGTCAAGGTCAAGTCAAGGTCGAGTCAAGGTCAAGTCAAGGTCAAGTCAAGGTCGAGTCAAGTTCAAGTCAAGGTCCAGTGAAGGTCAAGTCAAGGTCAAGTCAAGGTCAAGTGAAGGTCAAGTCAAGGTCAAGTCAAGGTCAAGTCAAGGTCAAGTCAAGGTCATGCCAAGGTCAAGTCAAGGTCAATTCAAGGTCAAGTCAAGGTCAAGTCAAGGTCATGCCAAGGTCAAGTCAAGGTCAATTCAAGGTCAAGTCAAGGTCAAGTCAAGGTCAAGTCAAGGTCAAGTCAAGGTCAAGTCAAGGTCAAGTCAAGGTCAAGTCAAGGTCATGCCAAGGTCAAGTCAAGGTCATGCCAAGGTCATGTCAAGGTCAAGTCAAGGTCAAGTCAAGGTCGAGTCAAGGTCCAGTCAAGGCCCAGTGAAGGTCAAGTCAAGGTCAAGTGAAGATAATGTCAAGGTCAAGGCAAGGTCAAGTCAAGGTTAAGTCAAGGTCAAGTCAAGGTCATGTCAAGGTCAAGTCAAGGTCATGTCAAGGTCGAATCAAGGTCAAGTCAAGGTCAAGTCAAGGTCAAGTCAAGGTCATGTCAAGGTCAAGTCAAGGTCGCGTCAAGGTCGAGTCAAGGTCAAGTCAAGGTCAAGTCAAGGTCAAGTCAAGGTCAAGTCAAGGTCAAGTTAAGGTCAAGTCAAGGTCGAGTCAAGTTCAAGTCAAGGTCCAGTGAAGGTCAAGTCAAGGTCAAGTCAAGGTCAAGTGAAGGTCAAGTCAAGGTCAAGTCAAGGTCAAGTCAAGGTCATGCCAAGGTCAAGTCAAGGTCAAGTCAAGGTCAAGCTCAAGTCAAGGTCAAGTCAAGGTCAAGTCAAGGTCAAGTCAAGGTCAAGTCAAGGTCAAGTCAAGGTCAAGTCAAGGTCATGCCAAGGTCAAGTCAAGGTCATGCCAAGGTCATGTCAAGGTCAAGTCAAGGTCAAGTCAAGGTCGAGTCAAGGTCCAGTCAAGGCCCTGTGAAGGTCAAGTCAAGGTCAAGTGAAGATCATGTCAAGGTCAAGTCAAGGTCAAGTCAAGGTTAAGTCAAGGTCAAGTCAAGGTCACGTCAAGGTCAAGTCAAGGTCAAGTCAAGATCATGTCAAGGTCAAGTCAAGGTCATGTCAAGGTCGAGTCAAGGTCAAGTCAAGGTCAAGTCAACGTCAAGTCAAGGTCAAGTCAAGGTCCAGTCAAGGCCAAGTCAAGGTCAAGTCAAGGTCAAGTCAAGGTCGAGTCATGGTCAAGTCAAGGTCAAGCCAATGTCCAGTGAAGGTCAAGTCAAGGTCATGTCAAGGTCAGGTCAAGGTCAAGTCAAGGTCATGTCAAGGTCATGCCAAGGTCAAGTCAAGGTCAAGTCAAGGTCATGTCAAGGTCAAGTCAAGGACAAGTCAAGGTCAAGGCAAGGTCAAGTCAAGGTCATGTTAAGGTCATGTCATGGTCAAGTCAAGGTCAAGTCAAGGTCTAGTCAAGGTCATGTCAAGGTCAGGTCAAGGTCAAGTCAAGTCAAGGTCAAGTCAAGGTCAAGTCAAGTCAAGGTCAAGTCAAGGTCAAGTCAAGGTCAAGTCAAGCTCATGTCAAGGTCGAGTCAAGGTCGAGTCAAGGTCAATTCAAGTCAAGGTTAAGTCAAGGTCAAGTCAAGGTCAAGTCAAGGTCACGTCAAGGTCAAGTCAAGGTCAAGTCAAGGTCAAGTCAAGATCATGTCAAGGTCAAGTCAAGGTCATGTCAAGGTCGAGTCAAGGTCAATTCAAGGTCAAGTCAAGGTCAACGGCAAGTCAAGGTCAAGTCAAGGCCATGTCAAGGTGAGGTCAAGGTCAAGTCAAGGTCATGTCAAGGTCATGCCAAGGTCAAGTCAACGTCAAGTCAAGGTCAAGTCAAGGTCATGTCACGGTCAAGTCAAGGTCAAGTCAAGGTCAAGTCAAGGTCAAGTCAAGGTCATGTCAAGGTCATGTCATGGTCAAGTCAAGGTCAAGTCAAGGTCATGTCAAGGTCAGGTCAAGGTCAAGTCAAGTCAAGGTCAAGTCAAGGTCAAGTCAAGCTCATGTCAAGGTCGAGTCAAGGTCAATTCAAGTCAAGGTCAAGTCAAGGTCAAGTCAAGGTCAAGTCAAGCTCATGTCAAGGTCGAGTCAAGGTCAAGTCAAGTCAAGGTCAAGTCAAGGTCAACGGCAAGTCAAGGTCAAGTCAAGGTCATGTCCAGGTCAGGTCAAGGTCAAGTCAAGGTCATGTCAAGGTCAAGTGAAGGTCAAGTCAAGGTCAAGTCAAGGTCAAGTCAAGGTCATGCCAAGGTCAAGTCAAGGTCAAGTCAAGGTCATGCCAAGGTCAAGTCAAGGTCAAGTCAAGGTCAAGTCAAGGTCAAGTCAAGGTCAAGTGAAGGTCAAGTCAAGGTCAAGTCAAGGTCAAGTCAAGGTCATGCCAAGGTCAAGGCAAGGTCAAGTCAAGGTCAAGGTCAAGTCAAGGTCAAGTCAAGGTCAAGTCAAGGTCAAGTCAGGGTCAAGTCAAGGTCATGTCAAGGTCAAGTCAATGTCAAGTCAAGGTCAAGTCAAGGTCAAGTCAAGGTCATGTCAAGGTCATGTCATGGTCAAGTCAAGGTCAAGTCAAGGTCATGTCAAGGTCAGGTCAAGGTCAAGTCAAGTCAAGGTCAAGTCAAGGTCAAGTCAAGTCAAGGTCAAGTCAAGGTCAAGTCAAGGTCAAGTCAAGCTCATGTCAAGGTCGAGTCAAGGTCAATTCAAGTCAAGGTCAAGTCAAGGTCAAGTCAAGCTCATGTCAAGGTCGAGTCAAGGTCAAGTCAAGTCAAGGTCAAGTCAAGGTCAAGTCAAGGTCAAGTCAAGGTCAAGTCAAGGTCAACGGCAAGTCAAGGTCAAGTCAAGGTCATGTCCAGGTCAGGTCAAGGTCAAGTCAAGGTCATGTCAAGGTCAGGTCAAGGTCAAGTCAAGTCAAGGTCAAGTCAAGGTCGAGTCAAGTCAAGGTCAAGTCAAGGTCAAGTCAAGGTCAAGTCAAGGTCAAGTCAAGCTCATGTCAAGGTCGAGTCAAGGTCAAGCTCAAGTCAAGGTCAAGTCAAGGTCAAGTCAAGGTCAAGACAAGGTCAAGTCAAGGTCAAGTCAAAGTCAAGTCAAGGTCAAGTCAAGGTCAAGTCAAGGTCAAGTCAAGGTCATGTCAAGGTCAAGTCAAGGTCATGTCAAGGTCGAGTCAAGGTCAAGTCAAGGTCAAGTCAAGGTCAAGTCAAGGTCATGTCAAGGTCAAGTCAAGGGCATGTCAAGGTCGAGTCAAGGTCAAGTCAAGGTCAAGTCAAGGTCAAGTCAAGGTCAAGTCAAGGTCAAGTCAAGGTCAAGTCAAGGTCATGTCAAGGTCGAGTCAAGGTCAAGTCAAGGTCAAGTCAAGGTCAAGTCAAGGTCAAGTTAAGGTAAAGTCAAGGTCAAGTCAAGGTCAAGTCAAGGTCATGTCAAGGTCAAGTCAAGGTCATGTCAAGGTCGAGTCAAGGTCAAGTCAAGGTCAAGTCAAGGTCAAGTCAAGGTCATGTCAAGGTCAAGTCAAGTCAAGGTCAAGTCAAGGTCAAGTCAAGTCAAGGTCAAGTCAAGGTCAAGTCAAGCTCATGTCAAGGTCGAGTCAAGGTCAATTCAAGTCAAGGTCAAGTCAAGGTCAAGTCAAGTCAAGGTCAAGTCAAGGTCAAGTCAAGGTCAAGTCAAGGTCAACGGCAAGTCAAGGTCAAGTCAAGGTCATGTCCACGTCAGGTCAAGGTCAAGTCAAGGTCATGTCAAGGTCAGGTCAAGGTCAAGTCAAGTCAAGGTCAAGTCAAGGTCGAGTCAAGTCAAGGTCAAGTCAAGGTCAAGTCAAGGTCAAGTCAAGCTCATGTCAAGGTCGAGTCAAGGTCAAGCTCAAGTCAAGGTCAAGTCAAGGTCAAGTCAAGGTCAAGTCAAGGTCAAGTCAAAGTCAAGTCAAGGTCAAGTCAAGGTCAAGTCAAGGTCAAGTCAAGGTCATGTCAAGGTCAAGACAAGGTCATGTCAAGGTCGAGTCAAGGTCAAGTCAAGGTCAAGTCAAGGTCAAGTCAAGGTCATGTCAAGGTCAAGTCAAGGGCATGTCAAGGTCGAGTCAAGGTCAAGTCAAGGTCAAGTCAAGGTCAAGTCAAGGTCAAGTCAAGGTCAAGTCAAGGTCAAGTCAAGGTCATGTCAAGGTCGAGTCAAGGTCAAGTCAAGGTCAAGTCAAGGTCAAGTCAAGGTCAAGTCAAGGTGAAGTTAAGGTAAAGTCAAGGTCAAGTCAAGGTCAAGTCAAGGTCATGTCAAGGTCAAGTCAAGGTCATGTCAAGGTCGAGTCAAGGTCAAGTCAAGGTCAAGTCAAGGTCAAGTCAAGGTCATGTCAAGGTCAAGTCAAGGGCATGTCAAGCTCATGTCAAGGTCGAGTCAAGGTCAATTCAAGTCAAGGTCAAGTCAAGGTCAAGTCAAGCTCATGTCAAGGTCGAGTCAAGGTCAAGTCAAGTCAAGGTCATGTCAAGGTCAAGTCAGGGTCAAGTCAAGTCAAGGTCAAGTCAAGGTCAAGTCAAGGTCAAGTCAAGGTCATGTCAAGGTCGCGTCAAGGTTGAGTCAAGGTCAAGTCAAGGTCAAGTCAAGGTCAAGTCAAGGTCGAGTGAAGGTCAAGTCAAGGTCAAGTCAACGTCAAGTCAAGGTCAAGTCAAGGTCATGTCAAGGTCAAGTCAAGGTCAAGTCAAGGTCAAGTCAAGGTAAAGTCAAGGTCAAGTCAAGGTCAAGTTAAGGTCAAGTCAAGGTCGAGTCAAGGTCAAGTCAAGGTCCAGTGAAGGTCAAGTCAAGGTCAAGTCAAGGTCAAGTCAAGGTCAAGTGAAGGTCAAGTCAAGGTCAAGTCAAGGTCAAGTCAAGGTCAAGTCAAGGTCATGCCAAGGTCAAGGTCAAGGTCAAGTCAAGGGAAAGTCAAGGTCAAGTCAAGGTCAAGTCAAGGTCAAGTCAAGGTCAAGTCAAGGTCATGCCAAGGTCAAGTCAAGGTCAAGCTCAAGTCAAGGTCAAGTCAAGGTCAAGTCAAGGTCAAGTCAAGGTCAAGTGAGGGTCAAGTCAAGGTCAAATCAAGGTCAAGTCAAGATCAAGTGAAGGTCAAGTCAAGATCATGTCAAGGTCAAGTCAAGGTCATGTCAAGGTCGAGTCAAGGTCAAGTCAAGGTCAAGTCAAGGTCAAGTCAAGGTCCAGTTACGGTCAAGTCAAGGTCAAGTCAAGGTCGAGTCAAGGTCAAGTCAAGGTCAAGCCAAGGTCCAGTGAAGGTCAAGTCAAGGTCAAGTCAATGTCAAGTCAAGGTCATGTCAAGGTCAAGGTCAAGCTCAAGTCAAGGTCATGTCAAGGTCATGTCAAGGTCAACGTCAAGTCAAGGTCAAGTCAAGGTCATGTCAAGGTCAAGTCAAGGTCAAGTCAAGGTCAAGTCAAGGTCAAGTCAAGGTCATGTCAAGGTCATGTCATGGTCAAGTCAAGGTCAAGTCAAGGTCATGTCAAGGTCAGGTCAAGGTCAAGTCAAGTCAAGGTCAAGTCAAGGTCATGTTAAGATCAAGTCAAGGTCAAGTCAAGGTCAAGTCAAGCTCATGTCAAGGTCGAGTCAAGGTCAATTCAAGTCAAGGTCAAGGTCAACGGCAAGTCAAGGTCAAGTCAAGGTCATGTCAAGGTCAGGTCAAGGTCAAGTCAAGGTCATGTCAAGGTCATGTCAAGGTCAAGTCAAGGTCAAGTCAAGGTTATGTCAAGGTCAAGCCAAGGACAAGTCAAGGTCAAGGCAAGGTCAAGTCAAGGTCAAGTCAAGGTCAAGTCAAGGCCATGTCAAGGTCATGTCAAGGTCATGTCAAGGTCAACGGCAAGTCAAGGTCCAGTGAAGGTCAGGTCAAGGTCAAGTCAAGGTCATGTCAAGGTCATGTCAAGGTCAAGTCAAGGTCAAGTCAAGGTCATGTCAAGGTCAAGTCAAGGACAAGTCAAGGTCAAGGCAAGGTCAAGTCGAGGTCAAGTCAAGGTCAAGTCAAGGTCATGTCAAGGTCAAGTCAGGGTCAAGTCAAGGTCAAGTCAAGGTCAAGTCAAGGTCAAGTCAAGCTCCTGTCAAGGTCGAGTCCAGGTCAATTCAAGTCAAGGTCAAGGTCATGTCAAGGTCAAGTCAAGGTCAAGTCAAGGTCAAGTCAAGGTCAAGTCGAGGTCATGTCAAGGTCAAGTCAAGGTCAAGTCAAGGTCAAGACAAGGTCAAGTCAAGGTCATGTCAAGGTCAAGTCAAGGACAACCCAAGCTCATGTCAAGGTCGAGTCAAGGTCAAGTCAAGTCAAGGTCAAGTCAAGGTCAAGTCAAGGTCAAGTCAAGGTCAAGTCAAGGTCAAGTCAAGATCAAGTCAAGCTCATGTCAAGGTCATGTCAAGGTCAATTCAAGGTCAAGTCAAGGTCATGTCAGGGTAAGTCAAGGTCAAGTCAAGGTCAAGTGAAGGCCAAGTCAAGGTCAAGTCAAGGTCAAGTCAAGGTCATGTCAAGGTCAAGGTCAAGTCAATTTCAAGTGAAGGTCAAGTCAAGGTCATGTCAAGGGCAAGACAAAGTCAAGTCAAGGTCAAGTCAAGGTCAAGTCAAGGTCAAGTCGAGGTCATGTCAAGGTCAAGTCAAGGTCAAGTCAAGGTCAAGTCAAGGTCAAGACAAGGTCAAGTCAAGGTCAAGTCAAGGTCAAGTCAAGGTCAGGTCAAGGTCAAGTCAAGGTCATGTCAAGGTCATGTCAAGGTCATGTCAAGGTCAAGTCAAAGTCAAGTCAAGGTCATGTCAAGGTCAGGTCAAGGTCAAGTCAAGGTCGAGTCAAGGTCAAGCCAAGGTCCAGTGAAGGTCAAGTCAAGGTCAAGTCAAGGTCAAGTCAAGGTCAAGTGAAGGTCAAGTCAAGGTCAAGTCAAGGTCAAGTCAAGGTCATGTCAAGGTCATGTCAAGGTCATGTCAAGGTCAAGTCAAGGTCAAGTCAGGGTCAAGTCAAGGTCATGTCAAGTTCAAGTCAAGGTCAAGTCAAGGTCGAGTCAAGGTCATGTCAAGGTCAAGTCAAGGTCAAGTCAAGGTCATGTCAAGGTCATATCAAGGTCAAGTCAAGGTCAAGTCAAGGTCATGTCAAGGTCAAGTCAAGGACAAGTCAAGGTCAAGGCAAGGTCAAGTCAAGGTCAAGTCAAGGTCATGTCAAGGTCAAGTCAGGGTCAAGTCAAGTCAAGGTCAAGTCAAGCTCATGTCAAGGTTGAGTCAAGGTCAATTCAAGTCAAGGTCAAATCAAGGCCGAGTAAAGGTCAAGTCAAGGTCAAGTCAAGGTCCAGTGAAGGTCAAGTCAAGGTCAAGTCAAGGTCAAGTCAAGGTCAAGTCAAGGTCAAGTCAAGGTCAACGGCAAGTCAAGGTCAAGTCAAGGTCATGTCAAGGTCAAGTCAAGGTCAAGTCAAGGTCAAGTCAAGGTCGAGTCAAGGTCGAGTCAAGGTCAAGTCAAGGTCAAGTCAAGGTCAAGGTCAAGTCAAGGTCAAGTCAAGGTCATGTCATGGTCAAGTCAAGGTCAAGTCAAGGTCATGTCAAGGTCAAGGCAAGGTCAAGTCAAGGTCAAGTCAAGGTCATGTCAAGATCAAGTCAGGGTCAAGTCAAGGTCAAGTCAAGATCAAGTCAAGATCAAGTCAAGCTCATGTCAAGGTCGAGTCAAGGTCAATTCAAGTCAAGGTCAAGTCAAGGTCAAGTCAAGGTCATGTCAAGGTCAAGTCAAGGTCAAGTCGAGGTCAAGTCAAGGTCATGTCAAGGTCGAGTCAAGGTCAATTCAACGTCAAGTCAAGGTAAAGTCAAGGTCAAGTCAAGGTTAAGTCAAGGTCGAGTCAAGGTCGAGTCAAGGTCAAGTCAAGGTCAAGGTCAAGTCAAGGTCAAGGTCAAGTCAAGGTCAAGTCAAGGTCGAGTCAAGGTCAAGGGAAGGTCATGTCAAGGTCGAGTCAAGGTCAAGTCAAGGTCAGGTCAAGGTCAAGTCAAGGTCAAGTCAAGCTCATGTCAAGGTCGAGTCAAGGTCAATTCAAGTCAAGGTCAAGGTCAACGGCAAGTCAAGGTCAAGTCAAGGTCATGTCAAGGTCAGGTCAAGGTCAAGTCAAGGTCATGTCAAGGTCATGTCAAGGTCAAGTCAAGGTCAAGTCAAGGTCATGTCAAGGTCAAGTCAAGGACAAGTCAAGGTCAAGGCAAGGTCAAGTCAAGGTCAAGTCAAGGTCAAGTCAAGGCCATGTCAAGGTCAAGTCAGGGTCAAGTCAAGTCAAGGTCAAGTCAAGTCAAGCTCATGTCAAGGTTGAGTCAAGGTCAATTCAAGTCAAGGTCAAGTCAAGGTCAAGTCAAGCTCATGTCAAGGTCGAGTCAAGGTCAAGTCAAGGTCAAGTGAAGGTCAAGTCAAGCTCATGTCAAGGTCGAGTCCAGGTCAATTCAAGTCAAGGTCAAGGTCATGTCAAGGTCAAGTCAAGGTCAAGTCAAGGTCAAGTCAAGGTCAAGTCGAGGTCATGTCAAGGTCAAGTCAAGGTCAAGTCAAGGTCAAGTCAAGGTCAAGTCAAGGTCAAGACAAGGTCAAGTCAAGGTCATGTCAAGGTCAAGTCAAGGACAACCCAAGCTCATGTCAAGGTCGAGTCAAGGTCAAGTCAAGTCAAGGTCAAGTCAAGGTCAAGTCAAGGTCAAGTCAAGGTCAAGTCAAGGTCAAGTCAAGGTCATGTCAAGGTCATGTCAAGGTCAATTCAAGGTCAAGTCAAGGTCATGTCAGGGTAAGTCAAGGTCAAGTCAAGGTCAAGTGAAGGTCAAGTCAAGGTCAAGTCAAGGTCAAGTCAAGGTCATGTCAAGGTCAAGGTCAAGTCAATTTCAAGTGAAGGTCAAGTCAAGGTCATGTCAAGGGCAAGTCAAAGTCAAGTCAAGGTCAAGTCAAGGTCAAGTCAAGGTCAAGTCAAGGTCAAGTCGAGGTCATGTCAAGGTCAAGTCAAGGTCAAGTCAAGGTCAAGTCAAGGTCAAGACAAGGTCAAGTCAAGGTCAAGTCAAGGTCAGGTCAAGGTCAAGTCAAGGTCATGTCAAGGTCATGTCAAGGTCATGTCAAGGTCAAGTCAAAGTCAAGTCAAGGTCATGTCAAGGTCAAGTCAAAGTCAAGTCAAGGTCATGTCAAGGTCAGGTCAAGGTCAAGTCAAGGTCGAGTCAAGGTCAAGCCAAGGTCCAGTGAAGGTCAAGTCAAGGTCAAGTCAAGGTCAAGTCAAGGTCAAGTGAAGGTCAAGTCAAGGTCAAGTCAAGGTCAAGTCAAGGTCATGTCAAGGTCATGTCAAGGTCATGTCAAGGTCAAGTCAAGGTCAAGTCAGGGTCAAGTCAAGGTCATGTCAAGTTCAAGTCAAGGTCAAGTCAAGGTCGAGTCAAGGTCATGTCAAGGTCAAGTCAAGGTCAAGTCAAGGTCATGTCAAGGTCATGTCAAGGTCAAGTCAAGGTCAAGTCAAGGTCATGTCAAGCTCAAGTCAAGGACAAGTCAAGGTCAAGGCAAGGTCAAGTCAAGGTCAAGTCAAGGTCAAGTCAAGGTCATGTCAAGGTCAAGTCAGGGTCAAGTCAAGTCAAGGTCAAGTCAAGGTCAAGTCAAGCTCATGTCAAGGTTGAGTCAAGGTCAAATCAAGGTCGAGTAAAGGTCAAGTCAAGGTCAAGTCAAGGTCCAGTGAAGGTCAAGTCAAGGTCAAGTCAAGGTCAAGTCAAGGTCATGTCAAGGTCAAGTCAAGGTCAAGTCAAGGTCGAGTCAAGGTCGAGTCAAGGTCAAGTCAAGGTCAAGTCAAGGTCAAGTCAAGGTCAAGTCAAGGTCATGTCATGGTCAAGTCAAGGTCAAGTCAAGGTCATGTCAAGGTCAAGGCAAGGTCAAGTCAAGGTCAAGTCAAGGTCATGTCAAGATCAAGTCAGGGTCAAGTCAAGGTCAAGTCAAGATCAAGTCAAGATCAAGTCAAGCTCATGTCAAGCTCGAGTCAAGGTCAATTCAAGTCAAGGTCAAGTCAAGGTCAAGTCAAGCTCATGTCAAGGTCGAGTCAAGGTCAAGTCAAGTCAAGGTCAAGTTAAGGTCAAGTCAAGGTCAAGTCAAGGTCATGTCAAGGTCAAGTCAAGGTCAAGTCAAGGTCAAGTCAAGGTCGAGTCAAGGTCGAGTCAAGGTCAAGTCAAGGTCAAGGTCAAGTCAAGGTCAAGGTCAAGTCAAGGTCAAGTCAAGGTCAAGTCAAGGTCGAGTCAAGGTCAAGGGAAGGTCATGTCAAGGTCGAGTCAAGGTCAAGGTCAAGTCAAGGTCAAGTCAAAGTCAAGTCAAGGTCAAGTCAAGGTCGAGTCAAGGTCAAGTCAAGGTCAAGTCAAGGTCAAGTCAAGGTCAAGTCAAGGTCGAGTCAAGGTCGAGTCAAGGTCAAGTCAAGGTCAAGTCAAGGTCATGTCAAGGTCGAGCCAAGGTCAAGTCAAGGTCAAGTCAAGGTCAAGTGAAGGTCAAGTCAAGGTCAAGTCAAGGTCTGGTCAAGGTCAAGTCAAGGTCAAGTCAAGGTCGAGTCAAGGTCAAGTCAAGATCAAGTCAAGGTCAAGTCAAGGTCCAGTGAAGGTCAAGTCAAGGTCAACTCAAGGTCATGTCAAGGTCAAGTCAACGTCAAGCCAAGGTCAACTCAAGGTCATGTCAAGGTCAAGTCAAGGTCATGTCAAGGTCATGTCAAGGTCATGTCAAGGTCAAGTCAAAGTCAAGTCAAGGTCATGTCAAGGTCAGGTCAAGGTCAAGTCAAGGTCGAGTCAAGGTCAAGCCAAGGTCCAGTGAAGGTCAAGTCAAGGTCAAGTCAAGGTCAAGTCAAGGTCAAGTGAAGGTCAAGTCAAGGTCAAGTCAAGGTCAAGTCAAGGTCATGTCAAGGTCATGTCAAGGTCATGTCAAGGTCATGTCAAGGTCAAGTCAAGGTCAAGTCAGGGTCAAGTCAAGGTCATGTCAAGTTCAAGTCAAGGTCAAGTCAAGGTCAAGTCAAGGTCGAGTCAAGGTCAAGTCAAGATCAAGTCAAGGTCAAGTCAAGGTCCAGTGAAGGTCAAGTCAAGGTCAAGTCAAGGTCAAGTCAAGGTCAAGTCAAGGTCAAGTGAAGGTCAAGTCAAGGTCAAGTCAAGGTCAAGTCAAGGTCATGTCAAGGTCATGTCAAGGTCATGTCAAGGTCAAGTCAAGGTCAAGTCAGGGTCAAGTCAAGGTCGAGTCAGGGTCAAGTCAAGTCAAGGTCAAGTCAAGGTCAAGTCAAGCTCATGTCAAGGTTGAGTCAAGGTCAATTCAAGTCAAGGTCAAGTCAAGGTCAAATCAAGGTCGAGTAAAGGTCAAGTCAAGGTCAAGTCAAGGTCCAGTGAAGGTCAAGTCAAGGTCAAGTCAAGGTCAAGTCAAGGTCAACGG
This sequence comes from Sturmia bella, assembly GCA_963662145.1. Taxonomy (NCBI): domain Eukaryota; kingdom Metazoa; phylum Arthropoda; class Insecta; order Diptera; family Tachinidae; genus Sturmia; species Sturmia bella. The sequence goes on along the minus strand of OY759168.1, from coordinate 82,273,314 downwards.
CAAGTCAAGGTCAAGTCAAGGTCATGTCAAGGTCAAGTCAAGGTCAAGTCAAGGTCAAGTCAAGGTCGAGTCAAGGTCGAGTCAAGGTCAAGTCAAGGTCAAGTCAAGGTCAAGGTCAAGTCAAGGTCAAGTCAAGGTCATGTCATGGTCAAGTCAAGGTCAAGTCAAGGTAATGTCAAGGTCAAGGCAAGGTCAAGTCAAGGTCAAGCCAAGGTCATGTCAAGATCAAGTCAGGGTCAAGTCAAGGTCAAGTCAAGATCAAGTCAAAATCAAGTCAAGCTCATGTCAAGGTCGAGTCAAGGTCAATTCAAGTCAAGGTCAAGTCAAGGTCAAGTCAAGCTCATGTCAAGGTCGAGTCAAGGTCAAGTCAAGTCAAGGTCAAGTTAAGGTCAAGTCAAGGTCAAGTCAAGGTCAAGTCAAGGTCAAGTCAAGGTCAAGTCAAGGTCGAGTCAAGGTCGAGTCAAGGTCAAGTCAAGGTCAAGGTCAAGTCAAGGTCAAGGTCAAGTCAAGGTCAAGTCAAGGTCGAGTCAAGGTCAAGGGAAGGTCATGTCAAGGTCGAGTCAAGTTCAAGTCAAGGTCAAGTCAAGGTCAAGTCAAGGTCAAGTCAAGGTCAAGTCAAGGTCAAGTCAAGGTCAGGTCAAGGTCAAGTCAAGGTCAAGTCAAGGTCGAGTCAAGGTCAAGTCAAGGTCAAGTCAAGGTCAAGTCAAGGTCGAGTCAAGGTCGAGTCAAGGTCAAGTCAAGGTCAAGTCAAGGTCATGTCAAGGTCGAGTCAAGGTCAAGGGAAGGTCATGTCAAGGTCGAGTCAAGGTCAAATTAAGGTCAAGTCAAGTTCAAGTCAAGGTCAAGTCAAGGTCAAGTCAAGGTCAGGTCAAGGTCAAGTCAAGGTCAAGTCAAGGTCGAGTCAAGGTCAAGTCAAGATCAAGTCAAGGTCAAGTCAAGGTCCAGTGAAGGTCAAGTCAAGGTCAACTCAAGGTCATGTCAAGGTCAAGTCAACGTCAAGCCAAGGTCAACTCAAGGTCATGTCAAGGTCAAGTCAAGGTCAAGTCAAGGTCAAGTCAAGGGCAAGTCAAGGTCAAGTCAAGGTCAAGTCAAGGTCAAGTCAAGGTCATGTCAAGGTCAAGTCAAGGTCAAGTCAAGGTCAAGTCAAGGTCATGTCAAGATCGAGTCAAGGTCAAGTCAAGGTCAAGTCAAGGTCAACTCAAGGTCATGTCAAGGTCAAGTCAACGTCAAGCCAAGGTCAAGTCAAGGTCATGTCAAGGTCGAGTCAAGGTCAAGTCAAGGTCGAGTCAAGGTCAAGTCAAGGTCAAGTCAAGGTCAAGTCAAGGTCAAGTCAATGTCAAGTCAAGGTCATGTCAAGGTCAAGTCAAGGTCAAGTCAAGGTCAAGTCAAGGTCAAGTCAAGGTCATGTCAAGGTCAAGTCAAGGTCAAGTCGAGGTCAAGTCAAGGTCATGTCAAGGTCGAGTCAAGGTCAATTCAACGTCAAGTCAAGGTCAAGTCAAGGTCAAGTCAAGGTCGAGTCAAGGTCAAGTCAGGGTCGAGTCAAGGTCAAGTCAAGGTCAAGTCAAGGTCAATTCAAGGTCCAGTGAAGGTCAAGTCAAGGTCAAGTCAAGGTCAAGTCAAGTCAAGGTCAAGTCAAGGTCAAGTCAAGGTCATGTCAAGGTCATGTCAAGGTCAAGTCAAGGTCATGTCAAGGTCGAGTCAAGGTCAAGTCAAGGTCAAGGTCAAGGTCAAGTCAAGGTCAAGTCAAGGCCAAGTCAAGGTCAAGTCAAGGTCAAGTCAAGGTCAAGTCAAAGTCATGTCAAGGTCATGTCAAGGTCAAGTCAGGGTCAAGCCAAGGTCATGTCAAGGTCAGGTCAAGGTCAAGTCAAGGTCAAGTCAAGGTCAATTCAAGGTCGAGTCAAGGTCAAGTCAAGGTCAAGTCAAGGTCAATTCAAGGTCGAGTCAAGGTCAAGTCACGGTCAAGTCAAGGTCAATTCAAGGTCGAGTCAAGGTCAAGTCAAAGTCAAGTCAAGGTCCAGTGAAGGTCAAGTCAAGGTCAAGTCAAGGTCAAGGTCATGTCAAGGTCAAGTCAAGGTCATGTCAAGATCGAGTCAAGGTCGAGTCAAGGTCAAGTCAAGGTCAAGTCAAGGTCAAGTCAAGGTCAAGTCAAGGTCAAGTCAAGGTCAAGTCAAGGTCAAGTCAAGGTCAGGTCAAGGTCAAGTCAAGGTCAAGTCAAGGTCAAGTCAAGGTCGAGTCAAGGTCAAGTAAAGGTCAAGTAAAGGTCAAGTCAAGGTTAAGTCAAGGTTACGTCAAAGTCAAGTCAAGGTCAAGTCAAGGTCAAGTCAAGGTCAAGTCAAGGTCAAGTCAAGGTCATGTCAAGGTCAAGTCAGGGTCAAGTCAAGGTCAAGTCAAGCTCATGTCAAGGTCGAGTCAAGGTCAAGTCAAGTCAAGGTCAAGTCAAGGTCAAGTCAATCTCATGTCAAGGTCGAGTCAAGGTCAAGTCAAGTCAAGGTCAAGTCAAGGTCAAGTCAAGGTCCAGTCAAGGTCAAGTCAAGGCCAAGTGAGGGTCAAGTCAAGGTCAAGTCAAGGTCAAATCATGGTCAAGTCAAGGTCATGTAAAGGTCAAGTCAAGGTCAAGTCAAGGTCAAGTCAAGGTCGAGTCAAGGTCATGTCAAGGTCAGGTCAAGGTCAACTCAAGGTCAACTCAAGGTCGAGTCAAGGTCAAGCCAAGGTCAAGTCAAGGTCAAGTAGGGGTCAAGTCAAGGTCAAGTGAAGGTCAAGTGAAGGTCAAGTCAAGGTCAAGTCAAGGTCAAGTCAAGGTCAAGTCAAGGTCAAGTCAAGGTCAAGTCAAGGTCATGTCAAGGTCATGTCAAGGTCATGTCAAGGTCAAGTCAAGGTCAAGTCAAGGTCAAGTGAAGGTCAAGTCAAGGTCAAGTCAAGGTCATATCAAGGTCATGTCAAGGTCAACGTCAAGTCAAGGTCAAGTGAAGGTCAAGTCAAGGTCAAGTCAAGGTCAAGTCAAGGTCAAGTCAAAGTCATGTCAAGGTCAAGTCAAGGTCAAGTCAAGGTCATGTCAAGGTCAAGTCAAGGTCAAGTCAAGGTCAAGTCAAGGTCAAGTCAAGGTCATGTCAAGGTCATGTCAAGGTCAAGTCAAGGTCAAGTCAAGGTCATGTCAAGGTCAAGTTAAGGACAAGTCAAGGTCAAGGCAAGGTCAAGTCAAGGTCAAGTCAAGGTCAAGTCAAGGTCATGTCAAAGTCAAGTCAGGGTCAAATCAAGGTCAAGTCAAGCTCATGTCAAGGTCGAGTCAAGGTCAAGTCAAGTCAAGGGCAAGTCAAGTTCATGTCAAGGTCGAGTCAAGGTCAAGTCAAGTCAAGTCAAGTCAAGGTCAAGTCAAGGTCAAGTCAAGGTCAAGTCAAGGTCAAGTCAAGGTCAAGTCAAGCTCATGTCAAGTTCATGTCAAGGTCAATTCAAGGACATGTCAAGGTCAAGTCAAGGTCAAGTCAAGGTCGAGTTAAGGTCAAGTCAAGGTCAAGTCAAGGTCAAGTCAAGGTCAAGTCAGGGTCAAGTCAAGGTCATGTCAAGGTCAAGTCAAGGTCAAGTCAAGGTCGAGTCAAGGTCATGTCAAGGTCAAGTCAAGGTCAAGTCAAGATCAAGTCAAGGTCAAGCCAAGGTCATGTCAAGGTCAAGTCAAGGTCAAGTGAAGGTCATGTCAAGGTCAAGTCAAGTTCAAGTCAAGGTCAAGTCAAGGTCGAGTCAAGGTCAAGTCAAGGTCAAGTCAAGGTCAAGTCAAGGTCAAGTCAGGGTCAAGTCAAGGTCAAGTCAAGGTCAAGTCAAGGTCAAGTCAAGGTCATGTCAAGGTCAAGTCAAGGTCAAGTCAAGGTCATGTCAAGGTCAGGTCAAGGTCAAGTCAAGGTCGAGTCAAGGTCAAGTCAAGGTCAAGTCAAGGTCCAGTAAAGGTCAAGTCAAGGTCAAGTCAAGATCAAGTCAAGGTCAAGTCAAGATCAAGTCAAGGTCAAGTCAAGGTCAAGTCAAGGTCATGTCAAGGTCATGTCAAGGTCATGTCAAGGTCAAGTCAAGGTCATGTCAAGGTCAACTCAAGGTCAAGTCAAGGTCATGTCAAGGTCAAGTCAAGGACAAGTCAAGGTAAAGTCAAGGTCAAGTCAAGGTCATGTCAAGGTCATGTCAAAGTCAACTCAAGTTCAAGTCAAGGTCATGTCAAGGTCAAGTCAAGGACAAGTCAAGGTCAAGTCAAGGTCAAGTCAAGGTCAATTCAAGGTCATGTCAAAGTCATGTCAAGGTCAAGTCAAGGTCAAGTCAAGGTCATGTCAAGGTCAAGTCAAGGTCAAGTCAAGGTCATGTCAAGGTCAACTCAAGGTCAAGTCAAGGTCATGTCAAGGTCAAGTCAAGGACAAGTCAAGGTCAAGTCAAGGTCAATTCAAGGTCAAGTCAAAGTCATGTCAAGGTCAAGTCAAGGTCAAGTCAAGGTCATGTCAAGGTCAAGTCAAGGTCAAGTCAAGGTCATGTCAAGGTCAACTCAAGGTCAAGTCAAGGTCATGTCAAGGTCAAGTCAAGGACAAGTCAAGGTCAAGTCAAGGTCAAGTCAAGGTCAAGTCAAAGTCATGTCAAGGTCAAGTCAAGGTCAAGTCAAGGTCATGTCAAGGTCATGTCAAGGTCATGTCAAGGTCAAGTCAAGGTCAAGTCAGGGTCAAGTCAAGGTCATGTCAAGGTCAAGTCAAGGTCGACTCAAGATCATGTCAAGGTCAAGTCAAGGTCAAGTCAAGATCAAGTCAAGGTCGAGTCAAGGTCATGTCAAGGTCAAGTCAAGGTCAAGTGAAGGTCATGTCAAGGTCAAGGTCAAGTGAGGTTCAAGTCAAGGTCAAGTCAAGGTCAAGTCAAGGTCACGTCAAGGTCAAGTCAAGGTCAAGTCAAGGTCATGTCAAGGTCATGTCAAGGTCAAGCCAAGGTCGAGTCAAGGTCAAGTCAAGGTCAAGTGAAGGTCAAGTCAAGGTCAAGTCAAGGTCATGTCAAGGTCAAGTCAAGGTCAAGTCAAGGTAAAGTCAAGGTCAAGTCAAGGTCATGTCAAGGTCATGTCAAGGTCATGTCAAGGTCAAGTCAAAGTCAAGTCAAGGTCATGCCATGGTCAAGTCAAGGACAAGTCAAGGTCAAGTCAAGGTCAAGTCAAGGTCAATTCAAGGTCAAGTCAAAGTCATGTCAAGGTCAAGTCAAGGTCAAGTCAAGGTCATGTCAAGGTCAAGTCAAGGTCAAGTCAAGGTCATGTCAAGGTCAACTCAAGGTCAAGTCAAGGTCATGTCAAGGTCAAGTCAAGGACAAGTCAAGGTAAAGTCAAGGTCAAGTCAAGGTCATGTCAAGGTCATGTCAAAGTCAACTCAAGTTCAAGTCAAGGTCATGTCAAGGTCAAGTCAAGGACAAGTCAAGGTCAAGTCAAGGTCAAGTCAAGGTCAATTCAAGGTCAAGTCAAAGTCATGTCAAGGTCAAGTCAAGGTCAAGTCAAGGTCATGTCAAGGTCAAGTCAAGGTCAAGTCAAGGTCATGTCAAGGTCAACTCAAGGTCAAGTCAAGGTCATGTCAAGGTCAAGTCAAGGACAAGTCAAGGTCAAGTCAAGGTCAAGTCAAGGTCAAGTCAAAGTCATGTCAAGGTCAAGTCAAGGTCAAGTCAAGGTCATGTCAAGGTCAAGTCAAGGTCAAGTCAAGGTAAAGTCAAGGTCAAGTCAAGGTCATGTCAAGGTCACGTCAAGGTCAAGTCAAAGTCAAGTCAAGGTCATGCCATGGTCAAGTCAGGTTCAAGTCAAGGTCAAGTCAAGGTCATGTCAAGGTCAAGTCAAGGTCAAGTCAAGGTCAAGTCAAGGTCATGTCAAGGTCAACGTCAAGTCAAGGTCAAGTCAAGGTCATGTCAAGGTCAAGTCAAGGTCAAGTCAAGGTCATGTCAAGGTCATGTCAAGGTCATGTCAAGGTCAAGTCAAGGTCAAGTCAAGGTCATGTCAAGGTCAGGTTAAAGTCAAGTCAAGGTCGAGTCAAGGTGAAGTCAAGGTCAAGTCAAGGTCAAGTGAAGGTCAAGTCAAGGTCATGTCAAGGTAAAGTCAAGGTCAAGTGAAGGTCATGTCAAGGTCAGGTCAGGTTCAAGTCAAGGTCAAGTCAAGGTCAAGTCAAGGTCAAGTCAAGGTCACGTCAAGGTCATGTCAAGGTCATGTCAAGGTCAAGTCAAGGTCAAGTCAGGATCAAGTCAGGGTCAAGTCAAAGTCATGTCAAGGTCAAGTCAAGGTCAAGTCAAGATCATGTCAAGGTCAAGTCAAGGTCAAGTCAAGGTCAAGTCAAGGCCAAGTCAAGGTCATGTCAAGGTCAAGTAGAGGTCAAGTCAAGGTCAAGTCAAGGTCAAGTCAAGGTCAAGTCAAGGTCAAGTCAAGGTCAAGTCAAAGTCAAGTCAAGGTCAAGTCAAGATCAAGTCAAGGTCAAGTCAAGGTCAAGTCAAGGTCAGGTCAAGGTCAAGTCAAGTCAAGGTTAAGTCAAGGTCGATTCAAGGTCAAGTCAAGGTGAAGTCAAGGTCAAGTCAAGGTCAAGTCAAGGTCATGTCAAGCCCAAGTCAAGGTCATGTCAAGATCGAGTCAAGGTCGAGTCAAGGTCAAGTCAAGGTCAAGTCAAGGTCAAGTCAAGGTCAAGTCAAGGTCAAGTCAAGGTCATGTCAAGGTCATGTCAAGGTCATGTCAAGGTCAAGTCAAGGTCATGTCAAGGTCGAGTCAAGGTCAAGTCAAGGTCAAGTCAAGGTCAAGTCAAGGTCAAGTCAAGATCAAGTCAAGGTCAAGTCAAGGTCTAGTCAAGGTCGAGTCAAGGTCAAGTCAAGGTCCAGTTAAGGTCAAGTCAAGGTCAAGTCAAGGTCGGGTCAAGGTCAAGTCTAGGTCAAGTCAAGGTCGAGTCAAGGTCATGTCAAGGTCCAGTGAAGGTCAACTCAGGGTCAAGTCAAGGTCAAGTCAAGGTCGAGTCAAGGTCAAGTCAAGGTCAAGTCAAGGTCATGTCAAGGTCAAGTCAAGGTCAAGTCAAGGTCAAGTCAAGATCATGTCAAAGTCAAGTCAAGGTCAAGTCAAGGTCAAGTCAAGGTCAAGTCAAGGTCAAGTCAAGGTCATGTCAAGGTCAAGTCAAGGTCATTTCAAGGTCGAGTCAAGGTCATGTAGAGGTCGAGTCAAGGTCAAGTCAAGGTCAAGTCAAGGTCAAGTCAAGGTCAAGTCAAGGTCAAGTGAAGGTCAAGTCAAGGTCAAGTCAAAGTCAAGTCAAGGTCCAGTGAAGGTCAAGTCAAGGTCAAGTCAAGGTCAAGGTCATGTCAAGGTCAAGTCAAGGTCATGTCAAGATCGAGTCAAGGTCGAGTCAAGGTCAAGTCAAGGTCAAGTCAAGGTCAAGTCAAGGTCAAGTCAAGGTCAAGTCAAGGTCAAGTGAAGGTCAAGTCAAGGTCAAGTCAAGGTCATGTCAAGGTCAAGTCAAGGTCAAGTCAAGGTCGAGTCAAGGTCAAGTAAAGGTCAAGTAAAGGTCAAGTCAAGGTTAAGTCAAGGTCAAGTCAAGGTCAAGTCAAGGTCAAGTCAAGGTCAAGTCAAGGTCAAGTCAAGGTCAAGTCAAGGTCATGTCAAGGTCAAGTGAAGGTCAAGTCAAGGTCAAGTCAAGGTCATATCAAGGTCATGTCAAGGTCAACGTCAAGTCAAGGTCAAGTGAAGGTCAAGTCAAGGTCAAGTCAAGGTCAAGTCAAGGTCAAGTCAAAGTCATGTCAAGGTCAAGTCAAGGTCAAGTCAAGGTCATGTCAAGGTCAAGTCAAGGTCAAGTCAAGGTCAAGTCAAGGTCAAGTCAAGGTCATGTCAAGGTCATGTCAAGGTCAAGTCAAGGTCAAGTCAAGGTCATGTCAAGGTCAAGTTAAGGACAAGTCAAGGTCAAGGCAAGGTAAAGTCAAGATCAAGTCAAGGTCAAGTCAAGATCAAGTCAAGGTCAAGTCAAGGTCAAGTCAAGGTCATGTCAAGGTCATGTCAAGGTCATGTCAAGGTCAAGTCAAGGTCATGTCAAGGTCAACTCAAGGTCAAGTCAAGGTCATGTCAAGGTCAAGTCAAGGACAAGTCAAGGTAAAGTCAAGGTCAAGTCAAGGTCATGTCAAGGTCATGTCAAAGTCAACTCAAGTTCAAGTCAAGGTCATGTCAAGGTCAAGTCAAGGACAAGTCAAGGTCAAGTCAAGGTCAAGTCAAGGTCAATTCAAGGTCATGTCAAAGTCATGTCAAGGTCAAGTCAAGGTCAAGTCAAGGTCATGTCAAGGTCAAGTCAAGGTCAAGTCAAGGTCATGTCAAGGTCAACTCAAGGTCAAGTCAAGGTCATGTCAAGGTCAAGTCAAGGACAAGTCAAGGTCAAGTCAAGGTCAATTCAAGGTCAAGTCAAAGTCATGTCAAGGTCAAGTCAAGGTCAAGTCAAGGTCATGTCAAGGTCAAGTCAAGGTCAAGTCAAGGTCATGTCAAGGTCAACTCAAGGTCAAGTCAAGGTCATGTCAAGGTCAAGTCAAGGACAAGTCAAGGTCAAGTCAAGGTCAAGTCAAGGTCAAGTCAAAGTCATGTCAAGGTCAAGTCAAGGTCAAGTCAAGGTCATGTCAAGGTCATGTCAAGGTCATGTCAAGGTCAAGTCAAGGTCAAGTCAGGGTCAAGTCAAGGTCATGTCAAGGTCAAGTCAAGGTCGACTCAAGATCATGTCAAGGTCAAGTCAAGGTCAAGTCAAGATCAAGTCAAGGTCGAGTCAAGGTCATGTCAAGGTCAAGTCAAGGTCAAGTGAAGGTCATGTCAAGGTCAAGGTCAAGTGAGGTTCAAGTCAAGGTCAAGTCAAGGTCAAGTCAAGGTCACGTCAAGGTCAAGTCAAGGTCAAGTCAAGGTCATGTCAAGGTCATGTCAAGGTCAAGCCAAGGTCGAGTCAAGGTCAAGTCAAGGTCAAGTGAAGGTCAAGTCAAGGTCAAGTCAAGGTCATGTCAAGGTCAAGTCAAGGTCAAGTCAAGGTAAAGTCAAGGTCAAGTCAAGGTCATGTCAAGGTCATGTCAAGGTCATGTCAAGGTCAAGTCAAAGTCAAGTCAAGGTCATGCCATGGTCAAGTCAAGGACAAGTCAAGGTCAAGTCAAGGTCAAGTCAAGGTCAATTCAAGGTCAAGTCAAAGTCATGTCAAGGTCAAGTCAAGGTCAAGTCAAGGTCATGTCAAGGTCAAGTCAAGGTCAAGTCAAGGTCATGTCAAGGTCAACTCAAGGTCAAGTCAAGGTCATGTCAAGGTCAAGTCAAGGACAAGTCAAGGTAAAGTCAAGGTCAAGTCAAGGTCATGTCAAGGTCATGTCAAAGTCAACTCAAGTTCAAGTCAAGGTCATGTCAAGGTCAAGTCAAGGACAAGTCAAGGTCAAGTCAAGGTCAAGTCAAGGTCAATTCAAGGTCAAGTCAAAGTCATGTCAAGGTCAAGTCAAGGTCAAGTCAAGGTCATGTCAAGGTCAAGTCAAGGTCAAGTCAAGGTCATGTCAAGGTCAACTCAAGGTCAAGTCAAGGTCATGTCAAGGTCAAGTCAAGGACAAGTCAAGGTCAAGTCAAGGTCAAGTCAAGGTCAAGTCAAAGTCATGTCAAGGTCAAGTCAAGGTCAAGTCAAGGTCATGTCAAGGTCAAGTCAAGGTCAAGTCAAGGTAAAGTCAAGGTCAAGTCAAGGTCATGTCAAGGTCACGTCAAGGTCAAGTCAAAGTCAAGTCAAGGTCATGCCATGGTCAAGTCAGGTTCAAGTCAAGGTCAAGTCAAGGTCATGTCAAGGTCAAGTCAAGGTCAAGTCAAGGTCAAGTCAAGGTCATGTCAAGGTCAACGTCAAGTCAAGGTCAAGTCAAGGTCATGTCAAGGTCAAGTCAAGGTCAAGTCAAGGTCATGTCAAGGTCATGTCAAGGTCATGTCAAGGTCAAGTCAAGGTCAAGTCAAGGTCATGTCAAGGTCAGGTTAAAGTCAAGTCAAGGTCGAGTCAAGGTGAAGTCAAGGTCAAGTCAAGGTCAAGTGAAGGTCAAGTCAAGGTCATGTCAAGGTAAAGTCAAGGTCAAGTGAAGGTCATGTCAAGGTCAGGTCAGGTTCAAGTCAAGGTCAAGTCAAGGTCAAGTCAAGGTCAAGTCAAGGTCACGTCAAGGTCATGTCAAGGTCATGTCAAGGTCAAGTCAAGGTCAAGTCAGGATCAAGTCAGGGTCAAGTCAAAGTCATGTCAAGGTCAAGTCAAGGTCAAGTCAAGATCATGTCAAGGTCAAGTCAAGGTCAAGTCAAGGTCAAGTCAAGGCCAAGTCAAGGTCATGTCAAGGTCAAGTAGAGGTCAAGTCAAGGTCAAGTCAAGGTCAAGTCAAGGTCAAGTCAAGGTCAAGTCAAGGTCAAGTCAAAGTCAAGTCAAGGTCAAGTCAAGATCAAGTCAAGGTCAAGTCAAGGTCAAGTCAAGGTCAGGTCAAGGTCAAGTCAAGTCAAGGTTAAGTCAAGGTCGATTCAAGGTCAAGTCAAGGTGAAGTCAAGGTCAAGTCAAGGTCAAGTCAAGGTCATGTCAAGCCCAAGTCAAGGTCATGTCAAGATCGAGTCAAGGTCGAGTCAAGGTCAAGTCAAGGTCAAGTCAAGGTCAAGTCAAGGTCAAGTCAAGGTCAAGTCAAGGTCATGTCAAGGTCATGTCAAGGTCATGTCAAGGTCAAGTCAAGGTCATGTCAAGGTCGAGTCAAGGTCAAGTCAAGGTCAAGTCAAGGTCAAGTCAAGGTCAAGTCAAGATCAAGTCAAGGTCAAGTCAAGGTCTAGTCAAGGTCGAGTCAAGGTCAAGTCAAGGTCCAGTTAAGGTCAAGTCAAGGTCAAGTCAAGGTCGGGTCAAGGTCAAGTCTAGGTCAAGTCAAGGTCGAGTCAAGGTCATGTCAAGGTCCAGTGAAGGTCAACTCAGGGTCAAGTCAAGGTCAAGTCAAGGTCGAGTCAAGGTCAAGTCAAGGTCAAGTCAAGGTCATGTCAAGGTCAAGTCAAGGTCAAGTCAAGGTCAAGTCAAGATCATGTCAAAGTCAAGTCAAGGTCAAGTCAAGGTCAAGTCAAGGTCAAGTCAAGGTCAAGTCAAGGTCATGTCAAGGTCAAGTCAAGGTCATTTCAAGGTCGAGTCAAGGTCATGTAGAGGTCGAGTCAAGGTCAAGTCAAGGAAAAGTCAAGGTCAAGTCAAGGTCAAGTCAAGGTCAAGTCAAGGTCAAGTCAAGGTCAAGTCAGGGTCAAGTCAAGGTCATATCAAGGTCAAGTCAAGGTCAAGTCAAGGTCATGTCAACGTCGAGTCAAGGTCAAGTCAAGGTCAAGTCAAGGTCAAGTCAAGGTTAAGTCAAGGTCAAGTCAAGGTCAAGTCAAGGTCATGTCAAGGTCGAGTCAAGGTCAAGTCAAGGTTAAGTCAAGGTCAAGTCAAGGTCAAGTCAAGGTCAAGTCAAGGTCAAGTCAAGGTCAAGTGAAGGTCAAGTCAAGGTCAAGTCAAGGTCATGTCAAGGTCATGTCAAGGTCATGTCAAGGTCAACGTGAAGTCAAGGTCAAGTCAAGGTCATGTCAAGGTCAAGTCAAGGTCAAGTCAAGGTCATGTCAAGGTCAGGTCAAAGTCAAGTCAAGGTCGAGTCAAGGTCAAGTCAAGGTCAAGTCAAGGTCAAGTGAAGGTCAAGTCAAGGTCAAGTCAAGGTCATGTCAAGGTCAAGTCAAGGTCATGTCAAGGTCAAGTCAAGGTCAAGTGAAGGTCATGTCAAGGTCAAGTCAGGTTCAAGTCAAGGTCAAGTCAAGGTCAAGTCAAGGTCAAGTCAAGGTCACGTCAAGGTCATGTCAAGGTCATGTCAAGGTCATGTCAAGGTCAAGTCAAGGTCAAGTCAAGGTCATGTCAAGGTCAGGTCAAAGTCAAGTCAAGGTCGAGTCAAGGTCAAGTCAAGGTCAAGTCAAGGTCAAGTCAGGGTCAAGTCAAGGTCATGTCAAGGTCAAGTCAAGGTCATGTCAAGGTCAAGTCAAGGTCAAGTCAAGGTCATGTCAAGGTGAGGTCAAAGTCAAGTCAAGGTCGAGTCAAGGTTAAGTCAAGGACAAGTCAAGGTCAAGTGAAGGTCAAGTCAAGGTCAAGTCAAGGTCAAGTCAAGGTCAAGTCAAGTCAACGTCAAGTCAAAGTCAAGTCAAGGTCAGGTCAAGGTCAAGTCAAGGTCAAGTCAAGGTCCAGTGAAGGTCAAGTCAAGGTCAAGTCAAGGTCAAGTCAAGGTCAAGTGAAGGTCAAGTCAAGGTCAAGTCAAGGTCAAGTCAAGGTCATGTCAAGGCCAAGGTCAAGTCAAGTCAAGGTCAAGGTCAAGTCAAGGTCAAGTCAAGGTCATGTCAAGGTCAAGTCAAGGTCACGTCAAGGTCAAGTCAAGATCATGTCAAGGTCAAGTCAAGGTCAAGTCAAGGTCAAGTCAAGGTCAAGTCAAGGCCATGTCAAGGTCAAGTCAAGGGCATGTCAAGGTCGAGTCAAGGTCAAGTCAAGGTCAAGTCAAGGTCATGTCAAGGTCAAGTCAAGGGCATGTCAAGGTCGAGTGAAGGTCAAGTCAAGGTCAAGTCAAGGTCAAGTCAAGGTCATGTCAAGGCCAAGGTCAAGTCAAGTCATGGTCAAGTCAAGTTCAAGTCAAGGTCATGTCAAGGTCAAGTCAAGGTCAAGTCAAGGTCAAGGCAAGGTCAAGTCAAGGTCATGTCAAGGCCAAGGTCAAGTCAAGTCATGGTCAAGTCAAGTTCAAGTCAAGGTCATGTCAAGGTCAAGTCAAGGTCAAGTCAAGGTCATGTCAAGGTCAAGTCAAGGTCAAGGTCAAGTCAAGGTCAAGTCAAGGTCAAGTCAAGGTCATGTCAAGGTCGAGTCAAGGTCAAGTCAAGGTTAAGTCAAAGTCAAGTCAAGGTCAAGTCAAGGTCAAGTCAAGGTCAAGTCAAGGTCAAGTCAAGGTCAAGTGAAGGTCAAGTCAAGGTCAAGTCAAGGTCAAGTCAAGGTCATGTCAAGGCCAAGGTCAAGTCAAGTCATGGTCAAGTCAAGTTCAAGTCAAGGTCATGTCAAGGTCAAGTCAAGGTCAAGTCAAGGTCAAGGCAAGGTCAAGTCAAGGTCATGTCAAGGTCAATTCAAGGTCAAGTCAAGGTCAAGTCAAAGTCAAGTCAAGGTCAAGTCAAGGTCAAGTCAAGGTCAAGTCAAGGTCATGTCAAGGTCAAGTCAAGGTCATGTCAAGGTCGAGTCAAGGTCAAGTCAAGGTCAAGTCAAGGTCAAGTCAAGGTCAAGTCAAGGTCATGTCAAGGTCAAGTCAAGGGCATGTCAAGGTCGAGTCAAGGTCAAGTCAAGGTCAAGTCAAGGTCAAGTGAAGGTCAAGTCAAGGTCAAGTCAAGGTCATGTCAAGGTCGAGTCAAGGTCGAGTCAAGGTCAAGTCAAGGTCAAGTCAAGGTCAAGTCAAGGTCAAGTCAAGGTCATGTCAAGGTCAAGTCAAGGTCAAGTCAAGGTCAAGTTAAGGTAAAGTCAAGGTCAAGTCAAGGTCAAGTCTAGGTCAAGTCAAAGTCAAGTCAAAGTCAAGTCAAGGTCAAGTCAAGGTCAAGTCAAGGTCAAGTCAAGGTCATGTCAAGGTCAAGTCAAGGTCATGTCAAGGTCAAGTCAAGGTCGAGTGAAGGTCAAGTCAAGGTCAAGTCAAGGTCAAGTCAAGGTCAAGTCAAGGTCAAGTCAAAGTCATGTCAAGGTCGCGTCAAGGTTGAGTCAAGATCAAGTCAAGGTCAAGTCAAGGTCAAGTTAAGGTCAAGTCAAGGTCGAGTCAAGGTCAAGTCAAGGTCCAGTGAAGGTCCAGTGAAGGTCAAGTCAAGGTCAAGTCAAGGTCAAGTCAAGGTCAAGTGAAGGTCAAGTCAAGGTCAAGTCAAGGTCAAGTCAAGGGCAAGTCAAGGTCATGCCAAGGTCAAGTCAAGGTCAAGTCAAGGTCAAGGTCAAGTCAAGGGAAAGTCAAGGTCAAGCTCAAGTCAAGGTCAAGTCAAGGGAAAGTCAAGGTCAAGTCAAGGTCAAGTGAGGGTCAAGTCAAGGTCAAGTCAAGGTCAAGTGAAGGTCAAGTCAAGGTCATGCCAAGGTCAAGTCAAGGTCATGCCAAGGTCATGTCAAAGTCAAGTCAAGGTCAAGTCAAGGTCAAGTCAAGGTCAAGTCAAGGTCAAGTCAAGGTCGAGTCAAGGTCCAGTCAAGGCCCAGTGAAGGTCAAGTCAAGGTCAAGTGAAGATCATGTCAAGGTCAAGTCAAGGTCAAGTCAAGGTTAAGTCAAGGTCAAGTCAAGGTCACGTCAAGGTCAAGTCAAGTTCAAGGTCAAGTCAAGGTCAAGTGAGGGTCAAGTCAAGGTCAAGTCAAGGTCAAGTCAAGGTCAAGTGAAGGTCAAGTCAAGGTCATGCCAAGGTCAAGTCAAGGTCATGCCAAGGTCATGTCAAAGTCAAGTCAAGGTCAAGTCAAGCTCAAGTCAAGGTCAAGTCAAGGTCAAGTCAAGGTCATGTCAAGGTCAAGTCAGGGTCAAGTCAAGGTCAAGTCAAGGTCAAGTCAAGCTCATGTCAAGGTCGAGTCAAGGTCAAGTCAAGTCAAGGTCAAGTCAAGGTCAAGTCAATCTCATGTCAAGGTCGAGTCAAGGTCAAGTCAAGGTCAAGTCAAGGTCAAGGTCGCGTCAAGGTCAAGCCAAGGTCAAGTCAAGGTCAAGTAGGGGTCAAGTCAAGGTCAAGTGAAGGTCAAGTCAAGGTCAAGTCAAGGTCAAGTCAAGGTCAAGTCAAGGTCATGTCAAGGTCATGTCAAGGTCAAGTCAAGGTCAATTCAAGGTCAAGTGAAGGTCAAGTCAAGGTCAAGTCAAGGTCATATCAAGGTCATGTCAAGGTCAACGTCAAGTCAAGGTCAAGTGAAGGTCAAGTCAAGGTCAAGTCAAGGTCAAGTCAAGGTCAAGTCAAGGTCAAGTCAAGGTCAAGACAAAGTCATGTCAAGGTCAAGTCAAGGTCAAGTCAAGGTCATGTCAAGGTCAAGTCAAGGTCAAGTCAAGGTCAAGTCAAGGTCAAGTCAAGGTCATGTCAAGGTCATGTCAAGGTCAAGTCAAGGTCAAGTCAAGGTCATGTCAAGGTCAAGTTAAGGACAAGTCAAGGTCAAGGCAAGGTCAAGTCAAGGTCAAGTCAAGGTCAAGTCAAGGTCAAGTCAAGGTCATGTCAAAGTCAAGTCAGGGTCAAATCAAGGTCAAGTCAAGCTCATGTCAAGGTCGAGTCAAGGTCAAGTCAAGTCAAGGGCAAGTCAAGTTCATGTCAAGGTCGAGTCAAGGTCAAGTCAAGTCAAGTCAAGGTCAAGTCAAGGTCAAGTCAAGGTCAAGTCAAGGTCAAGTCAAGGTCAAGTCAAGGTCAAGTCAAGCTCATGTCAAGGTCAATTCAAGGTCAAGTCAAGGTCGAGTCAAGGTCAAGTCAAGGTCAAGTCAAGGTCAAGTCAGGGTCAAGTCAAGGTCATGTCAAGGTCAAGTCAAGGTCAAGTCAAGTTCGAGTCAAGGTCATGTCAAGGTCAAGTCAAGGTCAAGTCAAGATCAAGTCAAGGTCAAGCCAAGGTCATGTCAAGGTCAAGTCAAGGTCAAGTGAAGGTCATGTCAAGGTCAAGTCAGGTTCAAGTCAAGGTCAAGTCAAGGTCGAGTCAAGGTCAAGTCAAGGTCAAGTCAAGGTCATGTCAAGGTCATGTCAAGGTCAAGTCAAGGTCAGGTCAAGGTCAAGTCAAGGTCCAGTGAAGGTCAAGTCAAGGTCAAGTCAAGGTCAAGTCAAGGTCGAGTCAAGGTCCAGTGAAGGTCAAGTCAAGGTCAAGTCAAGGTCGAGTCAAGGTCAAGGTCAAGTCAAGGTCAAGTCAAGGTCATGTCAAGGTCAAGTCAAGGTCAAGTCAAGGTCAAGTCAAGATCATGTCAAGGTCAAGTCAAGGTCAAGTCAAGGTCAAGTCAAGGTCAAGTCAAGGTCAAGTCAAGGTTATGTCAAGGTCAAGTCAAGGGCATGTCAAGGTCGAGTCAAGGTCAACTCAAGGTCATGTCAAGGTCGAGTCAAGGTCAAGTCAAGGTTAAGTCAAGGTCAAGTCAAGGTCAAGTCAAGGTCAAGTCAAGGTCAAGTCAAGGTCAAGTGAAGGTCAAGTCAAGGTCAAGTCAAGGTCAAGTCAAGGTCATGTCAAGGCCAAGGTCAAGTCAAGTCAAGGTCAAGTCAAGGTCAAGTCAAGGTCCAGTGAAGGTCAAGTCAAGGTCAAGTCAAGGTCAAGTCAAGGTCAAGTCAAGGTCGAGTCAAGGTCCAGTGAAGGTCAAGTCAAGGTCAAGTCAAGGTCGAGTCAAGGTCAAGGTCAAGTCAAGGTCATGTCAAGGTCAAGTCAAGGGCATGTCAAGGTCGAGTCAAGGTCAAGTCAAGGTCAAGTCAAGGTTATGTCAAGGTCAAGTCAAGGTCGAGTCAAGGTCAAGTCAAGGTCAAGTCAAGGTCAAGTCAAGGTCATGTCAAGGTCGAGTCAAGGTCAAGTCAAGGTCAAGTTAAGGTTAAGTCAAGGTCAAGTCAAGGTCAAGTCAAGGTCAAGTCAAGGTCAAGTGAAGGTCAAGTCAAGGTCAAGTCAAGGTCAAGTCAAGGTCAAGTCAAGGTCAAGTCAAGGTCAAGTCAAGGTCATGTCAAGGCCAAGGTCAAGTCAAGTCAAGGTCAAGTCAAGGTCAAGTCAAGGTCATGTCAAGGTCAAGTCAAGGTCAAGTCAAGGTCAAGGCAAGGTCAAGTCAAGGTCATGTCAAGGTCAAGTCAAGGTCAAGTCAAGGTCAAGTCAAAGTCAAGTCAAGGTCAAGTCAAGGTCATGTCAAGGTCGAGTCAAGGTCAAGTCAAGGTCAAGTCAAGGTCAAGTCAAGGTCATGTCAAGGTCAAGTCAAGGGCATGTCAAGGTCGAGGCAAGGTCAAGTCAAGGTCAAGTCAAGGTCAAGTCAAGGTCAAGTCAAGGTCAAGACAAGGTCATGTCAAGGTCGAGTCAAGGTCGAGTCAAGGTCAAGTCAAGGTCAAGTCAAGGTCAAGTCAAGGTCATGTCAAGGTCAAGTCAAGGTCAAGTCAAGGTCAAGTTAAGGTAAAGTCAAGGTCAAGTCAAGGTCAAGTCAAGGTCAAGTCTAGGTCAAGTCAAAGTCAAGTCAAGGTCAAGTCAAGGTCAAGTCAAGGTCAAGGTCATGTCAAGGTCAAGTCAAGGTCATGTCAAGGTCAAGTCAAGGTCAAGTCAAGGTCAAGTCAAGGTCAAGTCAAGGTCAAGTCAAGGTTGAGTCAAGGTCAAGTCAAGGTCAAGTTAAAGTCAAGTTAAGGTCAAGTCAAGGTCGAGTCAAGGTCAAGTCAAGGTCCAGTGAAGGTCCAGTGAAGGTCAAGTCAAGGTCAAGTCAAGGTCAAGTCAAGGTCAAGTGAAGGTCAAGTCAAGTGTAATATATTATTATTATTATTGTTATTATTATTATTATTATTACTATTATTATTTTTGTTATTATTATTTTTGTTACTAAGTTGCAACTTATGTCCGTCACTGTAATACCCTTGTTCTAATTAAATTTCTCCTAATAACTTTCACTCAATTGGAATAATGTAGCGATAAAATATGAAATTTGTAGTTTTAAGGAAACCGTTATTTTAGTATATAAGCACTTGATTTTGAAAATAAAGCAATCACTTTTTCCAAGCCTTAAATCGGCTTTTTCTTTCATCTTTTGAGAAGGCATTCATCTGCCTAAAAACAACTTAGCTTTTTTGCCAGTGGCGTTAAAAGACGCCGGCGAACCTTTAGGCAGGCAGAATTCGTTTTTAAAATTTTAAACACTCACACACATTACATGGCGATCCTGCCAGGAGGCGAAAGGCTTCCGAAAGAGAAAATAGCAGTTGCAAGCCACAACGCGGAAAAATCCATCCAGGACAGTACTGCCGGTCCCAAGGCAATAACATTGGACGAGTACAGACGGCGACAACAAAGCAAGTTGGAGAAAAAACTCACCGCAATACCAAAGGTGCAGAAGCCAAAGCACAGAAGAGGTGGTCAACTGGTGCGACTGAGGAGAAAAATAGCCGACATAAAAACCACTCTAAATTCAGATCCACCACCATCCTGGCAAAGAGCCTCAGAATTGTGGCTACAACTAGCAGCTTTAGAAAATGCGATCGATCAGCGCCGTCACAAAAAGAAATAAAACTTTTATACATGTATTTTTAATTTTTTTATTTGAATGAAATTTTTTTATACATACAATTTATAAAAAAAAAAAAAAACACTTTTTTTTATTATTAAATAATGAAAAACTTTTAACACTTTGAATGTTATGAATTGTTTAAAACAAGAATAATAATGAAATAGAAAAGGAAAAGAAACAAATTTGACGAAAATCTATAAAATCCAATCTAGAAATGAAAAAAAAAAGAGAAAACTATATAAATATTGTCAAGAAGAAGAATTTACGAATAAAAGGCTAAAGAAAATATAAAAGAATAAAATTGGTGCTGCCAAGTCGAATTTGTGAGGGTTGTATAGAAAAGTACCAAAACCCTAAACTGTGGTGATACCAAGTTTATTTAAAGTTATCTACACAAGATAGTTAAGATTTATACTGTAATTGATTATTTTATCAAAATTTTGAAATTTTAAAGATATTTATGGAGGAAATTGAAGAATATATTATTGAATTAGAAAAATTAGAGTTGAATATAAAGAAAAGTAAAGGTAGAATTTACACCACTAGTTTTAAAACAGAGAAATTAAATCGGTTGGAGTACATAAAAGAGCGGTTTGATAAACTTATTCAAGATTTTACTGAGCAAGAAAATACCAAATCTCTAATATCCAACTTTAACGAGTTGTGGAGTAAGTTGTTGCCAAAAATAGAAAATTTGTCTGTTAGATCGGAAGAACTGGATGAGAATTTGATAGTTCAGATTAACAATAGCAATATGGCCCAGTTTGATATAAATGTTGTAGGCAAAAACCTGCAGATATTTAAAGGCACTTATGAGACTCTGGAAGATTTTTTGGTTCAGGCCGAGTTGTTGCATGATATGGTAAGGACTGAGGATAGTGAACTATTTGTTAAATATGTATATAATTTCAAGCTCACGGCAAGAGTTCGTAGTGTGTTAGGACGTTCGAATAGACCTCGTAATTTCGCTGATCTTAAGAAACTGTTAGTTGAGGCTTATCCGAACCCCAAAACTTTGCAACAAGTTTTGGCAGAGTTTGGTACAATAAAGCAAGGCAATTCGGACATTTCATCTTTCAGGGAGAAGATTGCGTTATTATCTGAGCAGCTGAGTAGTTTTGAGCTGAAGGCGATAGAGAATCCTAGTCAAGAGACGCGGTTTATAAAGTGAGTGAAAGCATGGCCTTGAACGTTTTTAGCAAGGGAGTTAATCAGGAGTACAGAAATGTGTTACTTGCAAGTACCCCGAAAACTTTCAATGAAGCGGTCGAAAAGTGCTTGACAGTGGAACAAAGTATGCGCAATGACAATAGTAGTATTTTCAGGGTTGGTCAACGGGCAGGTAATTTCAATTCCAATAGATTTGAACGTAATCGTAATGTTAACGATTACAGACGTGAGAATTCAACGTATGGCAACAATATTAGCAGAGGCAATGGTAGACAATTTAGTAGAGGCAACAACCGTACATACAGTAGTCCGAATTACCATCATGATCGAAGTAGTAACCATCATTTTAATAACAACGTACAGTACCGGAACTCTGTGAATAATAATGACAGAGATAATTATCAGATGTCAGGGCAAAGGGTTTATGCCGGAAACAGCAATGTTAGAGGAAATAGCAGAGGGAGTAATTTTAGGCGAAATTTCGATAGGCGGGGAAACTAAGTGGGCAGGATGACCGCAGTGGTTATCCGAGGCCAAAAATTTTCAGTCTTTCTGTAAATGCCAATAATGCAATAGGAATGAAATGTAAGGGAGTAAGAAGGAATTTAAGTTTCCTAATAGATACAGGGGCTGATATTTCCATTTGCAAAGTAAATGAAATAGAAGAAATAAACAGAAATAATATCGCCGCATTGAGTGGCATTACCTTGGACACCATTCAAAGTATTGGCACAGCTAATTTAGTTTTAAATTTTGATGGACTACACGCTAAACATCAGTTTCATATAGTTGAAAATGACTTCCCGATACCCACTGATGGAATTATAGGTAGGGACATACTGGAAAAGTTTAGATGTAAAATCGATTTTGAGTCGTATACAATAGTTTTTAACGTAGGTAATGATGAGTATGTTTTACCGATTAGCCATAAATGTGTTTACGACACGGATGTTTGCGTGCCACCACGTTCAGAATCTATTATACCAGTAAGAATTTTCACAGATAGAGAAAGTATAGTATTGAATAAAGAGGTAGCTCCGGGAGTTTTTGTAGCCAATAGCGTAATACCAGCGTCGGGTGCGCAACACGTTAAGATTTTAAATACAACCGATGAGGACGTCGTTTTAAAGGATTTATCGCAATTAGAAATAAAAAATTTGTCGGATTACACAGTATTTTCCTGTGGGAAGAGCACAACGGCAGGAAGTAGAGATCGTATGCGGAAAGTTTTAGAAGAGTTATGCATCGAATCTACGGATCCGATGGCACGAGATTCTTTAGTTTCCATAATTGCAGAGTATAGCGACATTTTTCATATTGATGGAGAAAAATTAACAGTGAACAATTTTTATACACAACACATAAATACAATAGATGATGCCCCGGTATACATAAAACCGTATAGATTGCCAGAGGCACAGATGAAAGAAATAAATGAGCAAGTAGATGGGTTACTAAGGGACGGAATAATAGAACCGTCAGTGAGTCCGTATAATTCACCGTTATTGGTAGTTCCGAAAAAATCCGCAAATGATAAAAAAAAGTGGCGATTGGTGGTAGACTTTCGTAAATTAAATGAGCGAATAATGAACGATAAATTTCCGTTGACAAGAATTGAGGATGTTTTAGACAGATTAGGAAGAGCTAAATATTTTTCCACGTTAGACATGACTAGCTCGTTTCACCAGATCAGTTTGGACAAAGAGTCTAGACCGTTAACTTCGTTTTCAACCAGGAATGGGCAATTTCAGTACACCAGATTGCCATTTGGTTTAAAAATTTCGTCTAATAGCTTTCAGAGAATGTTGACCATAGCGTTAAGCGGTTTAAGTGCGGAAGCGTTCCTATATGTCGATGACATCATAGTATTTGGTTGCAGTATTCAAAACCACCATGACAATTTGGTAAAGGTCTTTCAAAGATTAAGACAATATAACTTAAAACTGAATACGAGTAAATGTTGTTTTATGAAGAGAGAGGTAATATATTTAGGTCATCTCATTACGGATAAGGGGATAAGCACCGATCCAAATAAGCACAAAGTCATACAAAATTATCCAGTCCCCAAGAATGCTGATGAAGTTAGAAGGTTTATTGCTTTCTGCAATTATTATCGTCGTTTTGTCAAAAATTTTGCTCATATAGCAAGAAACTTAAATCTTTTATTGAAAAAGAATAAACCGTTTTTATGGGATTCAGATTGCCAGAAATCATTTGAGACCCTAAAAGCAAAGTTAATTAGTCCACCAATTTTGCAATATCCTGACTTTGGAAAACCTTTTGTATTGACTACAGATGCTTCCAATTATGCGCTTGGAGCTGTATTATCCCAGGGTGAGATTGGTTCAGACTTACCTATTTCTTTTGCGAGCAAAACGTTAGCAAAACATGATATGAATAAATCCGTTATAGAAAAAGAACTTTTGGCTATTCACTGGGCTATAAATTTCTTTCGTCCGTATCTCTATGGTAGAAAATTTTATGTGGTGACCGACCACAGGCCACTCGTTTCATTGTTTTCACATACTAATCCGTCCTCTAAAATGACCCGAATTAGATTGGATCTTTGCGAGTATGATTTTGAAATATTATTCAAAAAGGGTAAGATGAACACGAATGCGGACGCGCTATCCAGAGTAGTTATAGACAGCGATACACTGAAATCGATAATTCCCACGGATAAGGGACAAGAACAAAAGAAGATATTGGCCATAACACGTGGAATGAGAAACAAATCGAATATACGCACTAGCAACGAGAAAGGGAAGGAAATTTCGGGTAGAAAGACTGATCACCTTTTTACATGGGAATGTACTTCGATCTCTGATGTCAAAAATTTAAGAAAGTTGCGATTTGAAATGTGTAACAATGTAGCAGAACCACAGATTCAGATATCTGGTTTAGAGGTAGTAATAAGGTGCCGTGATAATCTAAGGTGCACACAGATGTCCTTGGAGAAACTTGTACCGCAGATGCTATCCCTAGGTATAGAAGAGTTAGCGTTAAGTAGTAGTGACAGTGTATTTGAACATGTGTCGGTGGGGGAATTTAAGAATATGTATAACGGGCTAGAGACAGCAGATAGTAAACGTGTGAAGATTTTAATTTATAATGAACCTGAACGTATACAGGATGTAGATTCGCAAAATAGGTTAATAAGGGAATATCACAATTCGAATATAGGAGGCCATTTGGGCATCAGGAAGACATTAATGCGGTTGAAGCAAAAATACATATGGAAAGGCATGACCCAAATGGTCAAAAGGCATATATTGGGGTGTGAAGATTGCAAAATTAATAAACAGACAAGGCATACAAAGGAGAGATTAACCGTCACGGATACACCAGCGAATGGCTTTGAAATTGTATCAATTGACACTGTAGGCCCACTCAGGTACTCTAATGGGTACAGATATATATTGACAATGCAAGATGAATTGACGAAGTATGTCATAGCTTGCCCTATTGAGTCGAAGGATGCAAGAAGGGTTGCAAAGGCTTTAGTAGAGAATTTAATTTTGGTGTACGGTAGCTTCAGAAAACTTAAGACTGATAGAGGTACTGAATTCACTAATGAGCTCATGTCGGAAGTATGCAAGTTATTGAGAATACAGCAAATCTTTAGCACACCTTACCATCATGAAACTCTTGGTTCAATAGAGAGAAACCACAGAGTACTCAATGAATTTCTGTTGAATTTTTGCAAAAATGAACAATGGGACCAGTGGATCCCATATTTCTGCTTTGCGTACAACACAACACCACACGTAGATACAAACTACACCCCATATGAGCTGATATTCGGTAGGTTACCAAATCTACCAAATGATGAACTATCAAATTCCAACCCGATTTATAATGTAGATAATTACTCGCAAGAATTAAAGGCCAGATTACAATTTTCCTTACAAAGTGCTAAGGACTTAATGCAAATTGCAAAGAAAAGACGCGTTGAGCAATCTACGAAAGTCAACCCGTTAAAGTTGAGAACAGGAGATATGGTATTGGTACGAAATTTCAATAGAAAAAAATATCAACCACCGTATCGTGGTCCTTTCAAAGTAATACGAACAAATGGCGTAAACTCTACCATAGATTTAGGAAATATAGTTAAGGAATTTCATAATAATAATTTGAAGAAATATTGAATTGTAATGATAGTTTAAGAAAATAGTAACAATAACTTAGGTGATAATGGTTTAACAAAAAAAAAAAAAAAAAAAAAAAAAAAAAAAAAAAAAAAAAAAAAAAAAAAAAATTTTTAACTTAACATTGTAAAAATTTTTTTTTCTCTTAAGGGGTAGGGTGTAATATATTATTATTATTATTGTTATTATTATTATTATTATTACTATTATTATTTTTGTTATTATTATTTTTGTTACTAAGTTGCAACTTATGTCCGTCACTGTAATACCCTTGTTCTAATTAAATTTCTCCTAATAACTTTCACTCAATTGGAATAATGTAGCGATAAAATATGAAATTTGTAGTTTTAAGGAAACCGTTATTTTAGTATATAAGCACTTGATTTTGAAAATAAAGCAATCACTTTTTCCAAGCCTTAAATCGGCTTTTTCTTTCATCTTTTGAGAAGGCATTCATCTGCCTAAAAACAACTTAGCTTTTTTGCCAGTGGCGTTAAAAGACGCCGGCGAACCTTTAGGCAGGCAGAATTCGTTTTTAAAATTTTAAACACTCACACACATTACACAAGGTCAAGTCAAGGGCAAGTCAAGGTCATGCCAAGGTCAAGTCAAGGTCAAGTCAAGGTCAAGGTCAAGTCAAGGGAAAGTCAAGGTCAAGCTCAAGTCAAGGTCAAGTCAAGGTCAAGTCAAGGTCAAGTGAAGGTCAAGTCAAGGTCATGCCAAGGTCAAGTCAAGGTCATGCCAAGGTCATGTCAAAGTCAAGTCAAGGTCAAGTCAAGGTCAAGTCAAGGTCAAGTGAAGGTCAAGTCAAGGTCAAGTCAAGGTCAAGTCAAGGTCAAGTCAAGGTCAAGTCAAGGTCAAGTCAAAGTCATGTCAAGGTCAAGTCAAGGTCAAGTCAAGGTCAAGTCAAGGTCATGTCAAGGTCAAGTCAAGGTCAAGTCAAGGTCAAGTCAAGGTCAAGTCAAGGTCATGTCAAGGTCATGTCAAGGTCAAGTCAAGGTCAAGTCAAGGTCATGTCAAGGTCAAGTTAAGGACAAGTCAAGGTCAAGGCAAGGTCAAGTCAAGGTCAAGTCAAGGTCATGTCAAAGTCAAGTCAGGGTCAAATCAAGGTCAAGTCAAGCTCATGTCAAGGTCGAGTCAAGGTCAAGTCAAGTCAAGGGCAAGTCAAGTTCATGTCAAGGTCGAGTCAAGGTCAAGTCAAGTCAAGGTCAAGTCAAGGTCAAGTCAAGGTCAAGTCAAGGTCAAGTCAGGGTCAAGTCAAGGTCATGTCAAGGTCAAGTCAAGGTCAAGTCAAGTTCGAGTCAAGGTCATGTCAAGGTCAAGTCAAGGTCAAGTCAAGATCAAGTCAAGGTCAAGCCAAGGTCATGTCAAGGTCAAGTCAAGGTCAAGTGAAGGTCATGTCAAGGTCAAGTCAGGTTCAAGTCAAGGTCAAGTCAAGGTCGAGTCAAGGTCAAGTCAAGGTCAAGTCAAGGTCATGTCAAGGTCATGTCAAGGTCAAGTCAAGGTCAGGTCAAGGTCAAGTCAAGGTCAAGTCAAGGTCAAGTCAAGGTCAAGTCAAGATCATGTCAAGGTCAAGTCAAGGTCAAGTCAAGGTCAAGTCAAGGTCAAGTCAAGATCAAGTCAAGGTCAAGCCAAGGTCATGTCAAGGTCAAGTCAAGGTCAAGTGAAGGTCATGTCAAGGTCAAGTCAAGGTCAAGTCAAGGTCGAGTCAAGGTCCAGTGAAGGTCAAGTCAAGGTCAAGTCAAGGTCGAGTCAAGGTCAAGTCAAGGTCAAGTCAAGGTCATGTCAAGGTCAAGTCAAGGTCAAGTCAAGGTCAAGTCAAGATCATGTCAAGGTCAAGTCAAGGTCAAGTCAAGGTCAAGTCAAGGTAAAGTCAAGGTTATGTCAAGGTCAAGTCAAGGGCATGTCAAGGTCGAGTCAAGGTCAACTCAAGGTCATGTCAAGGTCGAGTCAAGGTCAAGTCAAGGTTAAGTCAAGGTCAAGTCAAGGTCAAGTCAAGGTCATGTCAAGGTCAAGTCAAGGTCAAGTGAAGGTCAAGTCAAGGTCAAGTCAAGGTCAAGTCAAGGTCATGTCAAGGCCAAGGTCAAGTCAAGTCAAGGTCAAGTCAAGGTCAAGTCAAGGTCCAGTGAAGGTCAAGTCAAGGTCAAGTCAAGGTCAAGTCAAGGTCAAGTCAAGGTCAAGTCAAGGTCGAGTCAAGGTCCAGTGAAGGTCAAGTCAAGGTCAAGTCAAGGTCGAGTCAAGGTCAAGGTCAAGTCAAGGTCAAGTCAAGGTCATGTCAAGGTCAAGTCAAGGGCATGTCAAGGTCGAGTCAAGGTCAAGTCAAGGTCAAGTCAAGGTTATGTCAAGGTCAAGTCAAGGTCGAGTCAAGGTCAAGTCAAGGTCAAGTCAAGGTCAAGTCAAGGTCAAGTCAAGGTCATGTCAAGGTCGAGTCAAGGTCAAGTCAAGGTTAAGTCAAGGTCAAGTCAAGGTCAAGTCAAGGTCAAGTCAAGGTCAAGTCAAGGTCAAGGCAAGGTCAAGTCAAGGTCAAGTGAAGGTCAAGTCAAGGTCAAGTCAAGGTCAAGTCAAGGTCAAGTCAAGGTCAAGTCAAGGTCATGTCAAGGCCAAGGTCAAGTCAAGTCAAGGTCAAGTCAAGGTCAAGTCAAGGTCATGTCAAGGTCAAGTCAAGGTCAAGTCAAGGTCAAGGCAAGGTCAAGTCAAGGTCATGTCAAGGTCAAGTCAAGGTCAAGTCAAGGTCAAGTCAAAGTCAAGTCAAGGTCAAGTCAAGGTCAAGTCAAGGTCAAGTCAAGGTCATGTCAAGGTCAAGTCAAGGTCATGTCAAGGTCGAGTCAAGGTCAAGTCAAGGTCAAGTCAAGGTCAAGTCAAGGTCATGTCAAGGTCAAGTCAAGGGCATGTCAAGGTCAAGTCAAGGTCAAGTCAAGGTCAAGTCAAGGTCATGTCAAGGTCGAGTCAAGGTCGAGTCAAGGTCAAGTCAAGGTCAAGTCAAGGTCAAGTCAAGGTCAAGTCAAAGTCAAGTCAAGGTCAAGTCAAGGTCAAGTCAAGGTCAAGTCAAAGTCAAGTCAAGGTCAAGTCAAGGTCAAGTCAAGGTCATGTCAAGGCCAAGGTCAAGTCAAGTCAAGGTCAAGTCAAGGTCAAGTCAAGGTCATGTCAAGGTCATGTCAAGGTCAAGTCAAGGTCATGTCAAGGTCGAGTCAAGGTCAAGTCAAGGTTAAGTCAAGGTCAAGTCAAGGTCAAGTCAAGGTCAAGTCAAGGTCAAGTCAAGGTCAAGGCAAGGTCAAGTCAAGGTCAAGTCAAGGTCATGTCAAGGCCAAGGTCAAGTCAAGTCAAGGTCAAGTCAAGGTCAAGTCAAGGTCATGTCAAGGTCGAGTCAAGGTCAAGTCAAGGTCAAGTCAAGGTCAAGTCAAGGTCATGTCAAGGTCAAGTCAAGGGCATGTCAAGGTCAAGTCAAGGTCAAGTCAAGGTCAAGTCAAGGTCATGTCAAGGTCGAGTCAAGGTCGAGTCAAGGTCATGTCAAGGTCAAGTCAAGGTCAAGTCAAGGTCAAGTCAAAGTCAAGTCAAGGTCAAGTCAAGGTCAAGTCAAGGTCAAGTCAAGGTCATGTCAAGGTCAAGTCAAGGTCATGTCAAGGTCAAGTCAAGGTCAAGTCAAGGTCATGTCAAGGTCGAGTCAAGGTCAAGTCAAGGTTAAGTCAAGGTCAAGTCAAGGTTAAGTCAAGGTCAAGTCAAGGTCAAGTCAAGGTCAAGTCAAGGTCAAGTCAAGGTCAAGGCAAGGTCAAGTCAAGGTCAAGTCAAGGTCAAGTCAAGGTCAAGTCAAGGTCAAGTCAAGGTCATGTCAAGGCCAAGGTCAAGTCAAGTCAAGGTCAAGTCAAGGTCAAGTCAAGGTCATGTCAAGGTCAAGTCAAGGTCAAGTCAAGGTCGAGTCAAGGTCCAGTGAAGGTCAAGTCAAGGTCAAGTCAAGGTCGAGTCAAGGTCAAGGTCAAGTCAAGGTCAAGTCAAGGTCATGTCAAGGTCAAGTCAAGGGCATGTCAAGGTCGAGTCAAGGTCAAGTCAAGGTCAAGTCAAGGTTATGTCAAGGTCAAGTCAAGGTCGAGTCAAGGTCAAGTCAAGGTCAAGTCAAGGTCAAGTCAAGGTCAAGTCAAGGTCAAGTCAAGGTCAAGTCAAGGTCAAGTCAAGGTCAAGTCAAGGTCAAGTCAAGGTCAAGTCAAGGTCAAGTCAAGGTCATGTCAAGGTCAAGTCAAGGTCAAGTCAAGGGCATGTCAAGGTCGAGTCATGGTCAAGTCAAGGTCAAGTCAAGGTTATGTCAAGGTCAAGTCAAGGTCGAGTCAAGGTCGAGTCAAGGTCAAGTCAAGGTCAAGTCAAGGTCAAGTCAAGGTCATGTCAAGGTCAAGTCAAGGTCAAGTCAAGGTCAAGTTAAGGTAAAGTCAAGGTCAAGTCAAGGTCAAGTCAAGGTCAAGTCTAGGTCAAGTCAAAGTCAAGTCAAGGTCAAGTCAAGGTCAAGTCAAGGTCAAGTCAAGGGCAAGTCAAGGTCATGCCAAGGTCAAGTCAAGGTCAAGGTCAAGTCAAGGGAAAGTCAAGGTCAAGCTCAAGTCAAGGTCAAGTCAAGGTCAAGTCAAGGTCATGTCAAGGTCAAGTCAAGGTCAAGTCAGGGTCAAGTCAAGGTCAAGTCAAGGTCAAGTCAAGGTTGAGTCAAGGTCAAGTCAAGGTCAAGTTAAGGTCAAGTTAAGGTCAAGTCAAGGTCGAGTCAAGGTCAAGTCAAGGTCCAGTGAAGGTCCAGTGAAGGTCAAGTCAAGGTCAAGTCAAGGTCAAGTCAAGGTCAAGTGAAGGTCAAGTCAAGGTCAAGTCAAGGTCAAGTCAAGGGCAAGTCAAGGTCATGCCAAGGTCAAGTCAAGGTCAAGTCAAGGTCAAGGTCAAGTCAAGGGAAAGTCAAGGTCAAGCTCAAGTCAAGGTCAAGTCAAGGTCAAGTCAAGGTCAAGTGAAGGTCAAGTCAAGGTCATGCCAAGGTCAAGTCAAGGTCATGCCAAGGTCATGTCAAAGTCAAGTCAAGGTCAAGTCAAGGTCAAGTCAAGGTCAAGTCAAGGTCGAGTCAAGGTCCAGTCAAGGCCCAGTGAAGGTCAAGTCAAGGTCAAGTGAAGATCATGTCAAGGTCAAGTCAAGGTCAAGTCAAGGTCAAGTCAAGGTTAAGTCAAGGTCAAGTCAAGGTCACGTCAAGGTCAAGTCAAGGTCAAGTCAAGGTCATGCCAAGGTCAAGTCAAGGTCATGCCAAGGTCATGTCAAAGTCAAGTCAA
Organism: Sturmia bella; assembly: GCA_963662145.1. Taxonomy (NCBI): domain Eukaryota; kingdom Metazoa; phylum Arthropoda; class Insecta; order Diptera; family Tachinidae; genus Sturmia; species Sturmia bella. The sequence continues at coordinate 82,244,564 of OY759168.1, read as the reverse complement.
GGTCAAGTCAAGGTCAAGTCAAGGTCAAGTCAAGGTCATGTCAAGGTCAAGTCAGGGTCAAGTCAAGGTCAAGTCAAGCTCATGTCAAGGTCGAGTCAAGGTCAAGGTCAAGTCAAGTCAAGGTCAAGTCAAGGTCAAGTCAATCTCATGTCAAGGTCGAGTCAAGGTCAAGTCAAGGTCAAGTCAAGGTCAAGTCAAGGTCAAGTCAAGGTCAAGTCAAGGTCAAGTCAAGGCCAAGTGAGGGTCAAGTCAAGGTCAAGTCAAGGTCAAGTCAAGGTCAAGTCATGGTCAAGTCAAGGTCATGTAAAGGTCAAGTCAAGGTCAAGTCAAGGTCAAGTCAAGGTCGAGTCAAGGTCATGTCAAGGTCAACTCAAGGTCAACTCAAGGTCAACTCAAGGTCGAGTCAAGGTCAAGCCAAGGTCAAGTCAAGGTCAAGTAGGGGTCAAGTCAAGGTCAAGTGAAGGTCAAGTCGAGGTCAAGTCAAGGTCAAGTCAAGGTCATGTCAAGGTCATGTCAAGGTCAAGTCAAGGTCAAGTCAAGGTCAAGTGAAGGTCAAGTCAAGGTCAAGTCAAGGTCATATCAAGGTCATGTCAAGGTCAACGTCAAGTCAAGGTCAAGTGAAGGTCAAGTCAAGGTCAAGTCAAGGTCAAGTCAAGGTCAAGTCAAGGTCAAGTCAAGGTCAAGTCAAAGTCATGTCAAGGTCAAGTCAAGGTCAAGTCAAGGTCATGTCAAGGTCAAGTCAAGGTCAAGTCAAGGTCAAGTCAAGGTCAAGTCAAGGTCATGTCAAGGTCATGTCAAGGTCAAGTCAAGGTCAAGTCAAGGTCATGTCGAGGTCAAGTTAAGGACAAGTCAAGGTCAAGGCAAGGTCAAGTCAAGGTCAAGTCAAGCTCATGTCAAGGTCGAGTCAAGGTCAAGTCAAGTCAAGGGCAAGTCAAGTTCATGTCAAGGTCGAGTCAAGGTCAAGTCAAGCCAAGTCAAGGTCAAGTCAAGGTCAAGTCAAGGTCAAGTCAAGGTCAAGTCAAGGTCAAGTCAAGCTCATGTCAAGGTCAAGTCAAGGTCATGCCAAGGTCATGTCAAAGTCAAGTCAAGGTCATGTCGAGGTCAAGTTAAGGACAAGTCAAGGTCATGTCAAAGTCAAGTCAGGGTCAAATCAAGGTCAAGTCAAGCTCATGTCAAGGTCGAGTCAAGGTCAAGTCAAGTCAAGGTCAAGTAGGGGTCAAGTCAAGGTCAAGTGAAGGTCAAGTCAAGGTCAAGTCAAGGTCAAGTCAAGGTCAAGTCAAGGTCATGTCAAGGTCAAGTCAAGGTCAAGTCAAGGTCAAGTCAAGGTCAAGTCAAGGTCATGTCAAGGTCATGTCAAGGTCAAGTCAAGGTCAAGTCAAGGTCATGTCGAGGTCAAGTTAAGGACAAGTCAAGGTCAAGGCAAGGTCAAGTCAAGGTCAAGTCAAGCTCATGTCAAGGTCGAGTCAAGGTCAAGTCAAGTCAAGGGCAAGTCAAGTTCATGTCAAGGTCGAGTCAAGGTCAAGTCAAGCCAAGTCAAGGTCAAGTCAAGGTCAAGTCAAGGTCAAGTCAAGGTCAAGTGAAGGTCAAGTCAAGGTCATGCCAAGGTCAAGTCAAGGTCATGCCAAGGTCATGTCAAAGTCAAGTCAAGGTCATGTCGAGGTCAAGTTAAGGACAAGTCAAGGTCAAGGCAAGGTCAAGTCAAGGTCAAGTCAAGCTCATGTCAAGGTCGAGTCAAGGTCAAGTCAAGTCAAGGGCAAGTCAAGTTCATGTCAAGGTCGAGTCAAGGTCAAGTCAAGCCAAGTCAAGGTCAAGTCAAGGTCAAGTCAAGGTCAAGTCAAGGTCAAGTGAAGGTCAAGTCAAGGTCATGCCAAGGTCAAGTCAAGGTCATGCCAAGGTCATGTCAAAGTCAAGTCAAGGTCATGTCGAGGTCAAGTGAAGGTCAAGTCAAGGTCAAGTCAAGGTCAAGTCAAGGTCAAGTCAAGGTCAAGTCAAAGTCATGTCAAGGTCAAGTCAAGGTCAAGTCAAGCCAAGTCAAGGTCAAGTCAAGGTCAAGTCAAGGTCAAGTCAAGGTCAAGTGAAGGTCAAGTCAAGGTCATGTCAAGGTCATGTCAAGGTCAAGTCAAGGTCAAGTCAAGGTCATGTCGAGGTCAAGTTAAGGACAAGTCAAGGTCAAGGCAAGGTCAAGTCAAGGTCAAGTCAAGCTCATGTCAAGGTCGAGTCAAGGTCAAGTCAAGTCAAGGGCAAGTCAAGTTCATGTCAAGGTCGAGTCAAGGTCAAGTCAAGCCAAGTCAAGGTCAAGTCAAGGTCAAGTCAAGGTCAAGTCAAGGTCAAGTGAAGGTCAAGTCAAGGTCATGCCAAGGTCAAGTCAAGGTCATGCCAAGGTCATGTCAAAGTCAAGTCAAGGTCATGTCGAGGTCAAGTGAAGGTCAAGTCAAGGTCAAGTCAAGGTCAAGTCAAGGTCAAGTCAAGGTCAAGTCAAAGTCATGTCAAGGTCAAGTCAAGGTCAAGTCAAGGTCATGTCAAGGTCAAGTCAAGGTCAAGTCAAGGTCAAGTCAAGGTCAAGTCAAGGTCATGTCAAGGTCATGTCAAGGTCAAGTCAAGGTCAAGTCAAGGTCATGTCGAGGTCAAGTTAAGGACAAGTCAAGGTCAAGGCAAGGTCAAGTCAAGGTCAAGTCAAGCTCATGTCAAGGTCGAGTCAAGGTCAAGTCAAGTCAAGGGCAAGTCAAGTTCATGTCAAGGTCGAGTCAAGGTCAAGTCAAGCCAAGTCAAGGTCAAGTCAAGGTCAAGTCAAGGTCAAGTCAAGGTCAAGTCAAGGTCAAGTGAAGGTCAAGTCAAGGTCATGCCAAGGTCAAGTCAAGGTCATGCCAAGGTCATGTCAAAGTCAAGTCAAGGTCATGTCGAGGTCAAGTTAAGGACAAGTCAAGGTCATGTCAAAGTCAAGTCAGGGTCAAATCAAGGTCAAGTCAAGCTCATGTCAAGGTCGAGTCAAGGTCAAGTCAAGTCAAGGGCAAGTCAAGTTCATGTCAAGGTCGAGTCAAGGTCAAGTCAAGCCAAGTCAAGGTCAAGTCAAGGTCAAGTCAAGGTCAAGTCAAGGTCAAGTCAAGGTCAAGTCAAGCTCATGTCAAGGTCATGTCAAGGTCAATTCAAGGTCATGTCAAGGTCAAGTCAAGGTCAAGTCAAGGTCGAGTCAAGGTCAAGTCAAGGTCAAGTCAAGGTCGAGTCAAGGTCAAGTCAAGGTCAAGTCAGGGTCATGTCAAGGTCAAGTCAAGGTCAGGTCAAGGTCACGTCAAGGTCAAGTCAAGGTCAAGTCAAGGTCATGTCAAGGTCATGTCAAGGTCATGTCAAGGTCAAGCCAAGGTCGAGTCAAGGTCAAGTCAACGTCAAGAGCAAGTCAAGTTCATGTCAAGGTCGAGTCAAGGTCAAGTCAAGCCAAGTCAAGGTCAAGTCAAGGTCGAGTCAAGGTCATGTCAAGGTCAAGTCAAGGTCAAGTCAAGATCAAGTCAAGGTCAAGCCAAGGTCATGTCAAGGTCAAGTCAAGGTCAAGTGAAGGTCATGTCAAGGTCAAGTCAGGTTCAAGTCAAGGTCAAGTCAAGGTCGAGTCAAGGTCAAGTCAAGGTCAAGTCAGGGTCATGTCAAGGTCAGGTCAAGGTCAAGTCAAGGTCGAGTCAAGGTCAAGTCAAGGTCAAGTCAAGGTCCAGTGAAGGTCAAGTCAAGGTCAAGTCAAGGTCATGTCAAGGTCATGTCAAGGTCATGTCAAGGTCAAGTCAAGGTCAAGTCAGGGTCAAGTCATGGTCATGTCAAGGTCAAGTCAAGGTCAAGTCAAGGTCGAGTCAAGATCATGTCAAGGTCAAGTCAAGGTCAAGTCAAGATCAAGTCAAGGTCAAGTCAAGGTCATGTCAAGGTCAAGTCAAGGTCAAGTGAAGGTCATGTCAAGGTCAAGGTCAAGTCAGGTTCAAGTCAAGGTCAAGTCAAGGTCAAGTCAAGGTCAGGTCAAGGTCACGTCAAGGTCAAGTCAAGGTCAAGTCAAGGTCATGTCAAGGTCATGTCAAGGTCAAGCCAAGGTCGAGTCAAGGTCAAGTCAACGTCAAGTGAAGGTCAAGTCAAGGTCAAGTCAAGGTAAAGTCAAGGTCAAGTCAAGGTCATGTCAAGGTCAACTCAAGGTCAAGTCAAGGTCATGTCAAGGTCAAGTCAAGGACAAGTCAAGGTAAAGTCAAGGTCAAGTCAAGGTCATGTCAAGGTCATGTCAAGGTCAACTCAAGGTCAAGTCAAGGTCATGTCAAGGTCAAGTCAAGGACAATTCAAGGTCAAGTCAAGGTCAAGTCAAGGTCAAGTCAAATTCATGTCAAGGTCAAGTCAAGGTCAAGTCAAGGTCAAGTCAAGGTCAAGTCAAGGTCAAGTCAAAGTCATGTCAAGGTCAAGTCAAGGTCAAGTCAAGGTCATGTCAAGGTCAAGTCAAGGTCAAGTCAAGGTAAAGTCAAGGTCATGTCAAGGTCATGTCAAGGTCAAGTCAAGGGCATGTCAAGGTCGAGTCAAGGTCAAGTCAAGGTCAAGTCAAGGTCATGTCAAGGTCGAGTCAAGGTCGAGTCAAGGTCAAGTCAAGGTCAAGTCAAGGTTGAGTCAAGGTCGAGTCAAGGTCAAGTCAAGGTCCAGTGAAGGTCCAGTGAAGGTCAAGTCAAGGTCAAGTCAAGGTCAAGTCAAGGTCAAGTGAAGGTCAAGTCAAGGTCAAGTCAAGGTCAAGTCAAGGGCAAGTCAAGGTCATGCCAAGGTCAAGTCAAGGTCAAGTCAAGGTCAAGTCAAGGGCAAGTCAAGGTCATGCCAAGGTCAAGTCAAGGTCAAGTCAAGGTCAAGTCAAGGGAAAGTCAAGGTCAAGCTCAAGTCAAGGTCAAGTCAAGGTCAAGTCAAGGTCAAGTCAAGGTCAAGTCAAGGTCAAGTCAAGGTCAAGTCAAGGTTGAGTCAAGGTCAAGTCAAGGTCAAGTCAAGGTCAAGTTAAGGTCAAGTCAAGGTCGAGTCAAGGTCAAGTCAAGGTCCAGTGAAGGTTCAGTGAAGGTCAAGTCAAGGTCAAGTCAAGGCAAGTGAAGGTCAAGTCAAGGTCAAGGTCAAGGTCAAGTCAAGGGAAAGTCAAGGTCAAGCTCAAGTCAAGGTCAAGTCAAGGTCAAGTCAAGGTCAAGTGAAGGTCAAGTCAAGGTCAAGTCAGGGTCAAGTCAAGGTCATGTCAAGGTCAAGTCAAGGTCAAGTCAAGGTCGAGTCAAGATCATGTCAAGGTCAAGTCAAGGTCAAGTCAAGATCAAGTCAAGGTCATGTCAAGGTCAAGTCAAGGTCAAGTGAAGGTCATGTCAAGGTCAAGGTCAAGTCAGGTTCAAGTCAAGGTCAAGTCAAGGTCAGGTCAAGGTCACGTCAAGGTCAAGTCAAGGTCAAGTCAAGGTCATGTCAAGGTCATGTCAAGGTCAAGCCAAGGTCGAGTCAAGGTCAAGTCAAGGTCAAGTGAAGGTCAAGTCAAGGTCAAGTCAAGGTCATGTCAAGGTCAACTCAAGGTCAAGTCAAGGTCATGTCAAGGTCAAGTCAAGGACAAGTCAAGGTCAAGTTAAGGTCAAGTCAAGGTCGAGTCAAGGTCAAGTCAAGGTCCAGTGAAGGTCCAGTGAAGGTCAAGTCAAGGTCAAGTCAAGGTCAAGTCAAGGTCAAGTGAAGGTCAAGTCAAGGTCAAGGTCAAGGTCAAGTCAAGGGAAAGTCAAGGTCAAGCTCAAGTCAAGGTCAAGTCAAGGTCAAGTCAAGGTCAAGTCAAGGTCAAGTGAAGGTCAAGTCAAGGTCAAGTCAGGGTCAAGTCAAGGTCATGTCAAGGTCAAGTCAAGGTCAAGTCAAGGTCAAGTCAAGGTCAAGTCAAGGTCATGTCAAGGTCAAGTCAAGGTCAAGTCAAGGTCATGTCAAGGTCAAGTCAAGGTCAAGTCAAGGTCAAGTGAAGGTCAAGTCAAGGTCAAGTCAGGGTCAAGTCAAGGTCATGTCAAGGTCAAGTCAAGGTCAAGTCAAGGTCAAGTCAAGGTCAAGTCAAGGTCATGTCAAGGTCGAGTCAAGGTCGAGTCAAGGTCGAGTCAAGGTCAAGTCAAGGTCAAGTCAAGGTCAAGTCAAGGTCATGTCAAGGTCAAGTCAAGGTCAAGTCAAGGTCAAGTCAAGGTCAAGTTAAGGTAAAGACAAGGTCAAGTCAAGGTCAAGTCTAGGTCAAGTCAAAGTCAAGTCAAGGTCAAGTCAAGGTCAAGTCAAGGTCAAGTCAAGGTCATGTCAAGGTCAAGTCAAGGTCATGTCAAGGTCAAGTCAAGGTCAAGTCAAGGTCAAGTCAAGGTCAAGTCAAGGTTGAGTCAAGGTCAAGTCAAGGTCAAGTCAAGGTCAAGTAAAGGTCAAGTCAAGGTCGAGTCAAGGTCAAGTCAAGGTCCAGTGAAGGTCCAGTGAAGGTCAAGTCAAGGTCAAGTCAAGGTCAAGTCAAGGTCAAGTGAAGGTCAAGTCAAGGTCAAGTCAAGGTCAAGTCAAGGGCAAGTCAAGGTCATGCCAAGGTCAAGTCAAGGGAAAGTCAAGGTCAAGCTCAAGTCAAGGTCAAGTCAAGGTCAAGTCAAGGTCAAGTCAAGGTCAAGTGAAGGTCAAGTCAAGGTCATGCCAAGGTCAAGTCAAGGTCATGCCAAGGTCATGTCAAAGTCAAGTCAAGGTCAAGTCAAGGTCAAGTCAAGGTCAAGTCAAGGTCGAGTCAAGGTCCAGTCAAGGCCCAGTGAAGGTCAAGTCAAGGTCAAGTGAAGATCATGTCAAGGTCAAGTCAAGGTCAAGTCAAGGTCAAGTCAAGGTTAAGTCAAGGTCAAGTCAAGGTCACGTCAAGGTCAAGTCAAGGTCAAGTCAAGGTCAAGTGAGGGTAAAGTCAAGGTCAAGTCAAGGTCAAGTCAAGGTCAAGTCAAGGTCAAGTGAAGGTCAAGTCAAGGTCATGCCAAGGTCAAGTCAAGGTCATGCCAAGGTCATGTCAAAGTCAAGTCAAGGTCAAGTCAAGGTCAAGTCAAGGTAATGTCAAGGTCAAGTCAGGGTCAAGTCAAGGTCAAGTCAAGGTCAAGTCAAGCTCATGTCAAGGTCGAGTCAAGGTCAAGTCAAGTCAAGGTCAAGTCAAGGTCAAGTTAATCTCATGTCAAGGTCGAGTCAAGGTCAAGTCAAGTCAAGGTCAAGTCAAGGTCAAGTCAAGGCCAAGTGAGGGTCAAGTCAAGCTCAAGTCAAGGTCAAGTCATGGTCAAGTCAAGGTCATGTAAAGGTCAAGTCAAGGTCAAGTCAAGGTCAAGTCAAGGTCGAGTCAAGGTCATGTCAAGGTCAGGTCAAGGTCAACTCAAGGTCAACTCAAGGTCGAGTCAAGGTCAAGCCAAGGTCAAGTCAAGGTCAAGTAGGGGTCAAGTCAAGGTCAAGTGAAGGTCAAGTCAAGGTCAAGTCAAGGTCAAGTCAAGGTCAAGTCAAGGTCATGTCAAGGTCATGTCAAGGTCAAGTCAAGGTCAAGTCAAGGTCAAGTGAAGGTCAAGTCAAGGTCAAGTCAAGGTCATATCAAGGTCATGTCAAGGTCAACGTCAAGTCAAGGTCAAGTGAAGGTCAAGTCAAGGTCAAGTCAAGGTCAAGTCAAGGTCAAGTCAAGGTCAAGTCAAGGTCAAGTCAAGGTCAAGTCAAGGTCAAGTCAAAGTCATGTCAAGGTCAAGTCAAGGTCAAGGTCAAGTCAAGGTCAAGTCAAGGTCAAGTCAAGGTCATGTCAAGGTCATGTCAAGGTCAAGTCAAGGTCAAGTCAAGGTCATGTCAAGGTCAAGTTAAGGACAAGTCAAGGTCAAGGCAAGGTCAAGTCAAGGTCAAGTCAAGGTCAAGTCAAGGTCATGTCAAAGTCAAGTCAGGGTCAAATCAAGGTCAAGTCAAGCTCATGTCAAGGTCGAGTCAAGGTCAAGTCAAGTCAAGGGCAAGTCAAGTTCATGTCAAGGTCGAGTCAAGGTCAAGTCAAGCCAAGTCAAGGTCAAGTCAAGGTCAAGTCAAGGTCAAGTCAAGGTCAAGTCAAGGTCAAGTCAAGCTCATGTCAAGGTCATGTCAAGGTCAATTCAAGGTCATGTCAAGGTCAAGTCAAGGTCGAGTCAAGGTCAAGTCAAGGTCAAGTCAAGGTCAAGTCAAGGTCAAGTCAGGGTCAAGTCAAGGTCATGTCAAGGTCAAGTCAAGGTCAAGTCAAGGTCGAGTCAAGGTCATGTCAAGGTCAAGTCAAGGTCAAGTCAAGATCAAGTCAAGGTCAAGCCAAGGTCATGTCAAGGTCAAGTCAAGGTCAAGTGAAGGTCATGTCAAGGTCAAGTCAGGTTCAAGTCAAGGTCAAGTCAAGGTCAAGTCAAGGTCAAGTCAAGGTCAAGTCAAGGTCAAGTCAAGGTCAAGTCAAGGTCAAGTGAAGGTCAAGTCAAGGTCAAGTCAAGGTCAAGTCAAGGTCATGTCAAGGTCATGTCAAGGTCATGTCAAGGTCAAATCAAGGTCAAGTCAGGGTCAAGTCAAGGTCATGTCAAGGTCAAGTCAAGGTCGAGTCAAGATCATGTCAAGGTCAAGTCAAGGTCAAGTCAAGATCAAGTCAAGATCAAGTCAAGGTCATGTCAAGGTCAAGTCAAGGTCAAGTGAAGGTCATGTCAAGGTCAAGGTCAAGTCAGGTTCAAGTCAAGGTCAAGTCAAGGTCAAGTCAAGGTCAGGTCAAGGTCAAGTGAAGGTCATGTCAAGGTCAAGTCAGGTTCAAGTCAAGGTCAAGTCAAGGTCGAGTCAAGGTCAAGTCAAGGTCAAGTCAGGGTCATGTCAAGGTCAGGTCAAGGTCAAGTCAAGGTCGAGTCAAGGTCAAGTCAAGGTCAAGTCAAGGTCCAGTGAAGGTCATGTCAAGGTCATGTCAAGGTCATGTCAAGGTCAAGCCAAGGTCGAGTCAAGGTCAAGTCAACGTCAAGGGCAAGTCAAGTTCATGTCAAGGTCGAGTCAAGGTCAAGTCAAGGTCAAGTCAAGGTCAATTCAAGGTTGAGTCAAGGTCAAGTCAAGGTCACGTCAAGGTCAAGTCAAGGTCAAGTCAAGGTCATGTCAAGGTCATGTCAAGGTCAAGCCAAGGTCGAGTCAAGGTCAAGTCAACGTCAAGGGCAAGTCAAGTTCATGTCAGGGTCAAGTCAAGGTCAAGTCAAGGTCAAGTCAAGGTCAATTCAAGGTTGAGTCAAGGTCAAGTCAAGGTCACGTCAAGGTCAAGTCAAGGTCAAGTCAAGGTCATGTCAAGGTCATGTCAAGGTCATGTCAAGGTCAAGCCAAGGTCGAGTCAAGGTCAAGTCAACGTCAAGGGCAAGTCAAGTTCATGTCAAGGTCATGTCAAGGTCATGTCAAGGTCAAGCCAAGGTCGAGTCAAGGTCAAGTCAACGTCAAGGGCAAGTCAAGTTCATGTCAGGGTCAAGTCAAGGTCAAGTCAAGGTCAAGTCAAGGTCAATTCAAGGTTGAGTCAAGGTCAAGTCAAGGTCACGTCAAGGTCAAGTCAAGGTCAAGTCAAGGTCATGTCAAGGTCATGTCAAGGTCATGTCAAGGTCAAGCCAAGGTCGAGTCAAGGTCAAGTCAACGTCAAGGGCAAGTCAAGTTCATGTCAAGGTCGAGTCAAGGTCAAGTCAAGCCAAGTCAAGGTCAAGTCAAGGTCGAGTCAAGGTCATGTCAAGGTCAAGTCAAGGTCAAGTCAAGATCAAGTCAAGGTCAAGCCAAGGTCATGTCAAGGTCAAGTGAAGGTCATGTCAAGGTCAAGTCAGGTTCAAGTCAAGGTCAAGTCAAGGTCGAGTCAAGGTCAAGTCAAGGTCAAGTCAGGGTCATGTCAAGGTCAGGTCAAGGTCAAGTCAAGGTCGAGTCAAGGTCAAGTCAAGGTCAAGTCAAGGTCCAGTGAAGGTCAAGTCAAGGTCAAGTCAAGGTCATGTCAAGGTCATGTCAAGGTCATGTCAAGGTCAAGTCAAGGTCAAGTCAGGGTCAAGTCAAGGTCATGTCAAGGTCAAGTCAAGGTCAAGTCAAGGTCGAGTCAAGATCATGTCAAGGTCAAGTCAAGGTCAAGTCAAGATCAAGTCAAGGTCAAGTCAAGGTCATGTCAAGGTCAAGTCAAGGTCAAGTGAAGGTCATGTCAAGGTCAAGGTCAAGTCAGGTTCAAGTCAAGGTCAAGTCAAGGTCAAGTCAAGGTCAGGTCAAGGTCACGTCAAGGTCAAGTCAAGGTCAAGTCAAGGTCATGTCAAGGTCATGTCAAGGTCAAGCCAAGGTCGAGTCAAGGTCAAGTCAACGTCAAGTGAAGGTCAAGTCAAGGTCAAGTCAAGGTAAAGTCAAGGTCAAGTCAAGGTCATGTCAAGGTCAACTCAAGGTCAAGTCAAGGTCATGTCAAGGTCAAGTCAAGGACAAGTCAAGGTAAAGTCAAGGTCATGTCAAGGTCATGTCAAGGTCAACTCAAGGTCAAGTCAAGGTCATGTCAAGGTCAAGTCAAGGACAATTCAAGGTCAAGTCAAGGTCAAGTCAAGGTCAAGTCAAAGTCATGTCAAGGTCAAGTCAAGGTCAAGTCAAGGTCAAGTCAAGGTCAAGTCAAAGTCATGTCAAGGTCAAGTCAAGGTCAAGTCAAGGTCATGTCAAGGTCAAGTCAAGGTCAAGTCAAGGTAAAGTCAAGGTCATGTCAAGGTCATGTCAAGGTCAAGTCAAGGGCATGTCAAGGTCGAGTCAAGGTCAAGTCAAGGTCAAGTCAAGGTCAAGTCAAGGTCAAGTCAAGGTTGAGTCAAGGTCGAGTCAAGGTCAAGTCAAGGTCCAGTGAAGGTCCAGTGAAGGTCAAGTCAAGGTCAAGTCAAGGTCAAGTCAAGGTCAAGTGAAGGTCAAGTCAAGGTCAAGTCAAGGTCAAGTCAAGGGCAAGTCAAGGTCATGCCAAGGTCAAGTCAAGGTCAAGTCAAGGTCAAGTCAAGGGCAAGTCAAGGTCATGCCAAGGTCAAGTCAAGGTCAAGTCAAGGGAAAGTCAAGGTCAAGCTCAAGTCAAGGTCAAGTCAAGGTCAAGTCAAGGTCAAGTCAAGGTCAAGTCAAGGTCAAGTCAAGGTCAATTCAAGGTTGAGTCAAGGTCAAGTCAAGGTCAAGTCAAGGTCAAGTTAAGGTCAAGTCAAGGTCGAGTCAAGGTCAAGTCAAGGTCCAGTGAAGGTTCAGTGAAGGTCAAGTCAAGGTCAAGTCAAGGCAAGTGAAGGTCAAGTCAAGGTCAAGGTCAAGGTCAAGTCAAGGGAAAGTCAAGGTCAAGCTCAAGTCAAGGTCAAGTCAAGGTCAAGTCAAGGTCAAGTGAAGGTCAAGTCAAGGTCAAGTCAGGGTCAAGTCAAGGTCATGTCAAGGTCAAGTCAAGGTCAAGTCAAGGTCGAGTCAAGATCATGTCAAGGTCAAGTCAAGGTCAAGTCAAGATCAAGTCAAGGTCAAGTCAAGGTCATGTCAAGGTCAAGTCAAGGTCAAGTGAAGGTCATGTCAAGGTCAAGGTCAAGTCAGGTTCAAGTCAAGGTCAAGTCAAGGTCAGGTCAAGGTCACGTCAAGGTCAAGTCAAGGTCAAGTCAAGGTCATGTCAAGGTCATGTCAAGGTCAAGCCAAGGTCGAGTCAAGGTCAAGTCAAGGTCAAGTGAAGGTCAAGTCAAGGTCAAGTCAAGGTCATGTCAAGGTCAACTCAAGGTCAAGTCAAGGTCATGTCAAGGTCAAGTCAAGGACAAGTCAAGGTCAAGTTAAGGTCAAGTCAAGGTCGAGTCAAGGTCAAGTCAAGGTCCAGTGAAGGTCCAGTGAAGGTCAAGTCAAGGTCAAGTCAAGGTCAAGTCAAGGTCAAGTGAAGGTCAAGTCAAGGTCAAGGTCAAGGTCAAGTCAAGGGAAAGTCAAGGTCAAGCTCAAGTCAAGGTCAAGTCAAAGTCAAGTCAAGGTCAAGTGAAGGTCAAGTCAAGGTCAAGTCAGGGTCAAGTCAAGGTCATGTCAAGGTCAAGTCAAGGTCAAGTCAAGGTCAAGTCAAGGTCATGTCAAGGTCAAGTCAAGGTCAAGTCAAGGTCATGTCAAGGTCAAGTCAAGGTCAAGTCAAGGTCAAGTGAAGGTCAAGTCAAGGTCAAGTCAGGGTCAAGTCAAGGTCATGTCAAGGTCAAGTCAAGGTCAAGTCAAGGTCAAGTCAAGGTCAAGTCAAGGTCATGTCAAGGTCGAGTCAAGGTCGAGTCAAGGTCAAGTCAAGGTCAAGTCAAGGTCAAGTCAAGGTCAAGTCAAGGTCATGTCAAGGTCAAGTCAAGGTCAAGTCAAGGTCAAGTCAAGGTCAAGTTAAGGTAAAGACAAGGTCAAGTCAAGGTCAAGTCTAGGTCAAGTCAAAGTCAAGTCAAGGTCAAGTCAAGGTCAAGTCAAGGTCAAGTCAAGGTCATGTCAAGGTCAAGTCAAGGTCATGTCAAGGTCAAGTCAAGGTCAAGTCAAGGTCAAGTCAAGGTCAAGTCAAGGTCAAGTCAAGGTTGAGTCAAGGTCAAGTCAAGGTCAAGTCAAGGTCAAGTAAAGGTCAAGTCAAGGTCGAGTCAAGGTCAAGTCAAGGTCCAGTGAAGGTCCAGTGAAGGTCAAGTCAAGGTCAAGTCAAGGTCAAGTCAAGGTCAAGTGAAGGTCAAGTCAAGGTCAAGTCAAGGGCAAGTCAAGGTCATGCCAAGGTCAAGTCAAGGGAAAGTCAAGGTCAAGCTCAAGTCAAGGTCAAGTCAAGGTCAAGTCAAGGTCAAGTGAAGGTCAAGTCAAGGTCATGCCAAGGTCAAGTCAAGGTCATGCCAAGGTCATGTCAAAGTCAAGTCAAGGTCAAGTCAAGGTCAAGTCAAGGTCAAGTCAAGGTCGAGTCAAGGTCCAGTCAAGGCCCAGTGAAGGTCAAGTCAAGGTCAAGTGAAGATCATGTCAAGGTCAAGTCAAGGTCAAGTCAAGGTCAAGTCAAGGTTAAGTCAAGGTCAAGTCAAGGTCACGTCAAGGTCAAGTCAAGGTCAAGTCAAGGTCAAGTGAGGGTAAAGTCAAGGTCAAGTCAAGGTCAAGTCAAGGTCAAGTCAAGGTCAAGTGAAGGTCAAGTCAAGGTCATGCCAAGGTCAAGTCAAGGTCATGCCAAGGTCATGTCAAAGTCAAGTCAAGGTCAAGTCAAGGTCAAGTCAAGGTAATGTCAAGGTCAAGTCAGGGTCAAGTCAAGGTCAAGTCAAGGTCAAGTCAAGCTCATGTCAAGGTCGAGTCAAGGTCAAGTCAAGTCAAGGTCAAGTCAAGGTCAAGTTAATCTCATGTCAAGGTCGAGTCAAGGTCAAGTCAAGTCAAGGTCAAGTCAAGGTCAAGTCAAGGCCAAGTGAGGGTCAAGTCAAGCTCAAGTCAAGGTCAAGTCATGGTCAAGTCAAGGTCATGTAAAGGTCAAGTCAAGGTCAAGTCAAGGTCAAGTCAAGGTCGAGTCAAGGTCATGTCAAGGTCAGGTCAAGGTCAACTCAAGGTCAACTCAAGGTCGAGTCAAGGTCAAGCCAAGGTCAAGTCAAGGTCAAGTAGGGGTCAAGTCAAGGTCAAGTGAAGGTCAAGTCAAGGTCAAGTCAAGGTCAAGTCAAGGTCAAGTCAAGGTCATGTCAAGGTCATGTCAAGGTCAAGTCAAGGTCAAGTCAAGGTCAAGTGAAGGTCAAGTCAAGGTCAAGTCAAGGTCATATCAAGGTCATGTCAAGGTCAACGTCAAGTCAAGGTCAACGTCAAGTCAAGGTCAAGTGAAGGTCAAGTCAAGGTCAAGTCAAGGTCAAGTCAAGGTCAAGTCAAGGTCAAGTCAAGGTCAAGTCAAAGTCATGTCAAGGTCAAGTCAAGGTCAAGGTCAAGTCAAGGTCAAGTCAAGGTCAAGTCAAGGTCATGTCAAGGTCATGTCAAGGTCAAGTCAAGGTCAAGTCAAGGTCATGTCAAGGTCAAGTTAAGGACAAGTCAAGGTCAAGGCAAGGTCAAGTCAAGGTCAAGTCAAGGTCAAGTCAAGGTCATGTCAAAGTCAAGTCAGGGTCAAATCAAGGTCAAGTCAAGCTCATGTCAAGGTCGAGTCAAGGTCAAGTCAAGTCAAGGGCAAGTCAAGTTCATGTCAAGGTCGAGTCAAGGTCAAGTCAAGCCAAGTCAAGGTCAAGTCAAGGTCAAGTCAAGGTCAAGTCAAGGTCAAGTCAAGGTCAAGTCAAGCTCATGTCAAGGTCATGTCAAGGTCAATTCAAGGTCATGTCAAGGTCAAGTCAAGGTCGAGTCAAGGTCAAGTCAAGGTCAAGTCAAGGTCAAGTCAAGGTCAAGTCAGGGTCAAGTCAAGGTCATGTCAAGGTCAAGTCAAGGTCAAGTCAAGGTCGAGTCAAGGTCATGTCAAGGTCAAGTCAAGGTCAAGTCAAGATCAAGTCAAGGTCAAGCCAAGGTCATGTCAAGGTCAAGTCAAGGTCAAGTGAAGGTCATGTCAAGGTCAAGTCAGGTTCAAGTCAAGGTCAAGTCAAGGTCGAGTCAAGGTCAAGTCAAGGTCAAGTCAGGGTCATGTCAAGGTCAGGTCAAGGTCAAGTCAAGGTCGAGTCAAGGTCAAGTCAAGGTCAAGTCAAGGTCCAGTGAAGGTCAAGTCAAGGTCAAGTCAAGGTCAAGTCAAGGTCAAGTCAAGGTCAAGTCAAGGTCAAGTCAAGGTCAAGTTAAGGTCAACCAAGGTCAAGTGAAGGTCAAGTCAAGGTCAAGTCAAGGTCAAGTCAAGGTCATGTCAAGGTCATGTCAAGGTCATGTCAAGGTCAAATCAAGGTCAAGTCAGGGTCAAGTCAAGGTCATGTCACGGTCAAGTCAAGGTCGAGTCAAGATCATGTCAAGGTCAAGTCAAGGTCAAGTCAAGATCAAGTCAAGATCAAGTCAAGGTCATGTCAAGGTCAAGTCAAGGTCAAGTGAAGGTCATGTCAAGGTCAAGGTCAAGTCAGGTTCAAGTCAAGGTCAAGTCAAGGTCAAGTCAAGGTCATGTCAAGGTCAAGCCAAGGTCGAGTCAAGGTCAAGTCAAGGTCAAGTGAAGGTCAAGTCAAGGTAAAGTCAAGGTCAAGTCAAGGTCATGTCAAGGTCAACTCAAGGTCAAGTCAAGGTCATGTCAAGGTCAAGTCAAGGACAAGTCAAGGTAAAGTCAAGGTCAAGTCAAGGTCATGTCAAGGTCATGTCAAGGTCAAGTCAAGGACAAGTCAAGGTCAAGTCAAGGTCAAGTCAAGGTCAAGTCAAAGTCATGTCAAGGTCAAGTCAAGGTCAAGTCAAGGTCAAGTCAAGGTCAAGTCAAAGTCATGTCAAGGTCAAGTCAAGGTCAAGTCAAGGTCATGTCAAGGTCAAGTCAAGGTCAAGTCAAGGTAAAGTCAAGGTCAAGTCAAGGTCATGTCAAGGTCATGTCAAGGTCAACTCAAGGTCAAGTCAAGGTCATGTCAAGGTCAAGTCAAGGACAAGTCAAGGTCAAGTCAAGGTCAAGTCAAGGTCAAGTCAAAGTCATGTCAAGGTCAAGTCAAGGTCAAGTCAAGGTCATGTCAAGGTCAAGTCAAGGTCAAGTCAAGCTAAAGTCAAGGTCAAGTCAAGGTCATGTCAAGGTCATGTCAAGGTCAAGTCAAAGTCAAGTCAAGGTCAAGTCAAGGACATGCCATGGTCAAGTCAGGTTCAAGTCAAGGTCAAGTCAAGGTCAAGTCAAGGTCATGTCAAGGTCAAGTCAAGGTCAAGTCAAGGTCAAGTCAAGGTCAAGTCAAGGTCATGTCAAGGTCAACGTCAAGTCAAGGTCAAGTCAAGGTCATGTCAAGGTCAAGTCAAGGTCAAGTCAAGGTCGTGTCAAGGTCATGTCAAGGTCATGTCAAGGTCAAGTCAAGGTCAAGTCAAGGTCATGTCAAGGTCAGGTTAAAGTCAAGTCAAGGTCGAGTCAAGGTGAATTCAAGGTCAAGTCAAGGTCAAGTGAAGGTCAAGTCAAGGTCAAGTCAAGGTCAAGTAAAGGTCAAGTCAAGGTCAAGTCAAGGTCAAGTGAAGGTCAAGTCAAGGTCAAGTCAAGGTCATGTCAAGGTCAAGTGAAGGTCATGTCAAGGTCAGGTCAGGTTCAAGTCAAGGTCAAGTCAAGGTCACGTCAAGGTCATGTCAAGGTCATGTCAAGGTCAAGTCAAGGTCAAGTCAACGTCAAGTCAAGGTCATGTCAAGGTCAAGTCAAGGTCAAGTCAAGATCATGTCAAGGTCAAGTCAAGGTCAAGTCAAGGTCAAGTCAAGGTCAAGTCAAGGTTATGTCAAGGTCAAGTAGAGGTCAAGTCAAGGTCAAGTCAAGGTAAAGTCAAGGTCAAGTCAAGGTCATGTCAAGGTCAACTCAAGGTCAAGTCAAGGTCATGTCAAGGTCAAGTCAAGGACAAGTCAAGGTAAAGTCAAGGTCAAGTCAAGGTCATGTCAAGGTCATGTCAAGGTCAACTCAAGGTCAAGTCAAGGTCATGTCAAGGTCAAGTCAAGGACAATTCAAGGTCAAGTCAAGGTCAAGTCAAGGTCAAGTCAAAGTCATGTCAAGGTCAAGTCAAGGTCAAGTCAAGGTCAAGTCAAGGTCAAGTCAAAGTCATGTCAAGGTCAAGTCAAGGTCAAGTCAAGGTCATGTCAAGGTCAAGTCAAGGTCAAGTCAAGGTAAAGTCAAGGTCATGTCAAGGTCATGTCAAGGTCAAGTCAAGGGCATGTCAAGGTCGAGTCAAGGTCAAGTCAAGGTCAAGTCAAGGTCAAGTCAATGTCAAGTCAAGGTCAAGTCAAGGTCATGTCAAGGTCGAGTCAAGGTCGAGTCAAGGTCAAGTCAAGGTCAAGTCAAGGTTGAGTCAAGGTCAAGTCAAGGTCAAGTTAAGGTCAAGTCAAGGTCGAGTCAAGGTCAAGTCAAGGTCCAGTGAAGGTCCAGTGAAGGTCAAGTCAAGGTCAAGTCAAGGTCAAGTCAAGGTCAAGTGAAGGTCAAGTCAAGGTCAAGTCAAGGTCAAGTCAAGGGCAAGTCAAGGTCATGCCAAGGTCAAGTCAAGGTCAAGTCAAGGTCAAGGTCAAGGTCAAGTCAAGGGAAAGTCAATGTCAAGCTCAAGTCAAGGTCAAGTCAAGGTCAAGTCAAGGTCAAGTCAAGGTCAAGTCAAGGTCAAGTCAAGGTCAAGTTAAGGTCAAGTCAAGGTCGAGTCAAGGTCAAGTCAAGGTCCAGTGAAGGTCCAGTGAAGGTCAAGGTCAAGGTCAAGTCAAGGGAAAGTCAATGTCAAGCTCAAGTCAAGGTCAAGTCAAGGTCAAGTCAAGGTCAAGTCAAGGTTGAGTCAAGGTCAAGTCAAGGTCAAGTCAAGGTCAAGTTAAGGTCAAGTCAAGGTCGAGTCAAGGTCAAGTCAAGGTCCAGTGAAGGTCCAGTGAAGGTCAAGTCAAGGTCAAGTCAAGGCAAGTGAAGGTCAAGTGAAGGTCAAGGTCAAGGTCAAGTCAAGGGAAAGTCAAGGTCAAGCTCAAGTCAAGGTCAAGTCAAGGTCAAGTCAAGGTCAAGTGAAGGTCAAGTCAAGGTCAAGTCAGGGTCAAGTCAAGGTCATGTCAAGGTCAAGTCAAGGTCAAGTCAAGGTCGAGTCAAGATCATGTCAAGGTCAAGTCAAGGTCAAGTCAAGATCAAGTCAAGGTCAAGTCAAGGTCATGTCAAGGTCAAGTCAAGGTCAAGTCAAGGTCAAGTGAAGGTCAAGTCAAGGTCAAGTCAAGGTCAAGTCAAGGTCATGTCAAGGTCAACTCAAGGTCAAGTCAAGGTCATGTCAAGGTCAAGTCAAGGACAAGTCAAGGCCAAGTTAAGGTCTAGTCAAGGTCGAGTCAAGGTCAAGTCAAGGTCCAGTGAAGGTCCAGTGAAGGTCAAGTCAAGGTCAAGTCAAGGTCAAGTCAAGGTCAAGTGAAGGTCAAGTCAAGGTCAAGGTCAAGTCAAGGGAAAGTCAAGGTCAAGCTCAAGTCAAGGTCAAGTCAAGGTCAAGTCAAGGTCAAGTGAAGGTCAAGTCAAGGTCAAGTCAGGGTCAAGTCAAGGTCATGTCAAGGTCAAGTCAAGGTCAAGTCAAGGTCAAGTCAAGGTCATGTCAAGGTCAAGTCAAGGTCAAGTCAAGGTCATGTCAAGGTCGAGTCAAGGTCAAGTCAAGGTCAGGTCAAGGTCACGTCAAGGTCAAGTCAAGGTCAAGTCAAGGTCATGTCAAGGTCATGTCAAGGTCAAGCCAAGGTCGAGTCAAGGTCAAGTCAAGGTCAAGTGAAGGTCAAGTCAAGGTCAAGTCAAGGTCAAGTCAAGGTCATGTCAAGGTCAACTCAAGGTCAAGTCAAGGTCATGTCAAGGTCAAGTCAAGGACAAGTCAAGGTCAAGTTAAGGTCAAGTCAAGGTCGAGTCAAGGTCAAGTCAAGGTCCAGTGAAGGTCCAGTGAAGGTCAAGTCAAGGTCAAGTCAAGGTCAAGTCAAGGTCAAGTGAAGGTCAAGTCAAGGTCAAGGTCAAGGTCAAGTCAGGGGAAAGTCAAGGTCAAGCTCAAGTCAAGGTCAAGTCAAGGTCAAGTCAAGGTCAAGTGAAGGTCAAGTCAAGGTCAAGTCAGGGTCAAGTCAAGGTCATGTCAAGGTCAAGTCAAGGTCAAGTCAAGGTCAAGTCAAGGTCAAGTCAAGGTCATGTCAAGGTCAAGTCAAGGTCAAGTCAAGGTCATGTCAAGGTCGAGTCAAGGTCAAGTCAAGGTCAAGTCAAGGTCAAGTCAAGGTCATGTCAAGGTCAAGTCAAGGGCATGTCAAGGTCAAGTCAAGGTCAAGTCAAGGTCAAGTCAAGGTCAAGTCAAGGTCAAGTCAAGGTCATGTCAAGGTCGAGTCAAGGTCGAGTCAAGGTCAAGTCAAGGTCAAGTCAAGGTCAAGTCAAGGTCAAGTCAAGGTCAAGTCAAGGTCATGTCAAGGTCAAGTCAAGGTCAAGTCAAGGTCAAGTCAAGGTCAAGTTAAGGTAAAGTCAAGGTCAAGTCAAGGTCAAGTCTAGGTCAAGTCAAAATCAAGTCAAGGTCAAGTCAAGGTCAAGTCAAGGTCAAGTCAAGGTCATGTCAAGGTCAAGTCAAGGTCATGTCAAGGTCAAGTCAAGGTCAAGTCAAGGTCAAGTCAAGGTCAAGTCAAGGTCAAGTCAAGGTCAAGTCAAGGTTGAGTCAAGGTCAAGTCAAGGTCAAGTCAAGGTCAAGTAAAGGTCAAGTCAAGGTCGAGTCAAGGTCCAGTGAAGGTCCAGTGAAGGTCAAGTAAAGGTCAAGTCAAGGTCGAGTCAAGGTCAAGTCAAGGTCCAGTGAAGGTCCAGTGAAGGTCAAGTCAAGGTCAAGTCAAGGTCAAGTCAAGGTTGAGTCAAGGTCAAGTCAAGGTCAAGTCAAGGTCAAGTAAAGGTCAAGTCAAGGTCGAGTCAAGGTCAAGTCAAGGTCCAGTGAAGGTCCAGTGAAGGTCAAGTCAAGGTCAAGTCAAGGTCAAGTCAAGGTCAAGTGAAGGTCAAGTCAAGGTCAAGTCAAGGTCAAGTCAAGGGCAAGTCAAGGTCATGCCAAGGTCAAGTCAAGGGAAAGTCAAGGTCAAGCTCAAGTCAAGGTCAAGTCAAGGTCAAGTCAAGGTCAAGTGAAGGTCAAGTCAAGGTCATGCCAAGGTCAAGTCAAGGTCATGCCAAGGTCATGTCAAAGTCAAGTCAAGGTCAAGTCAAGGTCAAGTCAAGGTCAAGTCAAGGTCAAGTCAAGGTCGAGTCAAGGTCCAGTCAAGGCCCAGTGAAGGTCAAGTCAAGGTCAAGTGAAGATCATGTCAAGGTCAAGTCAAGGTCAAGTCAAGGTCAAGTCAAGGTTAAGTCAAGGTCAAGTCAAGGTCACGTCAAGGTCAAGTCAAGGTCAAGTCAAGGCCAAGTCAAGGTCAAGTGAGGGTAAAGTCAAGGTCAAGTCAAGGTCAAGTCAAGGTCAAGTGAGGGTAAAGTCAAGGTCAAGTCAAGGTCAAGTCAAGGTCAAGTCAAGGTCAAGTCAAGGTCAAGTGAAGGTCAAGTCAAGGTCATGCCAAGGTCAAGTCAAGGTCATGCCAAGGTCATGTCAAAGTCAAGTCAAGGTCAAGTCAAGGTCAAGTCAAGGTAATGTCAAGGTCAAGTCAGGGTCAAGTCAAGGTCAAGTCAAGGTCAAGTCAAGCTCATGTCAAGGTCGAGTCAAGGTCAAGTCAAGTCAAGGTCAAGTCAAGGTCAAGTTAATCTCATGTCAAGGTCGAGTCAAGGTCAAGTCAAGTCAAGGTCAAGTCAAGGTCAAGTCAAGGTCAAGTCAAGGTCAAGTCAAGGCCAAGTGAGGGTCAAGTCAAGGTCAAGTCAAGGTCAAGTCATGGTCAAGTCAAGGTCATGTAAAGGTCAAGTCAAGGTCAAGTCAAGGTCAAGTCAAGGTCGAGTCAAGGTCATGTCAAGGTCAGGTCAAGGTCAACTCAAGGTCAACTCAAGGTCGAGTCAAGGTCAAGCCAAGGTCAAGTCAAGGTCAAGTAGGGGTCAAGTCAAGGTCAAGTGAAGGTCAAGTCAAGGTCAAGTCAAGGTCAAGTCAAGGTCAAGTCAAGGTCAAGTCAAGGTCATGTCAAGGTCATGTCAAGGTCAAGTCAAGGTCAAGTCAAGGTCAAGTGAAGGTCAAGGCAAGGTCAAGTCAAGGTCATATCAAGGTCATGTCAAGGTCAACGTCAAGTCAAGGTCAAGTGAAGGTCAAGTCAAGGTCAAGTCAAGGTCAAGTCAAGGTCAAGTCAAGGTCAAGTCAAGGTCAAGTCAAAGTCATGTCAAGGTCAAGTCAAGGTCAAGGTCAAGTCAAGGTCAAGTCAAGGTCAAGTCAAGGTCAAGTCAAGGTCATGTCAAGGTCATGTCAAGGTCAAGTCAAGGTCAAGTCAAGGTCATGTCAAGGTCAAGTTAAGGACAAGTCAAGGTCAAGGCAAGGTCAAGTCAAGGTCAAGTCAAGGTCAAGTCAAGGTCATGTCAAAGTCAAGTCAGGGTCAAATCAAGGTCAAGTCAAGCTCATGTCAAGGTCGAGTCAAGGTCAAGTCAAGTCAAGGGCAAGTCAAGTTCATGTCAAGGTCGAGTCAAGGTCAAGTCAAGCCAAGTCAAGGTCAAGTCAAGGTCAAGTCAAGGTCAAGTCAAGGTCAAGTCAAGGTCAAGTCAAGGTCAAGTCAAGCTCATGTCAAGGTCATGTCAAGGTCAATTCAAGGTCATGTCAAGGTCAAGTCAAGGTCGAGTCAAGGTCAAGTCAAGGTCAAGTCAAGGTCAAGTCAAGGTCAAGTCAGGGTCAAGTCAAGGTCATGTCAAGGTCAAGTCAAGGTCAAGTCAAGGTCGAGTCAAGGTCATGTCAAGGTCAAGTCAAGGTCAAGTCAAGATCAAGTCAAGGTCAAGCCAAGGTCATGTCAAGGTCAAGTCAAGGTCAAGTGAAGGTCATGTCAAGGTCAAGTCAGGTTCAAGTCAAGGTCAAGTCAAGGACGAGTCAAGGTCAAGTCAAGGTCAAGTCAGGGTCATGTCAAGGTCAGGTCAAGGTCAAGTCAAGGTCGAGTCAAGGTCAAGTCAAGGTCAAGTCAAGGTCAAGTCAAGGTCAAGTGAAGGTCAAGTCAAGGTCAAGTCAAGGTCAAGTCAAGGTCATGTCAAGGTCATGTCAAGGTCATGTCAAGGTCAAATCAAGGTCAAGTCAGGGTCAAGTCAAGGTCATGTCAAGGTCAAGTCAAGGTCGAGTCAAGATCATGTCAAGGTCAAGTCAAGGTCAAGTCAAGATCAAGTCAAGATCAAGTCAAGGTCATGTCAAGGTCAAGTCAAGGTCAAGTGAAGGTCATGTGAAGGTCAAGGTCAAGTCAGGTTCAAGTCAAGGTCAAGTCAAGGTCAAGTCAAGGTCATGTCAAGGTCAAGCCAAGGTCGAGTCAAGGTCAAGTCAAGGTCAAGTGAAGGTCAAGTCAAGGTCAAGTCAAGGTAAAGTCAAGGTCAAGTCAAGGTCATGTCAAGGTCAACTCAAGGTCAAGTCAAGGTCATGTCAAGGTCAAGTCAAGGACAAGTCAAGGTAAAGTCAAGGTCAAGTCAAGGTCATGTCAAGGTCATGTCAAGGTCAAGTCAAGGACAAGTCAAGGTCAAGTCAAGGTCAAGTCAAGGTCAAGTCAAAGTCATGTCAAGGTCAAGTCAAGGTCAAGTCAAGGTCAAGTCAAGGTCAAGTCAAGGTCAAGTCAAAGTCATGTCAAGGTCAAGTCAAGGTCAAGTCAAGGTCAAGTCAAGGTCAAGTCAAGGTCAAGTGAAGGTCAAGTCAAGGTCAAGTCAAGGTCAAGTCAAGGTCATGTCAAGGTCATGTCAAGGTCATGTCAAGGTCAAATCAAGGTCAAGTCAGGGTCAAGTCAAGGTCATGTCAAGGTCAAGTCAAGGTCGAGTCAAGATCATGTCAAGGTCAAGTCAAGGTCATGTCAAGGTCAAGTCAAGGTCGAGTCAAGATCATGTCAAGGTCAAGTCAAGGTCAAGTCAAGATCAAGTCAAGATCAAGTCAAGGTCATGTCAAGGTCAAGTCAAGGTCAAGTGAAGGTCATGTGAAGGTCAAGGTCAAGTCAGGTTCAAGTCAAGGTCAAGTCAAGGTCAAGTCAAGGTCATGTCAAGGTCAAGCCAAGGTCGAGTCAAGGTCAAGTCAAGGTCAAGTGAAGGTCAAGTCAAGGTCAAGTCAAGGTAAAGTCAAGGTCAAGTCAAGGTCATGTCAAGGTCAACTCAAGGTCAAGTCAAGGTCATGTCAAGGTCAAGTCAAGGACAAGTCAAGGTAAAGTCAAGGTCAAGTCAAGGTCATGTCAAGGTCATGTCAAGGTCAAGTCAAGGACAAGTCAAGGTCAAGTCAAGGTCAAGTCAAGGTCAAGTCAAAGTCATGTCAAGGTCAAGTCAAGTCAAGGTCAAGTCAAAGTCATGTCAAGGTCAAGTCAAGGTCAAGTCAAGGTCATGTCAAGGTCAAGTCAAGGTAAAATCAAGGTCAAGTCAAGGTCATGTCAAGGTCATGTCAAGGTCAACTCAAGGTCAAGTCAAGGTCATGTCAAGGTCAAGTCAAGGACAAGTCAAGGTCAAGTCAAGGTCAAGTCAAGGTCAAGTCAAAGTCATGTCAAGGTCAAGTCAAGGTCAAGTCAAGGTCATGTCAAGGTCAAGTCAAGGTCAAGTCAAGCTAAAGTCAAGGTCAAGTCAAGGTCATGTCAAGGTCATGTCAAGGTCAAGTCAAAGTCAAGTCAAGGTCAAGTCAAGGTCATGCCATGGTCAAGTCAGGTTCAAGTCAAGGTCAAGTCAAGGTCAAGTCAAGGTCATGTCAAGGTCAAGTCATGGTCAAGTCAAGGTCAAGTCAAGGTCAAGTCAAGGTCATGTCAAGGTCAACGTCAAGTCAAGGTCAAGTCAAGGTCATGTCAAGGTCAAGTCAAGGTCAAGTCAAGGTCGTGTCAAGGTCATGTCAAGGTCATGTCAAGGTCAAGTCAAGGTCATGTCAAGGTCAGGTTAAAGTCAAGTCAAGGTCGAGTCAAGGTGAATTCAAGGTCAAGTCAAGGTCAAGTGAAGGTCAAGTCAAGGTCAAGTCAAGGTCAAGTAAAGGTCAAGTCAAGGTCAAGTCAAGGTCAAGTGAAGGTCAAGTCAAGGTCAAGTCAAGGTCATGTCAAGGTCAAGTGAAGGTCATGTCAAGGTCAGGTCAGGTTCAAGTCTAGGTCAAGTCAAGGTCAAGTCAAGGTCACGTCAAGGTCATGTCAAGGTCATGTCAAGGTCAAGTCAAGGTCAAGTCAACGTCAAGTCAAGGTCATGTCAAGGTCAAGTCAAGGTCAAGTCAAGATCATGTCAAGGTCAAGTCAAGGTCAAGTCAAGGTCAAGTCAAGGTCAAGTCAAGGTCATGTCAAGGTCAAGTAGAGGTCAAGTCAAGGTCAAGTCAAGGTAAAGTCAAGGTCAAGTCAAGGTCATGTCAAGGTCAACTCAAGGTCAAGTCAAGGTCATGTCAAGGTCAAGTCAAGGACAAGTCAAGGTAAAGTCAAGGTCAAGTCAAGGTCATGTCAAGGTCATGTCAAGGTCAACTCAAGGTCAAGTCAAGGTCATGTCAAGGTCAAGTCAAGGACAATTCAAGGTCAAGTCAAGGTCAAGTCAAGGTCAAGTCAAAGTCATGTCAAGGACAAGTCAAGGTCAAGTCAAGGTCAAGTCAAGGTCAAGTCAAAGTCATGTCAAGGTCAAGTCAAGGTCAAGTCAAGGTCATGTCAAGGTCAAGTCAAGGTCAAGTCAAGGTAAAGTCAAGGTCATGTCAAGGTCATGTCAAGGTCAAGTCAAGGGCATGTCAAGGTCGAGTCAAGGTCAAGTCAAGGTCAAGTCAAGGTCAAGTCAAGGTCAAGTCAAGGTCAAGTCAAGGTCATGTCAAGGTCGAGTCAAGGTCGAGTCAAGGTCAAGTCAAGGTCAAGTCAAGGTTGAGTCAAGGTCAAGTCAAGGTCAAGTTAAGGTCAAGTCAAGGTCGAGTCAAGGTCAAGTCAAGGTCCAGTGAAGGTCCAGTGAAGGTCAAGTCAAGGTCAAGTCAAGGTCAAGTCAAGGTCAAGTGAAGGTCAAGTCAAGGTCAAGTCAAGGTCAAGTCAAGGGCAAGTCAAGGTCATGCCAAGGTCAAGTCAAGGTCAAGTCAAGGTCAAGGTCAAGTCAAGGGAAAGTCAAGGTCAAGCTCAAATCAAGGTCAAGTCAAGGTCAAGTCAAGGTCAAGTCAAGGTCAAGTCAAGGTTGAGTCAAGGTCAAGTCAAGGTCAAGTCAAGGTCAAGTTAAGGTCAAGTCAAGGTCGAGTCAAGGTCAAGTCAAGGTCCAGTGAAGGTCCAGTGAAGGTCAAGTCAAGGTCAAGTCAAGGTCAAGTCAAGGCAAGTGAAGGTCAAGTCAAGGTCAAGGTCAAGGTCAAGTCAAGGGAAAGTCAAGGTCAAGCTCAAGTCAAGGTAAAGTCAAGGTCAAGTCAAGGTCAAGTGAAGGTCAAGTCAAGGTCAAGTCAGGGTCAAGTCAAGGTCATGTCAAGGTCAAGTCAAGGTCAAGTCAAGGTCGAGTCAAGATCATGTCAAGGTCAAGTCAAGGTCAAGTCAAGATCAAGTCAAGGTCAAGTCAAGGTCATGTCAAGGTCAAGGTCAAGTCAAGGTCAAGTCAAGGTCAAGTGAAGGTCAAGTCAAGGTCAAGTCAAGGTCAAGTCAAGGTCATGTCAAGGTCAACTCAAGGTCAAGTCAAGGTCATGTCAAGGTCAAGTCAAGGACAAGTCAAGGTCAAGTTAAGGTCAAGTCAAGGTCGAGTCAAGGTCAAGTCAAGGTCCAGTGAAGGTCCAGTGAAGGTCAAGTCAAGGTCAAGTCAAGGTCAAGTCAAGGTCAAGTGAAGGTCAAGTCAAGGTCAAGGTCAAGTCAAGGGAAAGTCAAGGTCAAGCTCAAGTCAAGGTCAAGTCAAGGTCAAGTCAAGGTCAAGTGAAGGTCAAGTCAAGGTCAAGTCAGGGTCAAGTCAAGGTCATGTCAAGGTCAAGTCAAGGTCAAGTCAAGGTCAAGTCAAGGTCATGTCAAGGTCAAGTCAAGGTCAAGTCAAGGTCATGTCAAGGTCGAGTCAAGGTCAAGTCAAGTCAAGGTCAGGTCAAGGTCACGTCAAGGTCAAGTCAAGGTCAAGTCAAGGTCATGTCAAGGTCATGTCAAGGTCAAGCCAAGGTCGAGTCAAGGTCAAGTCAAGGTCAAGTGAAGGTCAAGTCAAGGTCAAGTCAAGGTCAAGTCAAGGTCATGTCAAGGTCAACTCAAGGTCAAGTCAAGGTCATGTCAAGGTCAAGTCAAGGACAAGTCAAGGTCAAGTTAAGGTCAAGTCAAGGTCGAGTCAAGGTCAAGTCAAGGTCCAGTGAAGGTCCAGTGAAGGTCAAGTCAAGGTCAAGTCAAGGTCAAGTCAAGGTCAAGTGAAGGTCAAGTCAAGGTCAAGGTCAAGGTCAAGTCAAGGGAAAGTCAAGGTCATGCTCAAGTCAAGGTCAAGTCAAGGTCAAGTCAAGGTCAAGTGAAGGTCAAGTCAAGGTCAAGTCAGGGTCAAGTCAAGGTCATGTCAAGGTCAAGTCAAGGTCAAGTCAAGGTCAAGTCAAGGTCAAGTCAAGGTCATGTCAAGGTCAAGTCAAGGTCAAGTCAAGGTCATGTCAAGGTCGAGTCAAGGTCAAGTCAAGGTCAAGTCAAGGTCAAGTCAAGGTCATGTCAAGGTCAAGTCAAGGGCATGTCAAGGTCGAGTCAAGGTCAAGTCAAGGTCAAGTCAAGGTCAAGTCAAGGTCAAGTCAAGGTCAAGTCAAGGTCAAGTCAAGGTCATGTCAAGGTCGAGTCAAGGTCGAGTCAAGGTCAAGTCAAGGTCAAGTCAAGGTCAAGTCAAGGTCAAGTCAAGGTCAAGTCAAGGTCATGTCAAGGTCAAGTCAAGGTCAAGTCAAGGTCAAGTCAAGGTCAAGTCAAGGTCAAGTTAAGGTAAAGTCAAGGTCAAGTCAAGGTCAAGTCTAGGTCAAGTCAAAATCAAGTCAAGGTCAAGTCAAGGTCAAGTCAAGGTCAAGTCAAGGTCATGTCAAGGTCAAGTCAAGGTCATGTCAAGGTCAAGTCAAGGTCAAGTCAAGGTCAAGTCAAGGTCAAGTCAAGGTCAAGTCAAGGTCAAGTCAAGGTCAAGTCAAGGTTGAGTCAAGGTCAAGTCAAGGTCAAGTCAAGGTCAAGTAAAGGTCAAGTGAAGGTCAAGTCAAGGTCATGCCAAGGTCAAGTCAAGGTCATACCAAGGTCATGTCAAAGTCAAGTCAAGGTCAAGTCAAGGTCAAGTCAAGGTCAAGTCAAGGTCGAGTCAAGGTCCAGTCAAGGCCCAGTGAAGGTCAAGTCAAGGTCAAGTGAAGATCATGTCAAGGTCAAGTCAAGGTCAAGTCAAGGTCAAGTCAAGGTTAAGTCAAGGTCAAGTCAAGGTCACGTCAAGGTCAAGTCAAGGTCAAGTCAAGGTCAAGTCAAGGTCAAGTGAGGGTCAAGTCAAGGTCAAGTCAAGGTCAAGTCAAGGTCAAGTGAAGGTCAAGTCAAGGTCATGCCAAGGTCAAGTCAAGGTCATGCCAAGGTCATGTCAAAGTCAAGTCAAGGTCAAGTCAAGGTCAAGTCAAGGTCAAGTCAAGGTAATGTCAAGGTCAAGTCAGGGTCAAGTCAAGGTCAAGTCAAGGTCAAGTCAAGCTCATGTCAAGGTCGAGTCAAGGTCAAGTCAAGTCAAGGTCAAGTCAAGGTCAAGTCAAGGTCAAGTTAATCTCATGTCAAGGTCGAGTCAAGGTCAAGTCAAGTCAAGGTCAAGTCAAGGTCAAGTCAAGGTCAAGTCAAGGTCAAGTCAAGGTCAAGTCAAGGCCAAGTGAGGGTCAAGTCAAGGTCAAGTCAAGGTCAAGTCATGGTCAAGTCAAGGTCATGTAAAGGTCAAGTCAAGGTCAAGTCAAGGTCAAGTCAAGGTCGAGTCAAGGTCATGTCAAGGTCAGGTCAAGGTCAACTCAAGGTCAACTCAAGGTCGAGTCAAGGTCAAGCCAAGGTCAAGTCAAGGTCAAGTAGGGGTCAAGTCAAGGTCAAGTGAAGGTCAAGTCAAGGTCAAGTCAAGGTCAAGTCAAGGTCAAGTCAAGGTCAAGTCAAGGTCATGTCAAGGTCATGTCAAGGTCAAGTCAAGGTCAAGTCAAGGTCAAGTGAAGGTCAAGTCAAGGTCAAGTCAAGGTCATATCAAGGTCACGTCAATGTCAACGTCAAGTCAAGGTCAAGTGAAGGTCAAGTCAAGGTCAAGTCAAGGTCAAGTCAAGGTCAAGTCAAGGTCAAGTCAAGGTCAAGTCAGGGTCAAGTCAAGGTCAAGTCAAAGTCATGTCAAGGTCAAGTCAAGGTCAAGGTCAAGTCAAGGTCAAGTCAAGGTCAAGTCAAGGTCATGTCAAGGTCATGTCAAGGTCAAGTCAAGGTCAAGTCAAGGTCATGTCAAGGTCAAGTTAAGGACAAGTCAAGGTCAAGGCAAGGTCAAGTCAAGGTCAAGTCAAGGTCAAGTCAAGGTCATGTCAAAGTCAAGTCAGGGTCAAATCAAGGTCAAGTCAAGCTCATGTCAAGGTCGAGTCAAGGTCAAGTCAAGGTCAAGTCAAGGTCAAGTCAAGGTCAAGTCAAGGTCGAGTCAAGGTCCAGTCAAGGCCCAGTGAAGGTCAAGTCAAGGTCAAGTGAAGATCATGTCAAGGTCAAGTCAAGGTCAAGTCAAGGTCAAGTCAAGGTTAAGTCAAGGTCAAGTCAAGGTCACGTCAAGGTCAAGTCAAGGTCAAGTCAAGGTCAAGTCAAGGTCAAGTGAGGGTCAAGTCAAGGTCAAGTCAAGGTCAAGTCAAGGTCAAGTGAAGGTCAAGTCAAGGTCATGCCAAGGTCAAGTCAAGGTCATGCCAAGGTCATGTCAAAGTCAAGTCAAGGTCAAGTCAAGGTCAAGTCAAGGTCAAGTCAAGGTAATGTCAAGGTCAAGTCAGGGTCAAGTCAAGGTCAAGTCAAGGTCAAGTCAAGCTCATGTCAAGGTCGAGTCAAGGTCAAGTCAAGTCAAGGTCAAGTCAAGGTCAAGTTAATCTCATGTCAAGGTCGAGTCAAGGTCAAGTCAAGTCAAGGTCAAGTCAAGGTCAAGTCAAGGTCAAGTCAAGGTCAAGTCAAGGTCAAGTCAAGGCCAAGTGAGGGTCAAGTCAAGGTCAAGTCAAGGTCAAGTCATGGTCAAGTCAAGGTCATGTAAAGGTCAAGTCAAGGTCAAGTCAAGGTCAAGTCAAGGTCGAGTCAAGGTCATGTCAAGGTCAGGTCAAGGTCAACTCAAGGTCAACTCAAGGTCGAGTCAAGGTCAAGCCAAGGTCAAGTCAAGGTCAAGTAGGGGTCAAGTCAAGGTCAAGTGAAGGTCAAGTCAAGGTCAAGTCAAGGTCAAGTCAAGGTCAAGTCAAGGTCAAGTCAAGGTCATGTCAAGGTCATGTCAAGGTCAAGTCAAGGTCAAGTCAAGGTCAAGTGAAGGTCAAGTCAAGGTCAAGTCAAGGTCATATCAAGGTCATGTCAATGTCAACGTCAAGTCAAGGTCAAGTGAAGGTCAAGTCAAGGTCAAGTCAAGGTCAAATCAAGGTCAAGTCAAGGTCAAGTCAAGGTCAAGTCAGGGTCAAGTCAAGGTCAAGTCAAAGTCATGTCAAGGTCAAGTCAAGGTCAAGGTCAAGTCAAGGTCAAGTCAAGGTCAAGTCAAGGTCATGTCAAGGTCATGTCAAGGTCAAGTCAAGGTCAAGTCAAGGTCATGTCAAGGTCAAGTTAAGGACAAGTCAAGGTCAAGGCAAGGTCAAGTCAAGGTCAAGTCAAGGTCATGTCAAAGTCAAGTCAGGGTCAAATCAAGGTCAAGTCAAGCTCATGTCAAGGTCGAGTCAAGGTCAAGTCAAGTCAAGGGCAAGTCAAGTTCATGTCAAGGTCGAGTCAAGGTCAAGTCAAGCCAAGTCAAGGTCAAGTCAAGGTCAAGTCAAGGTCAAGTCAAGGTCAAGTCAAGGTCAAGTCAAGGTCAAGTCAAGGTCAAGTCAAGCTCATGTCAAGGTCATGTCAAGGTCAATTCAAGGTCATGTCAAGGTCAAGTCAAGGTCGAGTCAAGGTCATGTCAAAGTCATGTCAAGGTCAAGTCAAGGTTGAATCAAGGTCAAGTGAAGGTCAAGTCAAGGTCAAGTCAAGGTCATGTCAAGGTTATGTCAAGGTCAAGTCAAGGTCAAGTCAAGGTCATGTCAAGGTCATGTCAAGGTCAAGTCAAGGTCAAGGTCAAGTAAAGGTCATATAAAGGTCATGTCAAGGTCATGTCAAGGTCAAGTCAAGGTCAAGTCAAGGACATGTCAAGGTCAAGTCAAGGTCAAGTCAAGGTCGAGTCAAGGTCAAGTCAAGATCAAGTCAAGGTCAAGTCAAGGTCAAGTCAAGATCAAGTCAA
This sequence comes from Sturmia bella, assembly GCA_963662145.1. Classification (NCBI taxonomy): domain Eukaryota; kingdom Metazoa; phylum Arthropoda; class Insecta; order Diptera; family Tachinidae; genus Sturmia; species Sturmia bella. The sequence goes on along the minus strand of OY759168.1, from coordinate 82,214,737 downwards.
GGTCAAGTCGAGATCAAGTCAAGGTCAAGTCAAGGTCAAGTGAAGGTAAAAGTCAAGGTCAAGGTCATGTCAAGGTCAAGTCAAGGTCAAGTCAAGGTCAAGTCAAGGTCAAGTCAAGGTCATGTCAAGGTCAAGTCAAGGTCAAGTCAAGGTCATCTCAAGGTCAAGTCAAGGTCAAGTCAAGGTCAAGTCAAGATCAAGTCAAGGTCAAGTCAAGGTCAAGTCAAGGTTAAGTCAAGGTCAAGTCAAGGTCAAGTCAAGGTCAAGTCAAGGTCAAGTCAAGGTCAAGTTAAGGTCAAGTCAAGCTCAAGTCAAAGTCATGTCAAGGTCAAGTCAAGGTCAAGTCAAGGTCAAGTCAAGGTCAAGCCAAGGTCAAGTCAAGGTCAAGTCAAGGTCAAGTCAAGGTCAAGTCAAGGTCAAGTCAAGGTCAAGTCAAGCTCATGTCAAGGTCATGTCAAGGTCAATTCAAGGTCATGTCAAGGTCAAGTCAAGGTCGAGTCAAGGTCAAGTCAAGGTCAAGTCAAGGTCAAGTCAAGGTCAAGTCAGGGTCAAGTCAAGGTCATGTCAAGGTCAAGTCAAGGTCAAGTCAAGGTCGAGTCAAGGTCATGTCAAGGTCAAGTCAAGGTCAAGTCAAGATCAAGTCAAGGTCAAGCCAAGGTCATGTCAAGGTCAAGTCAAGGTCAAGTGAAGGTCATGTCAAGGTCAAGTCAGGTTCAAGTCAAGGTCAAGTCAAGGTCGAGTCAAGGTCAAGTCAAGGTCAAGTCAGGGTCATGTCAAGGTCAGGTCAAGGTCAAGTCAAGGTCGAGTCAAGGTCAAGTCAAGGTCAAGTCAAGGTCCAGTGAAGGTCAAGTCAAGGTCAAGTCAAGGTCAAGTCAAGATCAAGTCAAGGTCAAGTCAAGGTCAAGTCAAGGTCAAGTGAAGGTCAAGTCAAGGTCAAGTCAAGGTCAAGTCAAGGTCATGTCAAGGTCATGTCAAGGTCATGTCAAGGTCAAATCAAGGTCAAGTCAGGGTCAAGTCAAGGTCATGTCAAGGTCAAGTCAAGGTCGAGTCAAGATCATGTCAAGGTCAAGTCAAGGTCAAGTCAAGATCAAGTCAAGATCAAGTCAAGGTCATGTCAAGGTCAAGTCAAGGTCAAGTGAAGGTCATGTCAAGGTCAAGGTCAAGTCAGGTTCAAGTCAAGGTCAAGTCAAGGTCAAGTCAAGGTCATGTCAAGGTCAAGCCAAGGTCGAGTCAAGGTCAAGTCAAGGTCAAGTGAAGGTCAAGTCAAGGTCAAGTCAAGGTAAAGTCAAGGTCAAGTCAAGGTCATGTCAAGGTCAACTCAAGGTCAAGTCAAGGTCATGTCAAGGTCAAGTCAAGGACAAGTCAAGGTAAAGTCAAGGTCAAGTCAAGGTCATGTCAAGGTCATGTCAAGGTCAAGTCAAGGACAAGTCAAGGTCAAGTCAAGGTCAAGTCAAGGTCAAGTCAAGGTCAAGTCAAAGTCATGTCAAGGTCAAGTCAAGGTCAAGTCAAGGTCAAGTCAAGGTCAAGTCAAAGTCATGTCAAGGTCAAGTCAAGGTCAAGTCAAGGTCATGTCACGGTCAAGTCAAGGTCAAGTCAAGGTAAAGTCAAGGTCAAGTCAAGGTCATGTCAAGGTCATGTCAAGGTCAACTCAAGGTCAAGTCAAGGTCATGTCAAGGTCAAGTCAAGGACAAGTCAAGGTCAAGTCAAGGTCAAGTCAAGGTCAAGTCAAAGTTATGTCAAGGTCAAGTCAAGGTCAAGTCAAGGTCATGTCAAGGTCAAGTCAAGGTCAAGTCAAGGTAAAGTCAAGGTCAAGTCAAGGTCATGTCAAGGTCATGTTAAGGTCAAGTCAAAGTCAAGTCAAGGTCAAGTCAAGGTCATGCCATGGTCAAGTCAAGTTCAAGTCAAGGTCAAGTCAAGGTCATGTCAAGGTCAAGTCAAGGTCAAGTCAAGGTCAAGTCAAGGTCAAGTCAAGGTCATGTCAAGGTCAACGTCAAGTCAAGGTCAAGTCAAGGTCATGTCAAGTTCAAGTCAAGGTCAAGTCAAGGTCGTGTCAAGGTCATGTCAAGGTCATGTCAAGGTCAAGTCAAGGTCAAGTCAAGGTCATGTCAAGGTCAGGTTAAAGTCAAGTCAAGGTCGAGTCAAGGTGAATTCAAGGTCAAGTCAAGGTCAAGTGAAGGTCAAGTCAAGGTCAAGTCAAGGTCAAGTAAAGGTCAAGTCAAGGTCAAGTCAAGGTCAAGTGAAGGTCAAGTCAAGGTCAAGTCAAGGTCATGTCAAGGTCAAGTGAAGGTCATGTCAAGGTCAGGTCAGGTTCAAGTCTAGGTCAAGTCAAGGTCAAGTCAAGGTCACGTCAAGGTCATGTCAAGGTCATGTCAAGGTCAAGTCAAGGTCAAGTCAAGATCATGTCAAGGTCAAGTCAAGGTCAAGTCAAGGTCAAGTCAAGGTCAAGTCAAGGTCATGTCAAGGTCAAGTAGAGGTCAAGTCAAGGTCAAGTCAAATCCAAGTCAAGTCAAGATCAAGTCAAGATAAAGTCAAGGTCAAGTCAAGGTCAAGTCAAGGTCAGGTCAAGGTCAAGTCAAGTCAAGGTTAAGTCAAGGTCGAGTCAAGGTCAAGTCAAGGTCAAGTCAAGGTCAAGCAAGGTCATGTCAAGCCCAAGTCAAGGTCATGTCAAGATCGAGTCAAGGTCGAGTCAAGGTCAAGTCAAGGTCAAGTCAAGGTCAAGTCAAGGTCAAGCCAAGGTCATGTCAAGGTCATGTCAAGGTCATGTCAAGGTCAAGTCAAGGTCATGTCAAGGTCGAGTCAAGGTCAAGTCAAGGTCAAGTCAAGGTCAAGTCAAGGTCAAGTCAAGGTCAAGTCAAGGTCAAGTCAAGGTCTAGTCAAGGTCGAGTCAAGGTCAAGTCAAGGTCCAGTGAAGGTCAAGTCAAGGTCAAGTCAAGGTCGGGTCAAGGTCAAGTCTAGGTCAAGTCAAGGTCGAGTCAAGGTCCAGTGAAGGTCAAGTCAAGGTCGGGTCAAGGTCAAGTCAAGGTCAAGTCAAGGTCATGTCAAGGTCAAGTCAAGGTCAAGTCAAGGTCAAGTCAAGATCATGTCAAGGTCAAGTCAAGGTCAAGTCAAGGTCAAGTCAAGGTCAAGTCAAGGTCAAGTCAAGGTCAAGTCAAGGTCGAGTCAAGGTCATGTCAAGGTCAAGTCAAGGTCATGTCAAGGTCGAGTCAAGGTCAAGTCAAGGAAAAGTCAAGGTCAATTCAAGGTCAAGTCAAGGTCAAGTCAAGGTCAAGTCAAGGTCAAGTCAGGGTCAAGTCAAGGTCATATCAAGGTCAAGTCAAGGTCAAGTCAAGGTCATGTCAAGGTCGAGTCAAGGTCAAGTCAAGGTCAAGTCAAGGTCAAGTCAAGGTCAAGTCAAGGTCAAGTCAAGGTCATGTCAAGGTCGAGTCAAGGTCAAGTCAAGGTTAAGTCAAGGTCAAGTCAAGGTCAAGTCAAGGTCAAGTCAAGGTCAAGTCAAGGTCAAGTCAAGGTCAAGTGAAGGTCAAGTCAAGGTCAAGTCAAGGTCATGTCAAGGTCATGTCAAGGTCATGTCAAGGTCAACGTGAAGTCAAGGTCAAGTCAAGGTCATGTCAAGGTCAAGTCAAGGTCAAGTCAAGGTCATGTCAAGGTCAAGTCAAGGGCATGTCAAGGTCGAGCCAAGGTCAAGTCAAGGTCAAGTCAAGGTCAAGTCAAGGTCGAGTCAAGGTCAAGTCAAGGTCAAGTCAAGGTCAAGTCAAGGTCAAGTCAAGGTCAAGTCAAGGTTAAGTCAAGGTCAAGTCAAGGTCAAGTCAAGGTCAAGTCAAGGTCAAGTCAAGGTCAAGTGAAGGTCAAGTCAAGGTCGAGTCAAGGTCAAGTGAAGGTCAAGTCAAGGTCAAGTCAAGGTCAAGTCATGGTCAAGTCAAGGTCAAGTCAAGTCAAGGTCAAGTCAAGGTCAAGTCAAGGTCATGTCAAGGTCAAGTCAAGGTCAAGGCAAGGTCAAGTCAAGGTCATGTCAAGGTCAAGTCAAGGTCAAGTCAAGGTCAAGTCAAAGACAAGTCAAGGTCAAGTCAAGGTCAAGTCAAGGTCAAGTCAAGGTCATGTCAAGGTCAAGTCAAGGTCATGTCAAGGTCGAGTCAAGGTCAAGTCAAGGTCAAGTCAAGGTCAAGTCAAGGTCAAGTCAAGGTCATGTCAAGGTCAAGTCAAGGTCAAGTCAAGGTCAAGTTAAGGTAAAGTCAAGGTCAAGTCAAGGTCAAGTCAAGGTCAAGTCTAGGTCAAGTCAAAGTCAAGTCAAGGGCAAGTCAAGGTCAAGTCAAGGTCAAGTCAAGGTCATGTCAAGGTCAAGTCAAGGTCATGTCAAGTTCGAGTCAAGGTCAAGTCAAGGTCAAGTAAAGGTCAAGTCAAGGTCATGTCAAGGTCAAGTTAAGGGCATGTCAAGGTCGAGTCAAGGTCAAGTCAAGGTCAAGTCAAGGTAAAGTCAATTCAAGGTCAAGTCAAGGTCAAGTCAAGGTCAAGTCAAGGTCAAGTCAAGGTCGAGTGAAGGTCAAGTCAAGGTCAAGTCAAGGTCAAGTCAAGGTCAAGTCAAGGTCAAGTCAAGGTCATGTCAAGGTCGCGTCAAAGTTGAGTCAAGGTCAAGTCAAGGTCAAGTCAAGGTCAAGTCAAGGTCAAGTCAAGGTCAAGTTAAGGTCAAGTCAAGGTCGAGTCAAGGTCAAGTCAAGGTCCAGTGAAGGTCCAGTGAAGGTCAAGTCAAGGTCAAGTCAAGGTCAAGTGAAGGTCAAGTCAAGGTCAAGTCAAGGTCAAGTCAAGGGCAAGTCAAGGTCATGCCAAGGTCAAGTCAAGGTCAAGTCAAGGTCAAGGTCAAGTCAAGGGAAAGTCAAGGTCAAGCTCAAGTCAAGGTCAAGTCAAGGTCAAGTGAGGGTCAAGTCAAGGTCAAGTCAAGGTCAAGTCAAGGTCAAGTGAAGGTCAAGTCAAAGACAAGTCAAGGTCAAGTCAAGGTCAAGTCTAGGTCAAGTCAAAGTCAAGTCAAGGGCAAGTCAAGGTCAAGTCAAGGTCAAGTCAAGGTCAAGTAAAGGTCAAGTCAAGGTCAAGTCAAGGTCAAGTCAAGGTCTAGTCAAGGTCGAGTCAAGGTCAAGTCAAGGTCCAGTGAAGGTCAAGTCAAGGTCAAGTCAAGGTCGGGTCAAGGTCAAGTCTAGGTCAAGTCAAGGTCGAGTCAAGGTAATGTCAAGGTCAAGTCAATGTCAAGTCAAGGTCCAGTGAAGGTCAAGTCAAGGTCGGGTCAAGGTCAAGGTCAAGTCAAGGTCAAGTCAAGGTCATGTCAAGGTCAAGTCAAGGTCAAGTCAAGGTCAAGTCAAGATCATGTCAAGGTCAAGTCAAGGGCAAGTCAAGGTCAAGTCAAGGTCAAGTCAAGGTCAAGTCAAGGTCAAGTCAAGGTAAAGTCAAGGTCAAGTCAAGGTCAAGTCAAGGTCTAGTCAAGGTCGAGTCAAGGTCAAGTCAAGGTCCAGTGAAGGTCAAGTCAAGGTCAAGTCAAGGTCGGGTCAAGGTCAAGTCTAGGTCATGTCAAGGTCAAGTCAAGGTCATGTCAAGGTCGAGTCAAGGTCAAGTCAAGGTCAAGTCAAGGTCAAGTCAAGGTCAAGTCAAGGTCATGTCAAGGTCAAGTCAAGGTCGCGTCAAGGTCGAGTCAAGGTCAAGTCAAGGTCAAGTCAAGGTCAAGTCAAGGTCAAGTCAAGATCAAGTCAAGGTCAAGTTAACGTCAAGTCAAGGTCGAGTCAAGTTCAAGTCAAGGTCCAGTGAAGGACAAGTCAAGGTCAAGTCAAGGTCAAGTGAAGGTCAAGTCAAGGTCAAGTCAAGGTCATGCCAAGGTCAAGTCAAGGTCAAGTCAAGGTCAAGCTCAAGTCAAGGTCAAGTCAAGGTCAAGTCAAGGTCGAGTCAAGGTCAAGTCAAGGTCAAGTCGAGGTCATGTCAAGGTCAAGTCAAGGTCAAGTCAAGGTCAAGTCAAGGTCATGTCAAGGTCAGGTCAAGGTCAAGTCAAGGTCGAGTCAAGGTCAAGTCAAGGTCAAGTCAAGCTCAAGTCAAGGTCAAGTCAAGGTCAAGTCAAGGTCAAGTCAAGGTCAAGGTCAAGTCAAGGTCAAGTCAAGGTCAAGTCAAGGTCAAGTCAAGGTCAAGTCAAGGTCATGTCAATTTCATGTCAAGGTCAAGCCAAGCTCAAGTCGAGGTCAAGGTCATGTCAAGGTCAGGTCAAGGTCAAGTCAAGGTTGAGTCAAGGTCAAGTAAAGGTCAAGTCAAGATCAAGTCAAGGTCAAGTCAAGGTCAAGTGAAGGTCAAGTCAAGGTCAAGTCAAGGTCAAGTCAAGGTCATGTCAAGGTCATGTCAAGGACATGTCAAAGTCAAGTCAAGGTCAAGTCAAGGTCATCTCAAGGTCAAGTCAAGGTCAAGTCAAGATCAAGTCAAGGTCAAGTCAAGGTCAAGTCAAGGTTAAGTCAAGGTCAAGTCAAGGTCAAGTCAAGGTCAAGTCAAGGTCAAGTCAAGGTCAAGTTAAGGTCAAGTCAAGCTCAAGTCAAGCTCAAGTCAAAGTCATGTCAAGGTCAAGTCAAGGTCAAGTCAAGGTCAAGTTAAGGTATAGTCAAGGTCAAGTCAAGTCAAGGTCAAGTCAAGGTCAAGTCTAGGTCAAGTCAAAGTCAAGTCAAGGGCAAGTCAAGGTCAAGTCAAGGTCAAGTCAAGGTCAAGTCAAGGTCAAGTCAAGGTCTAGTCAAGGTCGAGTCAAGGTCAAGTCAAGGTCCAGTGAAGGTCAAGTCAAGGTCAAGTCAAGGTCGGGTCAAGGTCAAGTCTAGGTCAAGTCAAGGTCGAGTCAAGGTCATGTCAAGGTCAAGTCAATGTCAAGTCAAGGTCCAGTGAAGGTCAAGTCAAGGTCGGGTCAAGGTCAAGTCAAGGTCAAGTCAAGGTCATGTCAAGGTCAAGTCAAGGTCAAGTCAAGGTCAAGTCAAGATCATGTCAAGGTCAAGTCAAGGTCAAGTCAAGGTCAAGTCAAGGTCAAGTCAAGGTCCAGTCAAGGTCAAGTCAAGGTCAAGTCAAGGTCAAGTCAAGGTCGAGTCAAGGTCAAGTCAAGGTCCAGTCAAGGTCAAGTGAAGGTCAAGTCAAGGTCAAGTCAAGGTCATGTCAAGGTCAAGGTCAAGCTCAATTCAAGGTCAAGTCAAGGTCATGTCAAGGTCATGTCAAGGTCAACGGCAAGGTCAAGTCAAGGTCTAGTCAAGGTCGAGTCAAGGTCAAGTCAAGGTCCAGTGAAGGTCAAGTCAAGGTCAAGTCAAGGTCAAGTCAAGGTCTAGTCAAGGTCGAGTCAAGGTCAAGTCAAGGTCCAGTGAAGGTCAAGTCAAGGTCAAGTCAAGGTCGGGTCAAGGTCAAGTCTAGGTCAAGTCAAGGTCGAGTCAAGGTCATGTCAAGGTCAAGTCAATGTCAAGTCAAGGTCCAGTGAAGGTCAAGTCAAGGTCGGGTCAAGGTCAAGTCAAGGTCAAGTCAAGGTCATGTCAAGGTCAAGTCAAGGTCAAGTCAAGGTCAAGTCAAGATCAAGTCAAGGTCAAGTCAAGGTCAAGTCAAGGTCAAGTCAAGGTCAAGTCAAGGTCCAGTCAAGGTCAAGTCAAGGTCAAGTCAAGGTCAAGTCAAGGTCGAGTCAAGGTCAAGTCAAGGTCCAGTCAAGGTCAAGTGAAGGTCAAGTCAAGGTCAAGTCAAGGTCATGTCAAGGTCAAGGTCAAGCTCAAGTCAAGGTCAAGTCAAGGTCATGTCAAGGACATGTCAAGGTCAACGGCAAGTCAAGGTGATGTCAAGGTCAGGTCAAGGTCAAGTCAAGGTCATGTCAAGGTCATGTCAAGGTCAAGTCAAGGTCAAGTCAAAGTCATGTCAAGGTCAAGTCAAGGTCAAGTCAAGGTCAAGGTCAAGTTAAGGTAAAGTCAAGGTCAAGTCAAGGTCAAGTCAAGGTCAAGTCTAGGTCAAGTCAAAGTCAAGTCAAGGGCAAGTCAAGGTCAAGTCAAGGTCAAGTCAAGGTCAAGTCAAGGTCAAGTCAAGGTCATGTCAAGGTCAAGTCAAGGTCTAGTCAAGGTCGAGTCAAGGTCAAGTCAAGGTCCAGTGAAGGTCAAGTCAAGGTCAAGTTAAGGTCGGGTCAAGGTCAAGTCTAGGTCAAGTCAAGGTCGAGTCAAGGTCATGTCAAGGTCAAGTCAATGTCAAGTCAAGGTCCAGTGAAGGTCAAGTCAAGGTCGGGTCAAGGTCAAGTCAAGGTCAAGTCAAGGTCATGTCAAGGTCAAGTCAAGGTCAAGTCAAGGTCAAGTCAAGATCATGTCAAGGTCAAGTCAAGGGCAAGTCAAGGTCAAGTCAAGGTCGAGTCAAGGTCAAGTCAAGGTCCAGTGAAGGTCAAGTCAAGGTCAAGTCAAGGTCGGGTCAAGGTCAAGTCTAGGTCATGTCAAGGTCAAGTCAAGGTCATGTCAAGGTCGAGTCAAGGTCAAGTCAAGGTCAAGTCAAGGTCAAGTCAAGGTCATGTCAAGGTCAAGTCAAGGTCGCGTCAAGGTCGAGTCAAGGTCAAGTCAAGGTCAAGTCAAGGTCAAGTCAAGGTCAAGTCAAGATCAAGTCAAGGTCAAGTTAACGTCAAGTCAAGGTCGAGTCAAGTTCAAGTCAAGGTCCAGTGAAGGACAAGTCAAGGTCAAGTCAAAGTCAAGTGAAGGTCAAGTCAAGGTCAAGTCAAGGTCATGCCAAGGTCAAGTCAAGGTCAAGTCAAGGTCAAGCTCAAGTCAAGGTCAAGTCAAGGTCAAGTCAAGGTCGAGTCAAGGTCAAGTCAAGGTCAAGTCGAGGTCATGTCAAGGTCAAGTCAAGGTCAAGTCAAGGTCAAGTCAAGGTCAAGTCAAGGTCTAGTCAAGGTCGAGTCAAGGTCAAGTCAAGGTCCAGTGAAGGTCAAGTCAAGGTCAAGTCAAGGTCGGGTCAAGGTCAAGTCTAGGTCAAGTCAAGGTCGAGTCAAGGTAATGTCAAGGTCAAGTCAATGTCAAGTCAAGGTCCAGTGAAGGTCAAGTCAAGGTCGGGTCAAGGTCAAGGTCAAGTCAAGGTCAAGTCAAGGTCATGTCAAGGTCAAGTCAAGGTCAAGTCAAGGTCAAGTCAAGATCATGTCAAGGTCAAGTCAAGGGCAAGTCAAGGTCAAGTCAAGGTCAAGTCAAGGTCAAGTCAAGGTCAAGTCAAGGTAAAGTCAAGGTCAAGTCAAGGTCAAGTCAAGGTCTAGTCAAGGTCGAGTCAAGGTCAAGTCAAGGTCCAGTGAAGGTCAAGTCAAGGTCAAGTCAAGGTCGGGTCAAGGTCAAGTCTAGGTCATGTCAAGGTCAAGTCAAGGTCATGTCAAGGTCGAGTCAAGGTCAAGTCAAGGTCAAGTCAAGGTCAAGTCAAGGTCAAGTCAAGGTCATGTCAAGGTCAAGTCAAGGTCGCGTCAAGGTCGAGTCAAGGTCAAGTCAAGGTCAAGTCAAGGTCAAGTCAAGGTCAAGTCAAGATCAAGTCAAGGTCAAGTTAACGTCAAGTCAAGGTCGAGTCAAGTTCAAGTCAAGGTCCAGTGAAGGACAAGTCAAGGTCAAGTCAAGGTCAAGTGAAGGTCAAGTCAAGGTCAAGTCAAGGTCATGCCAAGGTCAAGTCAAGGTCAAGTCAAGGTCAAGCTCAAGTCAAGGTCAAGTCAAGGTCAAGTCAAGGTCGAGTCAAGGTCAAGTCAAGGTCAAGTCGAGGTCATGTCAAGGTCAAGTCAAGGTCAAGTCAAGGTCAAGTCAAGGTCATGTCAAGGTCAGGTCAAGGTCAAGTCAAGGTCGAGTCAAGGTCAAGTCAAGGTCAAGTCAAGCTCAAGTCAAGGTCAAGTCAAGGTCAAGTCAAGGTCAAGTCAAGGTCAAGGTCAAGTCAAGGTCAAGTCAAGGTCAAGTCAAGGTCAAGTCAAGGTCAAGTCAAGGTCATGTCAATTTCATGTCAAGGTCAAGCCAAGCTCAAGTCGAGGTCAAGGTCATGTCAAGGTCAGGTCAAGGTCAAGTCAAGGTTGAGTCAAGGTCAAGTAAAGGTCAAGTCAAGATCAAGTCAAGGTCAAGTCAAGGTCAAGTGAAGGTCAAGTCAAGGTCAAGTCAAGGTCAAGTCAAGGTCATGTCAAGGTCATGTCAAGGACATGTCAAAGTCAAGTCAAGGTCAAGTCAAGGTCATCTCAAGGTCAAGTCAAGGTCAAGTCAAGATCAAGTCAAGGTCAAGTCAAGGTCAAGTCAAGGTTAAGTCAAGGTCAAGTCAAGGTCAAGTCAAGGTCAAGTCAAGGTCAAGTCAAGGTCAAGTTAAGGTCAAGTCAAGCTCAAGTCAAGCTCAAGTCAAAGTCATGTCAAGGTCAAGTCAAGGTCAAGTCAAGGTCAAGTTAAGGTATAGTCAAGGTCAAGTCAAGTCAAGGTCAAGTCAAGGTCAAGTCTAGGTCAAGTCAAAGTCAAGTCAAGGGCAAGTCAAGGTCAAGTCAAGGTCAAGTCAAGGTCAAGTCAAGGTCAAGTCAAGGTCTAGTCAAGGTCGAGTCAAGGTCAAGTCAAGGTCCAGTGAAGGTCAAGTCAAGGTCAAGTCAAGGTCGGGTCAAGGTCAAGTCTAGGTCAAGTCAAGGTCGAGTCAAGGTCATGTCAAGGTCAAGTCAATGTCAAGTCAAGGTCCAGTGAAGGTCAAGTCAAGGTCGGGTCAAGGTCAAGTCAAGGTCAAGTCAAGGTCATGTCAAGGTCAAGTCAAGGTCAAGTCAAAGTCAAGTCAAGATCATGTCAAGGTCAAGTCAAGGTCAAGTCAAGGTCAAGTCAAGGTCAAGTCAAGGTCCAGTCAAGGTCAAGTCAAGGTCAAGTCAAGGTCAAGTCAAGGTCGAGTCAAGGTCAAGTCAAGGTCCAGTCAAGGTCAAGTGAAGGTCAAGTCAAGGTCAAGTCAAGGTCATGTCAAGGTCAAGGTCAAGCTCAATTCAAGGTCAAGTCAAGGTCATGTCAAGGTCATGTCAAGGTCAACGGCAAGGTCAAGTCAAGGTCTAGTCAAGGTCGAGTCAAGGTCAAGTCAAGGTCCAGTGAAGGTCAAGTCAAGGTCAAGTCAAGGTCAAGTCAAGGTCTAGTCAAGGTCGAGTCAAGGTCAAGTCAAGGTCCAGTGAAGGTCAAGTCAAGGTCAAGTCAAGGTCGGGTCAAGGTCAAGTCTAGGTCAAGTCAAGGTCGAGTCAAGGTCATGTCAAGGTCAAGTCAATGTCAAGTCAAGGTCCAGTGAAGGTCAAGTCAAGGTCGGGTCAAGGTCAAGTCAAGGTCAAGTCAAGGTCATGTCAAGGTCAAGTCAAGGTCAAGTCAAGGTCAAGTCAAGATCAAGTCAAGGTCAAGTCAAGGTCAAGTCAAGGTCAAGTCAAGGTCAAGTCAAGGTCCAGTCAAGGTCAAGTCAAGGTCAAGTCAAGGTCAAGTCAAGGTCGAGTCAAGGTCAAGTCAAGGTCCAGTCAAGGTCAAGTGAAGGTCAAGTCAAGGTCAAGTCAAGGTCATGTCAAGGTCAAGGTCAAGCTCAAGTCAAGGTCAAGTCAAGGTCATGTCAAGGTCATGTCAAGGTCAACGGCAAGTCAAGGTGATGTCAAGGTCAGGTCAAGGTCAAGTCAAGGTCATGTCAAGGTCATGTCAAGGTCAAGTCAAGGTCAAGTCAAAGTCATGTCAAGGTCAAGTCAAGGTCAAGTCAAGGTCAAGTTAAGGTAAAGTCAAGGTCAAGTCAAGGTCAAGTCAAGGTCAAGTCTAGGTCAAGTCAAAGTCAAGTCAAGGGCAAGTCAAGGTCAAGTCAAGGTCAAGTCAAGGTCAAGTCAAGGTCAAGTCAAGGTCATGTCAAGGTCAAGTCAAGGTCTAGTCAAGGTCGAGTCAAGGTCAAGTCAAGGTCCAGTGAAGGTCAAGTCAAGGTCAAGTCAAGGTCGGGTCAAGGTCAAGTCTAGGTCAAGTCAAGGTCGAGTCAAGGTCATGTCAAGGTCAAGTCAATGTCAAGTCAAGGTCCAGTGAAGGTCAAGTCAAGGTCGGGTCAAGGTCAAGTCAAGGTCAAGTCAAGGTCATGTCAAGGTCAAGTCAAGGTCAAGTCAAGGTCAAGTCAAGATCATGTCAAGGTCAAGTCAAGGGCAAGTCAAGGTCAAGTCAAGGTCGAGTCAAGGTCAAGTCAAGGTCCAGTGAAGGTCAAGTCAAGGTCAAGTCAAGGTCGGGTCAAGGTCAAGTCTAGGTCATGTCAAGGTCAAGTCAAGGTCATGTCAAGGTCGAGTCAAGGTCAAGTCAAGGTCAAGTCATGGTCAAGTCAAGGTCATGTCAAGGTCAAGTCAAGGTCGCGTCAAGGTCGAGTCAAGGTCAAGTCAAGGTCAAGTCAAGGTCAAGTCAAGGTCAAGTCAAGATCAAGTCAAGGTCAAGTTAACGTCAAGTCAAGGTCGAGTCAAGTTCAAGTCAAGGTCCAGTGAAGGACAAGTCAAGGTCAAGTCAAAGTCAAGTGAAGGTCAAGTCAAGGTCAAGTCAAGGTCATGCCAAGGTCAAGTCAAGGTCAAGTCAAGGTCAAGCTCAAGTCAAGGTCAAGTCAAGGTCAAGTCAAGGTCGAGTCAAGGTCGAGTCAAGGTCAAGTCGAGGTCATGTCAAGGTCAAGTCAAGGTCAAGTCAAGGTCATGTCAAGGTCATGTCAAGGTCAGGTCAAGGTCAAGTCAAGGTCGAGTCAAGGTCAAGTCAAGGTGAAGTCAAGCTCAAGTCAAGGTCAAGTCAAGGTCAAGTCAAGGTCAAGTCAAGGTCAAGGTCAAGTCAAGGTCAAGTCAAGGTCAAGTCAAGGTCAAGTCAAGGTCAAGTCAAGGTCATGTCAATTTCATATCAAGGTCAAGCCAAGCTCAAGTCGAGGTCAAGGTCATGTCAAGGTCAGGTCAAGGTCAAGTCAAGGTTGAGTCAAGGTCAAGTAAAGGTCAAGTCAAGATCAAGTCAAGGTCAAGTCAAGGTCAAGTGAAGGTCAAGTCAAGGTCAAGTCAAGGTCAAGTCAAGGTCATGTCAAGGTCATGTCAAGGACATGTCAAAGTCAAGTCAAGGTCAAGTCAAGGTCATCTCAAGGTCAAGTCAAGGTCAAGTCAAGATCAAGTCAAGGTCAAGTCAAGGTCAAGTCAAGGTTAAGTCAAGGTCAAGTCAAGGTCAAGTCAAGGTCAAGTCAAGGTCAAGTCAAGGTCAAGTTAAGGTCAAGTCAAGCTCAAGTCAAGCTCAAGTCAAAGTCATGTCAAGGTCAAGTCAAGGTCAAGTCAAGGTCAAGTTAAGGTAAAGTCAAGGTCAAGTCAAGGTCAAGTCAAGGTCAAGTCTAGGTCAAGTCAAAGTCAAGTCAAGGGCAAGTCAAGGTCAAGTCAAGGTCAAGTCAAGGTCAAGTCAAGGTCAAGTCAAGGTCAAGTCAAGGTCAAGTCAAGGTCTAGTCAAGGTCGAGTCAAGGTCAAGTCAAGGTCCAGTGAAGGTCAAGTCAAGGTGAAGTCAAGGTCGGGTCAAGGTCAAGTCTAGGTCAAGTCAAGGTCGAGTCAAGGTCATGTCAAGGTCAAGTCAATGTCAAGTCAAGGTCCAGTGAAGGTCAAGTCAAGGTCGGGTCAAGGTCAAGTCAAGGTCAAGTCAAGGTCATGTCAAGGTCAAGTCAAGGTCAAGTCAAGGTCAAGTCAAGATCATGTCAAGGTCAAGTCAAGGTCAAGTCAAGGTCAAGTCAAGGTCAAGTCAAGGTCAAGTCAAGGTCATGTCAAGGTCAAGTCAAGGTCATGTCAAGGTCGAGTCAAGGTCAAGTCAAGGAAAAGTCAAGGTCAATTCAAGGTCAAGTCAAGGTCAAGTCAAGGTCAAGTCAAGGTCAAGTCAGGGTCAAGTCAAGGTCATATCAAGGTCAAGTCAAGGTCAAGTCAAGGTCATGTCAAGGTCGAGTCAAGGTCAAGTCAAGGTCAAGTCAAGGTCAAGTCAAGGTCAAGTCAAGGTCAAGTCAAGGTCATGTCAAGGTCGAGTCAAGGTCAAGTCAAGGTTAAGTCAAGGTCAAGTCAAGGTCAAGTCAAGGTCAAGTCAAGGTCAAGTCAAGGTCAAGTGAAGGTCAAGTCAAGGTCAAGTCAAGGTCATGTCAAGGTCATGTCAAGGTCATGTCAAGGTCAACGTGAAGTCAAGGTCAAGTCAAGGTCATGTCAAGGTCAAGTCAAGGTCAAGTCAAGGTCATGTCAAGGTCAAGTCAAGGGCATGTCAAGGTCAGGTCAAGGTCAAGTCAAGGTCGAGTCAAGGTCAAGTCAAGGTCAAGTCAAGCTCAAGTCAAGGTCAAGTCAAGGTCAAGTCAAGGTCAAGTCAAGGTCAAGGTCAAGTCAAGGTCAAGTCAAGGTCAAGTCAAGGTCAAGTCAAGGTCAAGTCAAGGTCAAGTCAAGGTCATGTCAATTTCATGTCAAGGTCAAGCCAAGCTCAAGTCGATGTCAAGGTCATGTCAAGGTCAGGTCAAGGTCAAGTCAAGGTTGAGTCAAGGTCAAGTCAAGGTCAAGTCAAGGTCAAGTCAAGGTCAAGTGAAGGTCAAGTCAAGGTCAAGTCAAGGTCATGTCAAGGTCATGTCAAGGTCATGTCAAGGTCAACGTGAAGTCAAGGTCAAGTCAAGGTCATGTCAAGGTCAAGTCAACGTGAAGTCAAGGTCAAGTCAAGGTCAAGTCAAGGTCAAGTCAAGGTCAAGTCAAGGTCATGTCAAGGTCGAGTCAAGGTCAAGTCAAGGTTAAGTCAAGGTCAAGTCAAGGTCAAGTCAAGGTCAAGTCAAGGTCAAGTCAAGGTCAAGTGAAGGTCAAGTCAAGGTCAAGTCAAGGTCATGTCAAGGTCATGTCAAGGTCATGTCAAGGTCAACGTGAAGTCAAGGTCAAGTCAAGGTCATGTCAAGGTCAAGTCAAGGTCAAGTCAAGGTCAAGTCAAGCTCAAGTCAAGGTCAAGTCAAGGTCAAGTCAAGGTCAAGTCAAGGTCAAGGTCAAGTCAAGGTCAAGTCAAGGTCAAGTCAAGGTCAAGTCAAGGTCAAGTCAAGGTCAAGTCAAGGTCAAGTCAAGGTCAAGTCAAGGTCAAGTCAAGGTCATGTCAAGGTCGAGTCAAGGTCAAGTCAAGGTCAAGTCAAGGTCAAGTCAAGGTCAAGTCAAGGTCAAGTCAAGGTCAGGTCATGTCAAGGTCAAGTCAAGGTCAAGTCAAGGTCAAGTCAAGGTCATGTCAAGGTCAGGTCAAGGTCAAGTCAAGGTCGAGTCAAGGTCAAGTCAAGGTCAAGTCAAGCTCAAGTCAAGGTCAAGTCAAGGTCAAGTCAAGGTCAAGGTCAAGTCAAGGTCAAGTCAAGGTCAAGTCAAGGTCAAGTCAAGGTCAAGTCAAGGTCATGTCAATTTCATGTCAAGGTCAAGCCAAGCTCAAGTCGAGGTCAAGGTCATGTCAAGGTCAGGTCAAGGTCAAGTCAAGGTTGAGTCAAGGTCAAGTAAAGGTCAAGTCAAGATCAAGTCAAGGTCAAGTCAAGGTCAAGTGAAGGTCAAGTCAAGGTCAAGTCAAGGTCAAGTCAAGGTCATGTCAAGGTCATGTCAAGGACATGTCAAAGTCAAGTCAAGGTCAAGTCAAGGTCATCTCAAGGTCAAGTCAAGGTCAAGTCAAGATCAAGTCAAGGTCAAGTCAAGGTCAAGTCAAGGTTAAGTCAAGGTCAAGTCAAGGTCAAGTCAAGGTCAAGTCAAGGTCAAGTCAAGGTCAAGTTAAGGTCAAGTCAAGCTCAAGTCAAGCTCAAGTCAAAGTCATGTCAAGGTCAAGTCAAGGTCAAGTCAAGGTCAAGTTAAGGTATAGTCAAGGTCAAGTCAAGGTCAAGTCAAGGTCAAGTCTAGGTCAAGTCAAAGTCAAGTCAAGGGCAAGTCAAGGTCAAGTCAAGGTCAAGTCAAGGTCAAGTCAAGGTCAAGTCAAGGTCTAGTCAAGGTCGAGTCAAGGTCAAGTCAAGGTCCAGTGAAGGTCAAGTCAAGGTCAAGTCAAGGTCGGGTCAAGGTCAAGTCTAGGTCAAGTCAAGGTCGAGTCAAGGTCATGTCAAGGTCAAGTCAATGTCAAGTCAAGGTCCAGTGAAGGTCAAGTCAAGGTCGGGTCAAGGTCAAGTCAAGGTCAAGTCAAGGTCATGTCAAGGTCAAGTCAAGGTCAAGTCAAGGTCAAGTCAAGATCATGTCAAGGTCAAGTCAAGGTCAAGTCAAGGTCAAGTCAAGGTCAAGTCAAGGTCCAGTCAAGGTCAAGTCAAGGTCAAGTCAAGGTCAAGTCAAGGTCGAGTCAAGGTCAAGTCAAGGTCCAGTCAAGGTCAAGTGAAGGTCAAGTCAAGGTCAAGTCAAGGTCATGTCAAGGTCAAGGTCAAGCTCAATTCAAGGTCAAGTCAAGGTCATGTCAAGGTCATGTCAAGGTCAACGGCAAGGTCAAGTCAAGGTCTAGTCAAGGTCGAGTCAAGGTCAAGTCAAGGTCCAGTGAAGGTCAAGTCAAGGTCAAGTCAAGGTCAAGTCAAGGTCTAGTCAAGGTCGAGTCAAGGTCAAGTCAAGGTCCAGTGAAGGTCAAGTCAAGGTCAAGTCAAGGTCGGGTCAAGGTCAAGTCTAGGTCAAGTCAAGGTCGAGTCAAGGTCATGTCAAGGTCAAGTCAATGTCAAGTCAAGGTCCAGTGAAGGTCAAGTCAAGGTCGGGTCAAGGTCAAGTCAAGGTCAAGTCAAGGTCATGTCAAGGTCAAGTCAAGGTCAAGTCAAGGTCAAGTCAAGATCAAGTCAAGGTCAAGTCAAGGTCAAGTCAAGGTCAAGTCAAGGTCAAGTCAAGGTCCAGTCAAGGTCAAGTCAAGGTCAAGTCAAGGTCAAGTCAAGGTCGAGTCAAGGTCAAGTCAAGGTCCAGTCAAGGTCAAGTGAAGGTCAAGTCAAGGTCAAGTCAAGGTCATGTCAAGGTCAAGGTCAAGCTCAAGTCAAGGTCAAGTCAAGGTCATGTCAAGGTCATGTCAAGGTCAACGGCAAGTCAAGGTGATGTCAAGGTCAGGTCAAGGTCAAGTCAAGGTCATGTCAAGGTCATGTCAAGGTCAAGTCAAGGTCAAGTCAAAGTCATGTCAAGGTCAAGTCAAGGTCAAGTCAAGGTCAAGTTAAGGTAAATTCAAGGTCAAGTCAAGGTCAAGTCAAGGTCAAGTCAAGGTCAAGTCTAGGTCAAGTCAAAGTCAAGTCAAGGGCAAGTCAAGGTCAAGTCAAGGTCAAGTCAAGGTCAAGTCAAGGTCAAGTCAAGGTCAAGTCAAGGTCAAGTCAAGGTCAAGTCAAGGTCTAGTCAAGGTCGAGTCAAGGTCAAGTCAAGGTCCAGTGAAGGTCAAGTCAAGGTCAAGTCAAGGTCGGGTCAAGGTCAAGTCTAGGTCAAGTCAAGGTCGAGTCAAGGTTATGTCAAGGTCAAGTCAATGTCAAGTCAAGGTCCAGTGAAGGTCAAGTCAAGGTCGGGTCAAGGTCAAGTCAAGGTCAAGTCAAGGTCATGTCAAGGTCAAGTCAAGGTGAAGTCAAGGTCAAGTCAAGATCATGTCAAGGTCAAGTCAAGGGCAAGTCAAGGTCAAGTCAAGGTCAAGTCAAGGTCAAGTCAAGGTCAAGTCAAGGTCAAGTCAAGGTCAAGTCAAGGTCTAGTCAAGGTCGAGTCAAGGTCAAGTCAAGGTCCAGTGAAGGTCAAGTCAAGGTCAAGTCAAGGTCGGGTCAAGGTCAAGTCTAGGTCATGTCAAGGTCAAGTCAAGGTCATGTCAAGGTCGAGTCAAGGTCAAGTCAAGGTCAAGTCAAGGTCAAGTCAAGGTCATGTCAAGGTCAAGTCAAGGTCGCGTCAAGGTCGAGTCAAGGTCAAGTCAAGGTCAAGTCAAGGTCAAGTCAAGGTCAAGTCAAGATCAAGTCAAGGTCAAGTTAACGTCAAGTCAAGGTCGAGTCAAGTTCAAGTCAAGGTCCAGTGAAGGACAAGTCAAGGTCAAGTCAAAGTCAAGTGAAGGTCAAGTCAAGGTCAAGTCAAGGTCATGCCAAGGTCAAGTCAAGGTCAAGTCAAGGTCAAGCGCAAGTCAAGGTCAAGTCAAGGTCAAGTCAAGGTCGAGTCAAGGTCAAGTCAAGGTCAAGTCGAGGTCATGTCAAGGTCAAGTCAAGGTCAAGTCAAGGTCAAGTCAAGGTCATGTCAAGGTCAGGTCAAGGTCAAGTCAAGGTCGAGTCAAGGTCAAGTCAAGGTCAAGTCAAGCTCAAGTCAAGGTCAAGTCAAGGTCAAGTCAAGGTCAAGTCAAGGTCAAGGTCAAGTCAAGGTCAAGTCAAGGTCAAGTCAAGGTCAAGTCAAGGTCAAGTCAAGGTCATGTCAATTTCATATCAAGGTCAAGCCAAGCTCAAGTCGAGGTCAAGGTCATGTCAAGGTCAGGTCAAGGTCAAGTCAAGGTTGAGTCAAGGTCAAGTAAAGGTCAAGTCAAGATCAAGTCAAGGTCAAGTCAAGGTCAAGTGAAGGTCAAGTCAAGGTCAAGTCAAGGTCAAGTCAAGGTCATGTCAAGGTCATGTCAAGGACATGTCAAAGTCAAGTCAAGGTCAAGTCAAGGTCATCTCAAGGTCAAGTCAAGGTCAAGTCAAGATCAAGTCAAGGTCAAGTCAAGGTCAAGTCAAGGTTAAGTCAAGGTCAAGTCAAGGTCAAGTCAAGGTCAAGTCAAGGTCAAGTCAAGGTCAAGTTAAGGTCAAGTCAAGCTCAAGTCAAGCTCAAGTCAAAGTCATGTCAAGGTCAAGTCAAGGTCAAGTCAAGGTCAAGTTAAGGTAAAGTCAAGGTCAAGTCAAGGTCAAGTCAAGGTCAAGTCTAGGTCAAGTCAAAGTCAAGTCAAGGGCAAGTCAAGGTCAAGTCAAGGTCAAGTCAAGGTCAAGTCAAGGTCAAGTCAAGGTCAAGTCAAGGTCAAGTCAAGGTCAAGTCAAGGTCTAGTCAAGGTCGAGTCAAGGTCAAGTCAAGGTCCAGTGAAGGTCAAGTCAAGGTGAAGTCAAGGTCGGGTCAAGGTCAAGTCTAGGTCAAGTCAAGGTCGAGTCAAGGTCATGTCAAGGTCAAGTCAATGTCAAGTCAAGGTCCAGTGAAGGTCAAGTCAAGGTCGGGTCAAGGTCAAGTCAAGGTCAAGTCAAGGTCATGTCAAGGTCAAGTCAAGGTCAAGTCAAGGTCAAGTCAAGATCATGTCAAGGTCAAGTCAAGGTCAAGTCAAGGTCAAGTCAAGGTCAAGTCAAGGTCAAGTCAAGGTCATGTCAAGGTCAAGTCAAGGTCATGTCAAGGTCGAGTCAAGGTCAAGTCAAGGAAAAGTCAAGGTCAATTCAAGGTCAAGTCAAGGTCAAGTCAAGGTCAAGTCAAGGTCAAGTCAGGGTCAAGTCAAGGTCATATCAAGGTCAAGTCAAGGTCAAGTCAAAGTCATGTCAAGGTCGAGTCAAGGTCAAGTCAAGGTCAAGTCAAGGTCAAGTCAAGGTCAAGTCAAGGTCAAGTCAAGGTCATGTCAAGGTCGAGTCAAGGTCAAGTCAAGGTTAAGTCAAGGTCAAGTCAAGGTCAAGTCAAGGTCAAGTCAAGGTCAAGTCAAGGTCAAGTGAAGGTCAAGTCAAGGTCAAGTCAAGGTCATGTCAAGGTCATGTCAAGGTCATGTCAAGGTCAACGTGAAGTCAAGGTCAAGTCAAGGTCATGTCAAGGTCAAGTCAAGTCAAGGTCATGTCAAGGTCAAGTCAAGGGCATGTCAAGGTCAGGTCAAGGTCAAGTCAAGGTCGAGTCAAGGTCAAGTCAAGGTCAAGTCAAGCTCAAGTCAAGGTCAAGTCAAGGTCAAGTCAAGGTCAAGTCAAGGTCAAGGTCAAGTCAAGGTCAAGTCAAGGTCAAGTCAAGGTCAAGTCAAGGTCAAGTCAAGGTCATGTCAATTTCATGTCAAGGTCAAGCCAAGCTCAAGTCGAGGTCAAGGTCATGTCAAGGTCAGGTCAAGGTCAAGTCAAGGTTGAGTCAAGGTCAAGTCAAGGTCAAGTCAAGGTCAAGTGAAGGTCAAGTCAAGGTCAAGTCAAGGTCATGTCAAGGTCATGTCAAGGTCATGTCAAGGTCAACGTGAAGTCAAGGTCAAGTCAAGGTCATGTCAAGGTCAAGTCAAGGTCAAGTCAACGTGAAGTCAAGGTCAAGTCAAGGTCAAGTCAAGGTCAAGTCAAGGTCAAGTCAAGGTCATGCCAAGGTCGAGTCAAGGTCAAGTCAAGGTTAAGTCAAGGTCAAGTCAAGGTCAAGTCAAGGTCAAGTCAAGGTCAAGTCAAGGTCAAGTGAAGGTCAAGTCAAGGTCAAGTCAAGGTCATGTCAAGGTCATGTCAAGGTCATGTCAAGGTCAACGTGAAGTCAAGGTCAAGTCAAGGTCATGTCAAGGTCAAGTCAAGGTCAAGTCAAGGTCAAGTCAAGCTCAAGTCAAGGTCAAGTCAAGGTCAAGTCAAGGTCAAGTCAAGGTCAAGGTCAAGTCAAGGTCAAGTCAAGGTCAAGTCAAGGTCAAGTCAAGGTCAAGTCAAGGTCAAGTCAAGGTCAAGTCAAGGTCAAGTCAAGGTCAAGTCAAGGTCATGTCAAGGTCGAGTCAAGGTCAAGTCAAGGTCAAGTCAAGGTCAAGTCAAGGTCAAGTCAAGGTCAAGTCAAGGTCAGGTCAAGGTTAAGTCAAGGTTGAGTCAAGGTCAAGACAAGGTCAAGTCAAGATCAAGTCAAGGTCAAGCCAAGGTCAAGTTGAGGTCAAGTCAACGTCAAGTCAAGGTCATGTCAAGGTCATGTCAAGGTCAAGTCAAGGTCAAGTCAAGGTTAAGTCAAGGTCAAGTCAAGGTCAAGTCAAGGTCAAGTCAAGGTCAAGTCAAGGTCAAGTTAAGGTCAAGTCAAGCTCAAGTCAAGCTCAAGTCAAAGTCATGTCAAGGTCAAGTCAAGGTCATGTAAAGGTCAAGTCAAGGGCAAGTCAAGGTCAAGTCAGTGTCAAGTCAAGGTCATGTCAAGGTCATGTCAAGGTCAAGTCAAGGTCAAGTCAAGGTTGAGTCAAGGTCATGTCAAGCTCAAGTCAAGGTCAAGTCAAGGTCAAGTCAAGGTCGAGTCAAGGTCAAGTCAAGGTCAAGTCGAAGTCATGTCAAGGTCAAGTCAAGGTCAAGTCAAGGTCAAGTCAAGGTCATGTCAAGGTCAGGTCAAGGTCAAGTCAAGGTCGAGTCAAGGTCAAGTCAAGGTCAAGTCAAGCTCAAGTCAAGGGCAAGTCAAGGTCAAGTCAAGGTCAAGTCAAGGTCAAGTCAAGGTCAAGTCAAGGTCAAGTCAAGGTCAAGTCAAGGTCATGTCAATTTCATGTCAAGGTCAAGCCAAGCTCAAGTCGAGGTCAAGGTCATGTCAAGGTCAGGTCAAGGTCAAGTCAAGGTTGAGTCAAGGTCAAGTAAAGGTCAAGTCAAGATCAAGTCAAGGTCAAGTCAAGGTCAAGTGAAGGTCAAGTCAAGGTCAAGTCAAGGTCAAGTCAAGGTCATGTCAAGGTCATGTCAAGGACATGTCAAAGTCAAGTCAAGGTCAAGTCAAGGTCATCTCAAGGTCAAGTCAAGGTCAAGTCAAGATCAAGTCAAGGTCAAGTCAAGGTCAAGTCAAGGTTAAGTCAAGGTCAAGTCAAGGTCAAGTCAAGGTCAAGTCAAGGTCAAGTCAAGGTCAAGTTAAGGTCAAGTCAAGCTCAAGTCAAGCTCAAGTCAAAGTCATGTCAAGGTCAAGTCAAGGTCAAGT
This sequence comes from Sturmia bella, assembly GCA_963662145.1. Classification (NCBI taxonomy): domain Eukaryota; kingdom Metazoa; phylum Arthropoda; class Insecta; order Diptera; family Tachinidae; genus Sturmia; species Sturmia bella. Next base: position 82,193,067 of record OY759168.1, on the reverse strand, counting down.
CAAGGTCAAGTTAAGGTAAAGTCAAGGTCAAGTCAAGGTCAAGTCAAGGTCAAGTCTAGGTCAAGTCAAAGTCAAGTCAAGGGCAAGTCAAGGTCAAGTCAAGGTCAAGTCAAGGTCAAGTCAAGGTCAAGGTCAAGTCAAGGTCAAGTCAAGGTCTAGTCAAGGTCGAGTCAAGGTCAAGTCAAGGTCCAGTGAAGGTCAAGTCAAGGTCAAGTCAAGGTCGGGTCAAGATCAAGTCTAGGTCAAGTCAAGGTCGAGTCAAGGTCATGTCAAGGTCAAGTCAATGTCAAGTCAAGGTCCAGTGAAGGTCAAGTCAAGGTCGGGTCAAGGTCAAGTCAAGGTCAAGTCAAGGTCATGTCAAGGTCAAGTCAAGGTCAAGTCAAGGTCAAGTCAAGATCATGTCAAGGTCAAGTCAAGGTCAAGTCAAGGTCAAGTCAAGGTCAAGTCAAGGTCAAGTCAAGGTCATGTCAAGGTCAAGTCAAGGTCATGTCAAGGTCGAGTCAAGGTCAAGTCAAGGAAAAGTCAAGGTCAATTCAAGGTCAAGTCAAGGTCAAGTCAAGGTCAAGTCAAGGTCAAGTCAGGGTCAAGTCAAGGTCATATCAAGGTCAAGTCAAGGTCAAGTCAAGGTCATGTCAAGTTCGAGTCAAGGTCAAGTCAAGGTCAAGTCAAGGTCAAGTCAAGGTCAAGTCAAGGTCAAGTCAAAGTCATGTCAAGGTCGAGTCAAGGTCAAGTCAAGGTTAAGTCAAGGTCAAGTCAAGGTCAAGTCAAGGTCAAGTCAAGGTCAAGTCAAGGTCAAGTGAAGGTCAAGTCAAGGTCAAGTCAAGGTCATGTCAAGGTCATGTCAAGGTCATGTCAAGGTCAACGTGAAGTCAAGGTCATGTCAAGGTCAAGTCAAGGTCAAGTCAAGGTCAAGTCAAGGTCATGTCAAGGTCAAGTCAAGGGCATGTCAAGGTCAGGTCAAGGTCAAGTCAAGGTCGAGTCAAGGTCAAGTCAAGGTCAAGTCAAGCTCAAGTCAAGGTCATGTCAAGGTCAAGTCAAGGTCAAGTCAAGGTCAAGGTCAAGTCAAGGTCATGTCAAGGTCAAGTCAAGGTCAAGTCAAGGTCAAGTCAAGATCATGTCAATTTCATGTCAAGGTCAAGCCAAGCTCAAGTCGAGGTCAAGGTCATGTCAAGGTCAGGTCAAGGTCAAGTCAAGGTTGAGTCAAGGTCCAGTCAAGGTCAAGTCAAGGTCAAGTCAAGGTCAAGTCAAGGTCAAGTCAAGGTCAAGTCAAGGTCAAGTCAAGGTCAAGTGAAGGTCAAGTCAAGGTCAAGTCAAGGTCAAGTCAAGGTCAAGTCAAGGTCAACGTGAAGTCAAGGTCAAGTCAAGGTCATGTCAAGGTCAAGTCAAGGTCAAGTCAACGTGAAGTCAAGGTCAAGTCAAGGTCAAGTCAAGGTCAAGTCAAGGTCATGTCAAGGTCAAGTCAAGGTTAAGTCAAGGTCAAGTCAAGGTCAAGTCAAGGTCAAGTCAAGGTCAAGTCAAGGTCAAGTCAAGGTCATGTCAAGGTCAAGTCAAGGTCAAGTCAACGTGAAGTCAAGGTCAAGTCAAGGTCAAGTCAAGGTCAAGTCAAGGTCAAGTCAAGGTCATGTCAAGGTCGAGTCAAGGTCAAGTCAAGGTTAAGTCAAGGTCAAGTCAAGGTCAAGTCAAGGTCAAGTCAAGGTCAAGTCAAGGTCAAGTGAAGGTCAAGTCAAGGTCAAGTCAAGGTCATGTCAAGGTCATGTCAAGGTCATGTCAAGGTCAACGTGAAGTCAAGGTCAAGTCAAGGTCATGTCAAGGTCAAGTCAAGGTCAAGTCAAGGTCAAGTCAAGCTCAAGTCAAGGTCAAGTCAAGGTCAAGTCAAGGTCAAGTCAAGGTCAAGGTCAAGTCAAGGTCAAGTCAAGGTCAAGTCAAGGTCAAGTCAAGGTCAAGTCAAGGTCAAGTCAAGGTCATGTCAAGGTCGAGTCAAGGTCAAGTCAAGGTTAAGTCAAGGTCAAGTCAAGGTCAAGTCAAGGTCAAGTCAAGGTCAAGTCAAGGTCAGGTCAAGGTTAAGTCAAGGTTGAGTCAAGGTCAAGACAAGGTCAAGTCAAGATCAAGTCAAGGTCAAGCCAAGGTCAAGTTGAGGTCAAGTCAACGTCAAGTCAAGGTCATGTCAAGGTCATGTCAAGGTCAAGTCAAGGTCAAGTCAAGGTCAAGTCAAGGTCAAGTCAAGGTCAAGTCAAGGTCAAGTCAAGGTCATGTCAAGGTCAAGTCAAGGTCAAGTCAAGGTCAATTCAAGGTCATGTCAAGGTCATGTCAAGGTCAAGTCAAGGTCAAGTCAAGGTCATGTCAAGGTCAGGTCAAGGTCAACTCAAGGTCGAGTCAAGGTCAAGTCAAGGTCAAGTGAAGGTCAAGTCAAGGTCAAGTCAAGGTCATGTCAAGGTCATGTCAAGGTCATGTCAAGGTCAACGTGAAGTCAAGGTCAAGTCAAGGTCATGTCAAGGTCAAGTCAAGGTCAAGTCAACGTGAAGTCAAGGTCAAGTCAAGGTCAAGTCAAGGTCAAGTCAAGGTCAAGGTCAAGTCAAGGTCAAGTCAAGGTCAAGTCAAGGTCAAGTCAAGGTCAAGTCAAGGTCAAGTGAAGGTCAAGTCAAGGTCAAGTCAAGGTCATGTCAAGGTCATGTCAAGGTCAAGTCAAGGTCGAGTCAAGGTCAAGTCAAGGTCAAGTCAAGCTCAAGTCAAGGTCAAGTCAAGGTCAAGTCAAGGTCAAGTCAAGGTCAAGGTCAAGTCAAGGTCAAGTCAAGGTCAAGTCAAGGTCAAGTCAAGGTCAAGTCAAGGTCATGTCAATTTCATGTCAAGGTCAAGCCAAGCTCAAGTCGAGGTCAAGGTCATGTCAAGGTCAGGTCAAGGTCAAGTCAAGGTTGAGTCAAGGTCAAGTCAAGGTCAAGTCAAGGTCAAGTCAAGGTCAAGTGAAGGTCAAGTCAAGGTCAAGTCAAGGTCATGTCAAGGTCATGTCAAGGTCATGTCAAGGTCATGTCAAGGTCAACGTGAAGTCAAGGTCAAGTCAAGGTCATGTCAAGGTCAAGTCAAGGTCAAGTCAACGTGAAGTCAAGGTCAAGTCAAGGTCAAGTCAAGGTCAAGTCAAGGTCAAGTCAAGGTCATGCCAAGGTCGAGTCAAGGTCAAGTCAAGGTTAAGTCAAGGTCAAGTCAAGGTCAAGTCAAGGTCAAGTCAAGGTCAAGTCAAGGTCAAGTGAAGGTCAAGTCAAGGTCAAGTCAAGGTCATGTCAAGGTCATGTCAAGGTCATGTCAAGGTCAACGTGAAGTCAAGGTCAAGTCAAGGTCATGTCAAGGTCAAGTCAAGGTCAAGTCAAGGTCAAGTCAAGCTCAAGTCAAGGTCAAGTCAAGGTCAAGTCAAGGTCAAGTCAAGGTCAAGGTCAAGTCAAGGTCAAGTCAAGGTCAAGTCAAGGTCAAGTCAAGGTCAAGTCAAGGTCAAGTCAAGGTCAAGTCAAGGTCAAGTCAAGGTCAAGTCAAGGTCATGTCAAGGTCGAGTCAAGGTCAAGTCAAGGTCAAGTCAAGGTCAAGTCAAGGTCAAGTCAAGGTCAAGTCAAGGTCAGGTCAAGGTTAAGTCAAGGTTGAGTCAAGGTCAAGACAAGGTCAAGTCAAGATCAAGTCAAGGTCAAGCCAAGGTCAAGTTGAGGTCAAGTCAAGCTCAAGTCAAAGTCATGTCAAGGTCAAGTCAAGGTCATGTAAAGGTCAAGTCAAGGGCAAGTCAAGGTTAAGTCAAGGTCAAGTCAAGGTCAAGTCAAGGTCAAGTCAAGGTCAAGTCAAGGTCAAGTTAAGGTCAAGTCAAGCTCAAGTCAAGCTCAAGTCAAAGTCATGTCAAGGTCAAGTCAAGGTCATGTAAAGGTCAAGTCAAGGGCAAGTCAAGGTCAAGTCAATGTCAAGTCAAGGTCATGTCAAGGTCATGTCAAGGTCAAGTCAAGGTCAAGTCAAGGTTGAGTCAAGGTCATGTCAAGCTCAAGTCAAGGTCAAGTCAAGGTCAAGTCAAGGTCGAGTCAAGGTCAAGTCAAGGTCAAGTCGAGGTCATGTCAAGGTCAAGTCAAGGTCAAGTCAAGGTCAAGTCAAGGTCATGTCAAGGTCAGGTCAAGGTCAAGTCAAGGTCGAGTCAAGGTCAAGTCAAGGTCAAGTCAAGCTCAAGTCAAGGGCAAGTCAAGGTCAAGTCAAGGTCAAGTCAAGGTCAAGTCAAGGTCAAGTCAAGGTCAAGTCAAGGTCAAGTCAAGGTCATGTCAATTTCATGTCAAGGTCAAGCCAAGCTCAAGTCGAGGTCAAGGTCATGTCAAGGTCAGGTCAAGGTCAAGTCAAGGTTGAGTCAAGGTCAAGTAAAGGTCAAGTCAAGATCAAGTCAAGGTCAAGTCAAGGTCAAGTGAAGGTCAAGTCAAGGTCAAGTCAAGGTCAAGTCAAGGTCATGTCAAGGTCATGTCAAGGACATGTCAAAGTCAAGTCAAGGTCAAGTCAAGGTCATCTCAAGGTCAAGTCAAGGTCAAGTCAAGATCAAGTCAAGGTCAAGTCAAGGTCAAGTCAAGGTTAAGTCAAGGTCAAGTCAAGGTCAAGTCAAGGTCAAGTCAAGGTCAAGTCAAGGTCAAGTTAAGGTCAAGTCAAGCTCAAGTCAAGCTCAAGTCAAAGTCATGTCAAGGTCAAGTCAAGGTCAAGTCAAGGTCAAGTTAAGGTAAAGTCAAGGTCAAGTCAAGGTCAAGTCAAGGTCAAGTCTAGGTCAAGTCAAAGTCAAGTCAAGGGCAAGTCAAGGTCAAGTCAAGTTCAAGTCAAGGTCAAGTCAAGGTCAAGTCAAGGTCAAGTCAAGGTCAAGTCAAGGTCAAGTCAAGGTCAAGTCAAGGTCTAGTCAAGGTCGAGTCAAGGTCAAGTCAAGGTCCAGTGAAGGTCAAGTCAAGGTCAAGTCAAGGTCGGGTCAAGATCAAGTCTAGGTCAAGTCAAGGTCGAGTCAAGGTCATGTCAAGGTCAAGTCAATGTCAAGTCAAGGTCCAGTGAAGGTCAAGTCAAGGTCGGGTCAAGGTCAAGTCAAGGTCAAGTCAAGGTCATGTCAAGGTCAAGTCAAGGTCAAGTCAAGGTCAAGTCAAGATCATGTCAAGGTCAAGTCAAGGTCAAGTCAAGGTCAAGTCAAGGTCAAGTCAAGGTCAAGTCAAGGTCATGTCAAGGTCAAGTCAAGGTCATGTCAAGGTCGAGTCAAGGTCAAGTCAAGGAAAAGTCAAGGTCAATTCAAGGTCAAGTCAAGGTCAAGTCAAGGTCAAGTCAAGGTCAAGTCAGGGTCAAGTCAAGGTCATATCAAGGTCAAGTCAAGGTCAAGTCAAGGTCATGTCAAGTTCGAGTCAAGGTCAAGTCAAGGTCAAGTCAAGGTCAAGTCAAGGTCAAGTCAAGGTCAAGTCAAAGTCATGTCAAGGTCGAGTCAAGGTCAAGTCAAGGTTAAGTCAAGGTCAAGTCAAGGTCAAGTCAAGGTCAAGTCAAGGTCAAGTCAAGGTCAAGTGAAGGTCAAGTCAAGGTCAAGTCAAGGTCATGTCAAGGTCATGTCAAGGTCATGTCAAGGTCAACGTGAAGTCAAGGTCATGTCAAGGTCAAGTCAAGGTCAAGTCAAGGTCATGTCAAGGTCAAGTCAAGGGCATGTCAAGGTCAGGTCAAGGTCAAGTCAAGGTCGAGTCAAGGTCAAGTCAAGGTCAAGTCAAGCTCAAGTCAAGGTCATGTCAAGGTCAAGTCAAGGTCAAGTCAAGGTCAAGGTCAAGTCAAGATCATGTCAAGGTCAAGTCAAGGTCAAGTCAAGGTCAAGTCAAGATCATGTCAATTTCATGTCAAGGTCAAGCCAAGCTCAAGTCGAGGTCAAGGTCATGTCAAGGTCAGGTCAAGGTCAAGTCAAGGTTGAGTCAAGGTCAAGTCAAGGTCAAGTCAAGGTCAAGTCAAGGTCAAGTCAAGGTCAAGTCAAGGTCAAGTCAAGGTCAAGTGAAGGTCAAGTCAAGGTCAAGTCAAGGTCAAGTCAAGGTCAAGTCAAGGTCAACGTGAAGTCAAGGTCAAGTCAAGGTCATGTCAAGGTCAAGTCAAGGTCAAGTCAACGTGAAGTCAAGGTCAAGTCAAGGTCAAGTCAAGGTCAAGTCAAGGTCATGTCAAGGTCAAGTCAAGGTTAAGTCAAGGTCAAGTCAAGGTCAAGTCAAGGTCAAGTCAAGGTCAAGTCAAGGTCAAGTCAAGGTCATGTCAAGGTCAAGTCAAGGTCAAGTCAACGTGAAGTCAAGGTCAAGTCAAGGTCAAGTCAAGGTCAAGTCAAGGTCAAGTCAAGGTCATGTCAAGGTCGAGTCAAGGTCAAGTCAAGGTTAAGTCAAGGTCAAGTCAAGGTCAAGTCAAGGTCAAGTCAAGGTCAAGTCAAGGTCAAGTGAAGGTCAAGTCAAGGTCAAGTCAAGGTCATGTCAAGGTCATGTCAAGGTCATGTCAAGGTCAACGTGAAGTCAAGGTCAAGTCAAGGTCATGTCAAGGTCAAGTCAAGGTCAAGTCAAGGTCAAGTCAAGCTCAAGTCAAGGTCAAGTCAAGGTCAAGTCAAGGTCAAGTCAAGGTCAAGGTCAAGTCAAGGTCAAGTCAAGGTCAAGTCAAGGTCAAGTCAAGGTCAAGTCAAGGTCAAGTCAAGGTCAAGTCAAGGTCATGTCAAGGTCGAGTCAAGGTCAAGTCAAGGTTAAGTCAAGGTCAAGTCAAGGTCAAGTCAAGGTCAAGTCAAGGTCAAGTCAAGGTCAGGTCAAGGTTAAGTCAAGGTTGAGTCAAGGTCAAGACAAGGTCAAGTCAAGATCAAGTCAAGGTCAAGCCAAGGTCAAGTTGAGGTCAAGTCAACGTCAAGTCAAGGTCATGTCAAGGTCATGTCAAGGTCAAGTCAAGGTCAAGTCAAGGTCAAGTCAAGGTCAAGTCAAGGTCAAGTCAAGGTCAAGTCAAGGTCATGTCAAGGTCAAGTCAAGGTCAAGTCAAGGTCAATTCAAGGTCATGTCAAGGTCATGTCAAGGTCAAGTCAAGGTCAAGTCAAGGTCATGTCAAGGTCAGGTCAAGGTCAACTCAAGGTCGAGTCAAGGTCAAGTCAAGGTCAAGTCAAGCTCAAGTCAAGGTCAAGTCAAGGTCAAGTCAAGGTCAAGTCAAGCTCAAGTCAAGGTCAAGTCAAGGTCAAGTCAAGGTCAAGTGAAGGTCAAGTCAAGGTCAAGTCAAGGTCATGTCAAGGTCATGTCAAGGTCATGTCAAGGTCAACGTGAAGTCAAGGTCATGTCAAGGTCAAGTCAAGGTCAAGTCAAGGTCATGTCAAGGTCAAGTCAAGGTCATGTCAAGGTCAGGTCAAGGTCAAGTCAAGGTCAAGTCAAGGTCAAGTCAAGGTCAAGTCAAGGTCATGTCAAGGTCGAGTCAAGGTCAAGTCAAGGTTAAGTCAAGGTCAAGTCAAGGTCAAGTCAAGGTCAAGTCAAGGTCAAGTCAAGGTCAGGTCAAGGTTAAGTCAAGGTTGAGTCAAGGTCAAGACAAGGTCAAGTCAAGATCAAGTCAAGGTCAAGCCAAGGTCAAGTTGAGGTCAAGTCAACGTCAAGTCAAGGTCATGTCAAGGTCATGTCAAGGTCAAGTCAAGGTCAAGTCAAGGTCAAGTCAAGGTTAAGTCAAGGTCAAGTCAAGGTCAAGTCAAGGTCAAGTCAAGGTCAAGTCAAGGTCAAGTCAAGGTCAAGTTAAGGTCAAGTCAAGCTCAAGTCAAGCTCAAGTCAAAGTCATGTCAAGGTCAAGTCAAGGTCATGTAAAGGTCAAGTCAAGGGCAAGTCAAGGTCAAGTCAATGTCAAGTCAAGATCATGTCAAGGTCATGTCAAGGTCAAGTCAAGGTCAAGTCAAGGTTGAGTCAAGGTCATGTCAAGCTCAAGTCAAGGTCAAGTCAAGGTCAAGTCGAGGTCATGTCAAGGTCAAGTCAAGGTCAAGTCAAGGTCATGTCAAGGTCAGGTCAAGGTCAAGTCAAGGTCGAGTCAAGGTCAAGTCAAGGTCAAGTCAAGCTCAAGTCAAGGTCAAGTCAAGGTCAAGTCAAGGTCAAGTCAAGGTCAAGGTCAAGTCAAGGTCAAGTCAAGGTCAAGTCAAGGTCAAGTCAAGGTCAGGTCAAGGTCAAGTCAAGGTCGAGTCAAGGTCAAGTCAAGGTCAAGTCAAGCTCAAGTCAAGGTCAAGTCAAGGTCAAGTCAAGGTCAAGTCAAGGTCAAGGTCAAGTCAAGGTCAAGTCAAGGTCAAGTCAAGGTCATGTCAAGGTCAGGTCAAGGTCAAGTCAAGGTCGAGTCAAGGTCAAGTCAAGGTCAAGTCAAGCTCAAGTCAAGGTCAAGTCAAGGTCAAGTCAAGGTCAAGTCAAGGTCAAGGTCAAGTCAAGGTCAAGTCAAGGTCAAGTCAAGGTCAAGTCAAGGTCAAGTCAAGGTCATGTCAATTTCATGTCAAGGTCAAGCCAAGCTCAAGTCGAGGTCAAGGTCATGTCAAGGTCAGGTCAAGGTCAAGTCAAGGTTGAGTCAAGGTCAAGTAAAGGTCAAGTCAAGATCAAGTCAAGGTCAAGTCAAGGTCAAGTGAAGGTCAAGTCAAGGTCAAGTCAAGGTCAAGTCAAGGTCATGTCAAGGTCATGTCAAGGACATGTCAAAGTCAAGTCAAGGTCAAGTCAAGGTCATCTCAAGGTCAAGTCAAGGTCAAGTCAAGATCAAGTCAAGGTCAAGTCAAGGTCAAGTCAAGTTTAAGTCAAGGTCAAGTCAAGGTCAAGTCAAGGTCAAGTCAAGGTCAAGTCAAGGTCAAGTTAAGGTCAAGTCAAGCTCAAGTCAAGCTCAAGTCAAAGTCATGTCAAGGTCAAGTCAAGGTCAAGTCAAGGTCAAGTTAAGGTAAAGTCAAGGTCAAGTCAAGGTCAAGTCAAGGTCAAGTCTAGGTCAAGTCAAAGTCAAGTCAAGGGCAAGTCAAGGTCAAGTCAAGGTCAAGTCAAGGTCAAGTCAAGGTCAAGTCAAGGTCAAGTCAAGGTCAAGTCAAGGTCATGTCAAGGTCAAGTCAAGGTCTAGTCAAGGTCGAGTCAAGGTCAAGTCAAGGTCCAGTGAAGGTCAAGTCAAGGTCAAGTCAAGGTCGGGTCAAAGTCAAGTCTAGGTCAAGTCAAGGTCGAGTCAAGGTCATGTCAAGGTCAAGTCAATGTCAAGTCAAGGTCCAGTGAAGGTCAAGTCAAGGTCGGGTCAAGGTCAAGTCAAGGTCAAGTCAAGGTCATGTCAAGGTCAAGTCAAGGTCAAGTCAAGGTCAAGTCAAGATCATGTCAAGGTCAAGTCAAGGTCAAGTCAAGGTCAAGTCAAGGTCAAGTCAAGGTCAAGTCAAGGTCATGTCAAGGTCAAGTCAAGGTCATGTCAAGGTCGAGTCAAGGTCAAGTCAAGGAAAAGTCAAGGTCAATTCAAGGTCAAGTCAAGGTCAAGTCAAGGTCAAGTCAAGGTCAAGTCAGGGTCAAGTCAAGGTCATATCAAGGTCAAGTCAAGGTCAAGTCAAGGTCATGTCAAGTTCGAGTCAAGGTCAAGTCAAGGTCAAGTCAAGGTCAAGTCAAGGTCAAGTCAAGGTCAAGTCAAGGTCATGTCAAGGTCGAGTCAAGGTCAAGTCAAGGTTAAGTCAAGGTCAAGTCAAGGTCAAGTCAAGGTCAAGTCAAGGTCAAGTCAAGGTCAAGTGAAGGTCAAGTTAAGGTCAAGTCAAGGTCATGTCAAGGTCATGTCAAGGTCATGTCAAGGTCAAGTCAAGGTCAAGTCAAGGTCATGTCAAGGTCAAGTCAAGGGCATGTCAAGGTCAGGTCAAGGTCAAGTCAAGGTCGAGTCAAGGTCAAGTCAAGGTCAAGTCAAGCTCAAGTCAAGGTCATGTCAAGGTCAAGTCAAGGTCAAGTCAAGGTCAAGGTCAAGTCAAGGTCATGTCAAGGTCAAGTCAAGGTCAAGTCAAGGTCAAGTCAAGGTCATGTCAATTTCATGTCAAGGTCAAGCCAAGCTCAAGTCGAGGTCAAGGTCATGTCAAGGTCAGGTCAAGGTCAAGTCAAGGTTGAGTCAAGGTCAAGTCAAGGTCAAGTCAAGGTCAAGTCAAGGTCAAGTCAAGGTCAAGTGAAGGTCAAGTGAAGGTCAAGTCAAGGTCAAGTCAAGGTCAAGTCAAGGTCAACGTGAAGTCAAGGTCAAGTCAAGGTCATGTCAAGGTCAAGTCAAGGTCAAGTCAACGTGAAGTCAAGGTCAAGTCAAGGTCAAGTCAAGGTCAAGTCAAGGTCATGTCAAGGTCGAGTCAAGGTCAAGTCAAGGTTAAGTCAAGGTCAAGTCAAGGTCAAGTCAAGGTCAAGTCAAGGTCAAGTCAAGGTCAAGTCAAGGTCATGTCAAGGTCAAGTCAAGGTCAAGTCAACGTGAAGTCAAGGTCAAGTCAAGGTCAAGTCAAGGTCAAGTCAAGGTCAAGTCAAGGTCATGTCAAGGTCGAGTCAAGGTCAAGTCAAGGTTAAGTCAAGGTCAAGTCAAGGTCAAGTCAAGGTCAAGTCAAGGTCAAGTCAAGGTCAAGTGAAGGTCAAGTCAAGGTCAAGTCAAGGTCATGTCAAGGTCATGTCAAGGTCATGTCAAGGTCAACGTGAAGTCAAGGTCAAGTCAAGGTCATGTCAAGGTCAAGTCAAGGTCAAGTCAAGGTCAAGTCAAGCTCAAGTCAAGGTCAAGTCAAGGTCAAGTCAAGGTCAAGTCAAGGTCAAGTCAAGGTCAAGGTCAAGTCAAGGTCAAGTCAAGGTCAAGTCAAGGTCAAGTCAAGGTCAAGTCAAGGTCAAGTCAAGGTCAAGTCAAGGTCAAGTCAAGGTCAAGTCAAGGTCATGTCAAGGTCGAGTCAAGGTCAAGTCAAGGTTAAGTCAAGGTCAAGTCAAGGTCAAGTCAAGGTCAAGTCAAGGTCAAGTCAAGGTCAGGTCAAGGTTAAGTCAAGGTTGAGTCAAGGTCAAGACAAGTTCAAGTCAAGATCAAGTCAAGGTCAAGCCAAGGTCAAGTTGAGGTCAAGTCAACGTCAAGTCAAGGTCATGTCAAGGTCATGTCAAGGTCAAGTCAAGGTCAAGTCAAGGTCAAGTCAAGGTCAAGTCAAGGTCAAGTCAAGGTCAAGTCAAGGTCATGTCAAGGTCAAGTCAAGGTCAAGTCAAGGTCAATTCAAGGTCATGTCAAGGTCATGTCAAGGTCAAGTCAAGGTCAAGTCAAGGTCATGTCAAGGTCAGGTCAAGGTCAAGTCAAGGTCGAGTCAAGGTCAAGTCAAGGTCAAGTCAAGCTCAAGTCAAGGTCAAGTCAAGGTCAAGTCAAGGTCAAGTCAAGGTCAAGGTCAAGTCAAGGTCAAGTCAAGGTCAAGTCAAGGTCATGTCAATTTCATGTCAAGGTCAAGCCAAGCTCAAGTCGAGGTCAAGGTCATGTCAAGGTCAGGTCAAGGTCAAGTCAAGGTTGAGTCAAGGTCAAGTAAAGGTCAAGTCAAGGTCAAGTCAAGGTCAAATGAAGGTCAAGTCAAGGTCAAGTCAAGGTCAAGTCAAGGTAATGTCAAGGTCATGTCAAGGACATGTCAAAGTCAAGTCAAGGTCAAGTCAAGGTCATCTCAAGGTCAAGTCAAGGTCAAGTCAAGATCAAGTCAAGGTCAAGTCAAGGTCAAGTCAAGGTTAAGTCAAGGTCAAGTCAAGGTCAAGTCAAGGTCAAGTCAAGGTCAAGTTAAGGTCAAGTCAAGCTCAAGTCAAGCTCAAGTCAAAGTCATGTCAAGGTCAAGTCAAGGTCATGTAAAGGTCAAGTCAAGGGCAAGTCAAGGTCAAGTCAATGTCAAGTCAAGGTCATGTCAAGGTCATGTCAAGGTCAAGTCAAGGTCAAGTCAAGGTTGAGTCAAGGTCATGTCAAGGTCAAGTCAAGGTCAAGTCAAGGTCAAGTCAAGATCAAGTCAAGGTTAAGTCAAGGTTAAGTCAAGGTCAAGTCAAGGTCAAGTCAAGGTCAAGTCAAGGTCAAGTAAAGGTCATGTCAAGGTCAAGTCAGGGTCAAGTCAAGGTCAAGTCAAGGTCAAGTCAAGGTCATGTCAAGGTCCTGTCAAGGTCATGTCAAGGTCAAGTGAAGGGAAGTCAAGATTAAGTCAAGGTCAAGTCAAGGTCAAGTCAAGGTCAAGTCAAGGTCAAGTCAAGGTCAAGTGAAGGTCAAGTCAAGGTCAAGTCAAGGTCATGTCAAGGTCATGTCAAGGTCAAGTCAAGGTCAAGTCAAGGACATGTCAAGGTCAAGTCAAGGTCAAGTCAAGGTCGAGTCAAGGTCAAGGTCAAGTCAAGATCAAGTCAAGGTCAAGTCAAGGTCATGTCAAGGTCAAGTCAAGGTCAAGTCAAGGTCAAGTCAAGGTCATGTCAAGGTCAAGTCAAGGTCAAGTCAAGGTCAAGTCAAGGTCAAGTCAAGGTCAGGTCAACGTCAAGTCAAGGTCGAGTCAAGGTCAAGTCAAGGTCAAGTCAAGGTCAAGTCCAGGTCAAGTCAAGGTCATTTCAAAGTCATGCCAAGGTCAAGTCAAGGTTGAGTCAAGGTCAAGTCAAGGTCAAGTCAAGATCAAGTCAAGGTCAAGTCAAGGTCAAGTGAAGGTCAAGTCAAGGTCAAGTCAAGGTCATGTCAAGGTTATGTCAAGGTCAAGTCAAGGTGAAGTCAAGGTCAAGTCAAGGTCAAGTCAAGGTCATGTCAAGGTCATGTCAAGGTCAAGTCAAGGTCAAGGTCAAGTCAAGGTCATATAAAGGTCATGTCAAGGTCATGTCAAGGTCAAGTCAAGGTCAAGTCAAGGACATGTCAAGGTCAAGTCAAGGTCAAGTCAAGATCAAGTCAAGGTCAAGTCAAGGTCAAGTCAAGATCAAGTCAAGGTCAAGTCAAGATCAAGTCAAGGTCAAGTCAAGGTCAAGTGAAGGTAAAAGTCAAGGTCAAGTCAAGGTCATGTCAAGGTCATGTCAAGGTCAAGTCAAGGTCAAGTCAAGGTCATGTCAAGGTCAATTCAAGGTCATGTCAAGGTCAAGGTCAAGTCAAGGTCAAGTCAAGGTCGAGTCAAGGTCAAGTCAAGGTCGAGTCAAGGTCAAGTCAAGGTCAAGGTCTAGTCAAGGTCAAGTCAAGGTCAAGTCAAGGTCGTGTCAAGGTCATGTCAAGGTCAAGCCAAGGTCAAGGTCAAGGTCAAGGTCATGTCAAGGTCAGGTCAAGGTCAAGTCAAGGTTGAGTCAAGGTCAAGTCAAGGTCAAGTCAAGATCAAGTCAAGGTCAAGTCAAGGTCAAGTCAAGGTCAAGTCAAGGTCAAGTCAAGGTCAAGTCAAGGTCAAGTCAAGGTCATGTCAAGGTCATGTCAAGGTCAAGTCAAGGACATGTCAAAGTCAAGTCAAGGTCAAGGTCATGTCAAGGTCAGGTCAAGGTTAAGTCAAGGTTGAGTCAAGGTCAAGGTCAAGTCAAGGTCAAGTCAAGGTCATGTCAAGGTCATGTCAAGGTCAAGTCAAGGTCAAGTCAAGGTCAAGTCAAGGTCAAGTCAAGGTCCTGTCAAGGTCATGTCAAGGTCAAGTGAAGGGAAGTCAAGATTAAGTCAAGGTCAAGTCAAGGTCAAGTCAAGGTCAAGTGAAGGTCAAGGTCAAGTCAAGGTCATGTCAAGGTCATGTCAAGGTCAAGTCAAGGTCAAGTCAAGGACATGTCAAGGTCAAGTCAAGGTCAAGTCAAGGTCGAGTCAAGGTCAAGGTCAAGTCAAGATCAAGTCAAGGTCAAGTCAAGGTCATGTCAAGGTCAAGTCAAGGTCAAGTCAAGGTCAAGTCAAGGTCATGTCAAGGTCAAGTCAAGGTCAAGTCAAGGTCAAGTCAAGGTCAAGTCAAGGTCAGGTCAACGTCAAGTCAACGTCGAGTCAAGGTCAAGTCAAGGTCAAGTCAAGGTCAAGTCCAGGTCAAGTCAAGGTCATGTCAAAGTCATGTCAAGGTCAAGTCAAGGTTGAGTCAAGGTCAAGTCAAGGTCAAGTCAAGATCAAGTCAAGGTCAAGTTAAGGTCAAGTGAAGGTCAAGTCAAGGTCAAGTCAAGGTCATGTCAAGGTTATGTCAAGGTCAAGTCAAGGTCAAGTCAAGGTCAAGTCAAGGTCATGTCAAGGTCATGTCAAGGTCAAGTCAAGGTCAAGGTCAAGTCAAGGTCATATAAAGGTCATGTCAAGGTCATGTCAAGGTCAAGTCAAGGTCAAGTCAAGGACATGTCAAGGTCAAGTCAAGGTCAAGTCAAGATCAAGTCAAGGTCAAGTCAAGGTCAAGTCAAGATCAAGTCAAGGTCAAGTCAAGATCAAGTCAAGGTCAAGTCAAGGTCAAGTGAAAGTAAAAGTCAAGGTCAAGTCAAGGTCATGTCAAGGTCATGTCAAGGTCAAGTCAAGGTCAAGTCAAGGTCAAGTCAAGGTCAATTCAAGGTCATGTCAAGGTCAAGGTCAAGTCAAGGTCATGTCAAGGTCAAGTCAAGGTCAAGTCAAGGTCGAGTCAAGGTCAAGTCAAGGTCGAGTCAAGGTCAAGGTCAAGGTCAAGTCACGGTCAAGGTCTAGTCAAGGTCAAGTCAAGGTCAAGTCAAGGTCGTGTCAAGGTCATGTCAAGGTCAAGCCAAGGTCAGGGTCAAGGTCATGTCAAGGTCAGGTCAAGGTCAAGTCAAGGTTGAGTCAAGGTCAAGTCAAGTCAAGATCAAGTCAAGGTCAAGTCAAGGTCAAGTCAAGGTCAAGTCAAGGTCAAGTCAAGGTCAAGTCAAGGTCAAGTCAAGGTCATGTCAAGGTCATGTCAAGGTCATGTCAAGGTCAAGTCAAGGACATGTCAAAGTCAAGTCAAGGTCAAGGTCATGTCAAGGTCAGGTCAAGGTTAAGTCAAGGTTGAGTCAAGGTCAAGGTCAAGTCAAGGTCAAGTCAAGGTCAAGTCAAGGTCAAGTCAAGGTCATATCAATTTCATGTCAAGGTCAAGTCAAGGTCAAGTCAAGGTCAAGTCAAGGTCAATTCAAGGTCATGTCAAGGTCAAGGTCAAGTCAAGGTCATGTCAAGGTCAAGTCAAGGTCAAGTCAAGGTCGAGTCAAGGTCAAGTCAAGGTCGAGTCAAGGTCAAGGTCAAGGTCAAGTCACGGTCAAGGTCTAGTCAAGGTCAAGTCAAGATCAAGTCAAGGTCAAGTCAAGGTCAAGTCAAGCTCATGTCAAGGTCGAGTCAAGGTCAAGTCAAGTCAAGGGCAAGTCAAGTTCATGTCAAGGTCGAGTCAAGGTCAAGTCAAGCCAAGTCAAGGTCAAGTCAAGGTCAAGTCAAGGTCAAGTGAAGGTCAAGTCAAGGTCATGCCAAGGTCAAGTCAAGGTCATGCCAAGGTCATGTCAAAGTCAAGTCAAGGTCATGTCGAGGTCAAGTTAAGGACAAGTCAAGGTCATGTCAAAGTCAAGTCAGGGTCAAATCAAGGTCAAGTCAAGCTCATGTCAAGGTCGAGTCAAGGTCAAGTCAAGTCAAGGGCAAGTCAAGTTCATGTCAAGGTCGAGTCAAGGTCAAGTCAAGGACATGTCAAGGTCAAGTCAAGGTCAAGTCAAGATCAAGTCAAGGTCAAGTCAAGGTCAAGTCAAGATCAAGTCAAGGTCAAGTCAAGATCAAGTCAAGGTCAAGTCAAGGTCAAGTGAAAGTAAAAGTCAAGGTCAAGTCAAGGTCATGTCAAGGTCATGTCAAGGTCAAGTCAAGGTCAAGTCAAGGTCAAGTCAATGTCAATACAAGGTCATGTCAAGGTCAAGGTCAAGTCAAGGTCATGTCAAGGTCAAGTCAAGGTCAAGTCAAGGTCGAGTCAAGGTCAAGTCAAGGTCGAGTCAAGGTCAAGGTCAAGGTCAAGTCACGGTCAAGGTCTAGTCAAGGTCAAGTCAAGATCAAGTCAAGGTCAAGTCAAGGTCAAGTCAAGGTCAAGTCAAGGTCATGTCAAAGTCAAGTCAAGGTCAAGTCAAGGTCAAGTCAAGGTCAAGTCAAGGTCGAGTCAAGGTCCAGTCAAGGCCCAGTGAAGGTCAAGTCAAGGTCAAGTGAAGAGCATGTCAAGGTCAAGTCAAGGTCAAGTCAAGGTCAAGTCAAGGTTAAGTCAAGGTCAAGTCAAGGTCACGTCAAGGTCAAGTCAAGGTCAAGTCAAGGTCATGCCAAGGTCAAGTCAAGGTCATGCCAAGGTCATGTCAAAGTCAAGTCAAGGTCAAGTCAAGGTCAAGTCAAGGTCAAGTCAAGGTCATGTCAAGGTCAAGTCAGGGTCAAGTCAAGGTCAAGTCAAGCTCATGTCAAGGTCGAGTCAAGGTCAAGGTCAAGTCAAGTCAAGGTCAAGTCAAGGTCAAGTCAATCTCATGTCAAGGTCGAGTCAAGGTCAAGTCAAGTCAAGGTCAAGTCAAGGTCAAGTCAAGGTCAAGTCAAGGTCAAGTCAAGGTCAAGTCAAGGCCAAGTGAGGGTCAAGTCAAGGTCAAGTCAAGGTCAAGTCAAGGTCAAGTCATGGTCAAGTCAAGGTCATGTAAAGGTCAAGTCAAGGTCAAGTCAAGGTCAAGTCAAGGTCGAGTCAAGGTCATGTCAAGGTCAGGTCAAGGTCAACTCAAGGTCAACTCAAGGTCGAGTCAAGGTCAAGCCAAGGTCAAGTCAAGGTCAAGTAGGGGTCAAGTCAAGGTCAAGTGAAGGTCAAGTCGAGGTCAAGTCAAGGTCAAGTCAAGGTCATGTCAAGGTCATGTCAAGGTCAAGTCAAGGTCAAGTCAAGGTCAAGTGAAGGTCAAGTCAAGGTCAAGTCAAGGTCATATCAAGGTCATGTCAAGGTCAACGTCAAGTCAAGGTCAAGTGAAGGTCAAGTCAAGGTCAAGTCAAGGTCAAGTCAAGGTCAAGTCAAAGTCATGTCAAGGTCAAGTCAAGGTCAAGTCAAGGTCATGTCAAGGTCAAGTCAAGGTCAAGTCAAGGTCAAGTCAAGGTCAAGTCAAGGTCATGTCAAGGTCATGTCAAGGTCAAGTCAAGGTCAAGTCAAGGTCATGTCGAGGTCAAGTTAAGGACAAGTCAAGGTCAAGGCAAGGTCAAGTCAAGGTCAAGTCAAGCTCATGTCAAGGTCGAGTCAAGGTCAAGTCAAGTCAAGGGCAAGTCAAGTTCATGTCAAGGTCGAGTCAAGGTCAAGTCAAGCCAAGTCAAGGTCAAGTCAAGGTCAAGTCAAGGTCAAGTCAAGGTCAAGTCAAGGTCAAGTCAAGGTCAAGTCAAGGTCAAGTCAAGCTCATGTCAAGGTCAAGTCAAGGTCATGCCAAGGTCATGTCAAAGTCAAGTCAAGGTCATGTCGAGGTCAAGTTAAGGACAAGTCAAGGTCATGTCAAAGTCAAGTCAGGGTCAAATCAAGGTCAAGTCAAGCTCATGTCAAGGTCGAGTCAAGGTCAAGTAGGGGTCAAGTCAAGGTCAAGTGAAGGTCAAGTCAAGGTCAAGTCAAGGTCAAGTCAAGGTCATGTCAAGGTCATGTCAAGGTCAAGTCAAGGTCAAGTCAAGGTCAAGTGAAGGTCAAGTCAAGGTCAAGTCAAGGTCATATCAAGGTCATGTCAAGGTCAACGTCAAGTCAAGGTCAAGTGAAGGTCAAGTCAAGGTCAAGTCAAGGTCAAGTCAAGGTCAAGTCAAGGTCAAGTCAAGGTCAAGTCAAGGTCAAGTCAAAGTCATGTCAAGGTCAAGTCAAGGTCAAGTCAAGGTCATGTCAAGGTCAAGTCAAGGTCAAGTCAAGGTCAAGTCAAGGTCAAGTCAAGGTCATGTCAAGGTCATGTCAAGGTCAAGTCAAGGTCAAGTCAAGGTCATGTCGAGGTCAAGTTAAGGACAAGTCAAGGTCAAGGCAAGGTCAAGTCAAGGTCAAGTCAAGCTCATGTCAAGGTCGAGTCAAGGTCAAGTCAAGTCAAGGGCAAGTCAAGTTCATGTCAAGGTCGAGTCAAGGTCAAGTCAAGCCAAGTCAAGGTCAAGTCAAGGTCAAGTCAAGGTTAAGTCAAGGTCAAGTGAAGGTCAAGTCAAGGTCATGCCAAGGTCAAGTCAAGGTCATGTCAAAGTCAAGTCAAGGTCATGTCGAGGTCAAGTTAAGGACAAGTCAAGGTCATGTCAAAGTCAAGTCAGGGTCAAATCAAGGTCAAGTCAAGCTCATGTCAAGGTCGAGTCAAGGTCAAGTCAAGTCAAGGGCAAGTCAAGTTCATGTCAAGGTCGAGTCAAGGTCAAGTCAAGCCAAGTCAAGGTCAAGTCAAGGTCAAGTCAAGGTCAAGTCAAGGTCAAGTCAAGGTCAAGTCAAGGTCAAGTCAAGCTCATGTCAAGGTCATGTCAAGGTCAATTCAAGGTCATGTCAAGGTCAAGTCAAGGTCAAGTCAAGGTCGAGTCAAGGTCAAGTCAAGGTCAAGTCAAGGTCGAGTCAAGGTCAAGTCAAGGTCAAGTCAGGGTCATGTCAAGGTCAAGTCAAGGTCAGGTCAAGGTCACGTCAAGGTCATGTCAAGGTCATGTCAAGGTCAAGCCAAGGTCGAGTCAAGGTCAAGTCAACGTCAAGGGCAAGTCAAGTTCATGTCAAGGTCGAGTCAAGGTCAAGTCAAGCCAAGTCAAGGTCAAGTCAAGGTCGAGTCAAGGTCATGTCAAGGTCAAGTCAAGGTCAAGTCAAGATCAAGTCAAGGTCAAGCCAAGGTCATGTCAAGGTCAAGTCAAGGTCAAGTGAAGGTCATGTCAAGGTCAAGTCAGGTTCAAGTCAAGGTCAAGTCAAGGTCGAGTCAAGGTCAAGTCAAGGTCAAGTCAGGGTCATGTCAAGGTCAGGTCAAGGTCAAGTCAAGGTCGAGTCAAGGTCAAGTCAAGGTCAAGTCAAGGTCCAGTGAAGGTCAAGTCAAGGTCAAGTCAAGGTCATGTCAAGGTCATGTCAAGGTCATGTCAAGGTCAAGTCAAGGTCAAGTCAGGGTCAAGTCAAGGTCATGTCAAGGTCAAGTCAAGGTCAAGTCAAGGTCGAGTCAAGATCATGTCAAGGTCAAGTCAAGGTCAAGTCAAGATCAAGTCAAGGTCAAGTCAAGGTCATGTCAAGGTCAAGTCAAGGTCAAGTGAAGGTCATGTCAAGGTCAAGGTCAAGTCAGGTTCAAGTCAAGGTCAAGTCAAGGTCAGGTCAAGGTCACGTCAAGGTCAAGTCAAGGTCAAGTCAAGGTCATGTCAAGGTCATGTCAAGGTCAAGCCAAGGTCGAGTCAAGGTCAAGTCAACGTCAAGTGAAGGTCAAGTCAAGGTCAAGTCAAGGTAAAGTCAAGGTCAAGTCAAGGTCATGTCAAGGTCAACTCAAGGTCAAGTCAAGGTCATGTCAAGGTCAAGTCAAGGACAAGTCAAGGTAAAGTCAAGGTCAAGTCAAGGTCATGTCAAGGTCATGTCAAGGTCAACTCAAGGTCAAGTCAAGGTCATGTCAAGGTCAAGTCAAGGACAATTCAAGGTCAAGTCAAGGTCAAGTCAAAGTCATGTCAAGGTCAAGTCAAGGTCAAGTCAAGGTCAAGTCAAGGTCAAGTCAAAGTCATGTCAAGGTCAAGTCAAGGTCAAGTCAAGGTCATGTCAAGGTCAAGTCAAGGTCAAGTCAAGGTAAAGTCAAGGTCATGTCAAGGTCATGTCAAGGTCAAGTCAAGGGCATGTCAAGGTCGAGTCAAGGTCAAGTCAAGGTCAAGTCAAGGTCATGTCAAGGTCGAGTCAAGGTCGAGTCAAGATCAAGTCAAGGTCAAGTCAAGGTTGAGTCAAGGTCGAGTCAAGGTCAAGTCAAGGTCCAGTGAAGGTCCAGTGAAGGTCAAGTCAAGGTCAAGTCAAGGTCAAGTCAAGGTCAAGTCAAGGTCAAGTGAAGGTCAAGTCAAGGTCAAGTCAAGGTCAAGTCAAGGGCAAGTCAAGGTCATGCCAAGGTCAAGTCAAGGTCAAGTCAAGGTCAAGTCAAGGGCAAGTCAAGGTCATGCCAAGGTCAAGTCAAGGTCAAGTCAAGGTCAAGTCAAGGGAAAGTCAAGGTCAAGCTCAAGTCAAGGTCAAGTCAAGGTCAAGTCAAGGTCAAGTCAAGGTCAAGTCAAGGTCAAGTCAAGGTCAAGTCAAGGTTGAGTCAAGGTCAAGTCAAGGTCAAGTCAAGGTCAAGTTAAGGTCAAGTCAAGGTCGAGTCAAGGTCAAGTCAAGGTCCAGTGAAGGTTCAGTGAAGGTCAAGTCAAGGTCAAGTCAAGGTCAAGTCAAGGCAAGTGAAGGTCAAGTCAAGGTCAAGGTCAAGCTCAAGTCAAGGTCAAGTCAAGGTCAAGTCAAGGTCAAGTGAAGGTCAAGTCAAGGTCAAGTCAGGGTCAAGTCAAGGTCATGTCAAGGTCAAGTCAAGGTCAAGTCAAGGTCGAGTCAAGATCATGTCAAGGTCAAGTCAAGGTCAAGTCAAGATCAAGTCAAGGTCAAGTCAAGGTCATGTCAAGGTCAAGTCAAGGTCAAGTGAAGGTCATTTCAAGGTCAAGGTCAAGTCAGGTTCAAGTCAAGGTCAAGTCAAGGTCAGGTCAAGGTCACGTCAAGGTCAAGTCAAGGTCAAGTCAAGGTCATGTCAAGGTCATGTCAAGGTCAAGCCAAGGTCGAGTCAAGGTCAAGTCAAGGTCAAGTGAAGGTCAAGTCAAGGTCAAGTCAAGGTCATGTCAAGGTCAACTCAAGGTCAAGTCAAGGTCATGTCAAGGTCAAGTCAAGGACAAGTCAAGGTCAAGTTAAGGTCAAGTCAAGGTCGAGTCAAGGTCAAGTCAAGGTCCAGTGAAGGTCCAGTGAAGGTCAAGTCAAGGTCAAGTCAAGGTCAAGTCAAGGTCAAGTGAAGGTCAAGTCAAGGTCAAGGTCAAGGTCAAGTCAAGGGAAAGTCAAGGTCAAGCTCAAGTCAAGGTCAAGTCAAGGTCAAGTCAAGGTCAAGTGAAGGTCAAGTCAAGGTCAAGTCAGGGTCAAGTCAAGGTCATGTCAAGGTCAAGTCAAGGTCATGTCAAGGTCAAGTCAAGGTCAAGTCAAGGTCATGTCAAGGTCAAGTCAAGGTCAAGTCAAGGTCAAGTGAAGGTCAAGTCAAGGTCAAGTCAGGGTCAAGTCAAGGTCATGTCAAGGTCAAGTCAAGGTCAAGTCAAGGTCAAGTCAAGGTCATGTCAAGGTCGAGTCAAGGTCAAGTCAAGGTCAAGTCAAGGTCAAGTCAAGGTCAAGTCAAGGTCATGTCAAGGTCAAGTCAAGGTCAAGTCAAGGTCAAGTCAATGTCAAGTTAAGGTAAAGACAAGGTCAAGTCAAGGTCAAGTCTAGGTCAAGTCAAAGTCAAGTCAAGGTCAAGTCAAGGTCAAGTCAAGGTCAAGTCAAGGTCATGTCAAGGTCAAGTCAAGGTCATGTCAAGGTCAAGTCAAGGTCAAGTCAAGGTCAAGTCAAGGTCAAGTCAAGGTTGAGTCAAGGTCAAGTCAAGGTCAAGTCAAGGTCAAGTAAAGGTCAAGTCAAGGTCGAGTCAAGGTCAAGTCAAGGTCCAGTGAAGGTCCAGTGAAGGTCAAGTCAAGGTCAAGTCAAGGTCAAGTCAAGGTCAAGTGAAGGTCAAGTCAAGGTCAAGTCAAGGTCAAGTCAAGGGCAAGTCAAGGTCATGCCAAGGTCAAGTCAAGGGAAAGTCAAGGTCAAGCTCAAGTCAAGGTCAAGTCAAGGTCAAGTCAAGGTCAAGTCAAGGTCAAGTGAAGGTCAAGTCAAGGTCATGCCAAGGTCAAGTCAAGGTCATGCCAAGGTCATGTCAAAGTCAAGTCAAGGTCAAGTCAAGGTCAAGTCAAGGTCAAGTCAAGGTCGAGTCAAGGTCCAGTCAAGGCCCAGTGAAGGTCAAGTCAAGGTCAAGTGAAGATCATGTCAAGGTCAAGTCAAGGTCAAGTCAAGGTCAAGTCAAGGTTAAGTCAAGGTCAAGTCAAGGTCACGTCAAGGTCAAGTCAAGGTCAAGTCAAGGTCAAGTGAGGGTAAAGTCAAGGTCAAGTCAAGGTCAAGTCAAGGTCAAGTCAAGGTCAAGTGAAGGTCAAGTCAAGGTCATGCCAAGGTCAAGTCAAGGTCATGCCAAGGTCATGTCAAAGTCAAGTCAAGGTCAAGTCAAGGTCAAGTCAAGGTAATGTCAAGGTCAAGTCAGGGTCAAGTCAAGGTCAAGTCAAGGTCAAGTCAAGCTCATGTCAAGGTCGAGTCAAGGTCAAGTCAAGTCAAGGTCAAGTCAAGGTCAAGTTAATCTCATGTCAAGGTCAAGTCAAGTCAAGGTCAAGTCAAGGTCAAGTCAAGGCCAAGTGAGGGTCAAGTCAAGCTCAAGTCAAGGTCAAGTCATGGTCAAGTCAAGGTCATGTAAAGGTCAAGTCAAGGTCAAGTCAAGGTCAAGTCAAGGTCGAGTCAAGGTCATGTCAAGGTCAGGTCAAGGTCAACTCAAGGTCAACTCAAGGTCGAGTCAAGGTCAAGCCAAGGTCAAGTCAAGGTCAAGTAGGGGTCAAGTCAAGGTCAAGTGAAGGTCAAGTCAAGGTCAAGTCAAGGTCAAGTCAAGGTCAAGTCAAGGTCATGTCAAGGTCATGTCAAGGTCAAGTCAAGGTCAAGTCAAGGTCAAGTGAAGGTCAAGTCAAGGTCAAGTCAAGGTCATATCAAGGTCATGTCAAGGTCAACGTCAAGTCAAGGTCAAGTGAAAGTCAAGTCAAGGTCAAGTCAAGGTCAAGTCAAGGTCAAGTCAAGGTCAAGTCAAGGTCAAGTCAAAGTCATGTCAAGGTCAAGTCAAGGTCAAGGTCAAGTCAAGGTCAAGTCAAGGTCAAGTCAAGGTCATGTCAAGGTCATGTCAAGGTCAAGTCAAGGTCAAGTCAAGGTCATGTCAAGGTCAAGTTAAGGACAAGTCAAGGTCAAGGCAAGGTCAAGTCAAGGTCAAGTCAAGGTCAAGTCAAGGTCATGTCAAAGTCAAGTCAGGGTCAAATCAAGGTCAAGTCAAGCTCATGTCAAGGTCGAGTCAAGGTCAAGTCAAGTCAAGGGCAAGTCAAGTTCATGTCAAGGTCGAGTCAAGGTCAAGTCAAGCCAAGTCAAGGTCAAGTCAAGGTCAAGTCAAGGTCAAGTCAAGGTCAAGTCAAGGTCAAGTCAAGCTCATGTCAAGGTCATGTCAAGGTCAATTCAAGGTCATGTCAAGGTCAAGTCAAGGTCGAGTCAAGGTCAAGTCAAGGTCAAGTCAAGGTCAAGTCAAGGTCAAGTCAGGGTCAAGTCAAGGTCATGTCAAGGTCAAGTCAAGGTCAAGTCAAGGTCGAGTCAAGGTCATGTCAAGGTCAAGTCAAGGTCAAGTCAAGATCAAGTCAAGGTCAAGCCAAGGTCATGTCAAGGTCAAGTCAAGGTCAAGTGAAGGTCATGTCAAGGTCAAGTCAGGTTCAAGTCAAGGTCAAGTCAAGGTCGAGTCAAGGTCAAGTCAAGGTCAAGTCAGGGTCATGTCAAGGTCAGGTCAAGGTCAAGTCAAGGTCGAGTCAAGGTCAAGTCAAGGTCAAGTCAAGGTCCAGTGAAGGTCAAGTCAAGGTCAAGTCAAGGTCAAGTCAAGGTCAAGTCAAGGTCAAGTCAAGGTCAAGTCAAGGTTGAGTCAAGGTCAAGTCAAGGTCAAGTCAAGGTCAAGTTAAGGTCAAGTCAAGGTCGAGTCAAGGTCAAGTCAAGGTCCAGTGAAGGTTCAGTGAAGGTCAAGTCAAGGTCAAGTCAAGGCAAGTGAAGGTCAAGTCAAGGTCAAGGTCAAGGTCAAGTCAAGGGAAAGTCAAGGTCAAGCTCAAGTCAAGGTCAAGTCAAGGTCAAGTCAAGGTCAAGTGAAGGTCAAGTCAAGGTCAAGTCAGGGTCAAGTCAAGGTCATGTCAAGGTCAAGTCAAGGTCAAGTCAAGGTCGAGTCAAGATCATGTCAAGGTCAAGTCAAGGTCAAGTCAAGATCAAGTCAAGGTCAAGTCAAGGTCATGTCAAGGTCAAGTCAAGGTCAAGTGAAGGTCATGTCAAGTTCAAGGTCAAGTCAGGTTCAAGTCAAGGTCAAGTCAAGGTCAGGTCAAGGTCACGTCAAGGTCAAGTCAAGGTCAAGTCAAGGTCATGTCAAGGTCATGTCAAGGTCAAGCCAAGGTCGAGTCAAGGTCAAGTCAAGGTCAAGTGAAGGTCAAGTCAAGGTCAAGTCAAGGTCATGTCAAGGTCAACTCAAGGTCAAGTCAAGGTCATGTCAAGGTCAAGTCAAGGACAAGTCAAGGTCAAGTTAAGGTCAAGTCAAGGTCGAGTCAAGGTCAAGTCAAGGTCCAGTGAAGGTCCAGTGAAGGTCAAGTCAAGGTCAAGTCAAGGTCAAGTCAAGGTCAAGTGAAGGTCAAGTCAAGGTCAAGGTCAAGGTCAAGTCAAGGGAAAGTCAAGGTCAAGCTCAAGTCAAGGTCAAGTCAAGGTCAAGTCAAGGTCAAGTGAAGGTCAAGTCAAGGTCAAGTCAGGGTCAAGTCAAGGTCATGTCAAGGTCAAGTCAAGGTCAAGTCAAGGTCAAGTCAAGGTCAAGTCAAGGTCATGTCAAGGTCAAGTCAAGGTCAAGTCAAGGTCATGTCAAGGTCAAGTCAAGGTCAAGTCAAGGTCAAGTGAAGGTCAAGTCAAGGTCAAGTCAGGGTCAAGTCAAGGTCATGTCAAGGTCAAGTCAAGGTCAAGTCAAGGTCAAGTCAAGGTCAAGTCAAGGTCATGTCAAGGTCGAGTCAAGGTCGAGTCAAGGTCAAGTCAAGGTCAAGTCAAGGTCAAGTCAAGGTCAAGTCAAGGTCATGTCAAGGTCAGGTCAAGGTCAAGTCAAGGTCAAGTCAAGGTCAAGTTAAGGTAAAGACAAGGTCAAGTCAAGGTCAAGTCTAGGTCAAGTCAAAGTCAAGTCAAGGTCAAGTCAAGGTCAAGTCAAGGTCAAGTCAAGGTCATGTCAAGGTCAAGTCAAGGTCATGTCAAGGTCAAGTCAAGGTCAAGTCAAGGTCAAGTCAACGTCAAGTCAAGGTCAAGTCAAGGTTGAGTCAAGGTCAAGTCAAGGTCAAGTCAAGGTCAAGTAAAGGTCAAGTCAAGGTCGAGTCAAGGTCAAGTCAAGGTCCAGTGAAGGTCCAGTGAAGGTCAAGTCAAGGTCAAGTCAAGGTCAAGTCAAGGTCAAGTGAAGGTCAAGTCAAGGTCAAGTCAAGGTCAAGTCAAGGGCAAGTCAAGGTCATGCCAAGGTCAAGTCAAGGGAAAGTCAAGGTCAAGCTCAAGTCAAGGTCAAGTCAAGGTCAAGTCAAGGTCAAGTGAAGGTCAAGTCAAGGTCATGCCAAGGTCAAGTCAAGGTCATGCCAAGGTCATGTCAAAGTCAAGTCAAGGTCAAGTCAAGGTCAAGTCAAGGTCAAGTCAAGGTCGAGTCAAGGTCCAGTCAAGGCCCAGTGAAGGTCAAGTCAAGGTCAAGTGAAGATCATGTCAAGGTCAAGTCAAGGTCAAGTCAAGGTCAAGTCAAGGTTAAGTCAAGGTCAAGTCAAGGTCACGTCAAGGTCAAGTCAAGGTCAAGTCAAGGTCAAGTGAGGGTAAAGTCAAGGTCAAGTCAAGGTCAAGTCAAGGTCAAGTCAAGGTCAAGTGAAGGTCAAGTCAAGGTCATGCCAAGGTCAAGTCAAGGTCATGCCAAGGTCATGTCAAAGTCAAGTCAAGGTCAAGTCAAGGTCAAGTCAAGGTAATGTCAAGGTCAAGTCAGGGTCAAGTCAAGGTCAAGTCAAGGTCAAGTCAAGCTCATGTCAAGGTCGAGTCAAGGTCAAGTCAAGTCAAGGTCAAGTCAAGGTCAAGTTAATCTCATGTCAAGGTCAAGTCAAGTCAAGGTCAAGTCAAGGTCAAGTCAAGGCCAAGTGAGGGTCAAGTCAAGCTCAAGTCAAGGTCAAGTCATGGTCAAGTCAAGGTCATGTAAAGGTCAAGTCAAGGTCAAGTCAAGGTCAAGTGAAGGTCAAGTCAAGGTCAAGTCAAGGTCATATCAAGGTCATGTCAAGGTCGAGTCAAGGTCATGTCAAGGTCAGGTCAAGGTCAACTCAAGGTCAACTCAAGGTCGAGTCAAGGTCAAGCCAAGGTCAAGTCAAGGTCAAGTAGGGGTCAAGTCAAGGTCAAGTGAAGGTCAAGTCAAGGTCAAGTCAAGGTCAAGTCAAGGTCAAGTCAAGGTCATGTCAAGGTCATGTCAAGGTCAAGTCAAGGTCAAGTCAAGGTCAAGTGAAGGTCAAGTCAAGGTCAAGTCAAGGTCATATCAAGGTCATGTCAAGGTCAACGTCAAGTCAAGGTCAAGTGAAGGTCAAGTCAAGGTCAAGTCAAGGTCAAGTCAAGGTCAAGTCAAGGTCAAGTCAAGGTCAAGTCAAGGTCAAGTCAAGGTCAAGTCAAAGTCATGTCAAGGTCAAGTCAAGGTCAAGGTCAAGTCAAGGTCAAGTCAAGGTCAAGTCAAGGTCATGTCAAGGTCATGTCAAGGTCAAGTCAAGGTCAAGTCAAGGTCATGTCAAGGTCAAGTTAAGGACAAGTCAAGGTCAAGCCAAGGTCAAGTCAAGGTCAAGTCAAGGTCAAGTCAAGGTCATGTCAAAGTCAAGTCAGGGTCAAATCAAGGTCAAGTCAAGCTCATGTCAAGGTCGAGTCAAGGTCAAGTCAAGTCAAGGGCAAGTCAAGTTCATGTCAAGGTCGAGTCAAGGTCAAGTCAAGCCAAGTCAAGGTCAAGTCAAGGTCAAGTCAAGGTCAAGTCAAGGTCAAGTCAAGGTCAAGTCAAGGTCAAGTCAAGCTCATGTCAAGGTCATGTCAAGGTCAATTCAAGGTCATGTCAAGGTCAAGTCAAGGTCGAGTCAAGGTCAAGTCAAGGTCAAGTCAAGGTCAAGTCAAGGTCAAGTCAGGGTCAAGTCAAGGTCATGTCAAGGTCAAGTCAAGGTCAAGTCAAGGTCGA
The DNA here is from genome assembly GCA_963662145.1 of Sturmia bella. Lineage (NCBI taxonomy): Eukaryota > Metazoa > Arthropoda > Insecta > Diptera > Tachinidae > Sturmia > Sturmia bella. Next base: position 82,166,245 of record OY759168.1, on the reverse strand, counting down.
GTCAAGGTCATGTCAAGGTCAAGTCAAGGTCAAGTCAAGATCAAGTCAAGGTCATGCCAAGGTCATGTCAAGGTCAAGTCAAGGTCAAGTGAAGGTCATGTCAAGGTCAAGTCAGGTTCAAGTCAAGGTCAAGTCAAGGTCGAGTCAAGGTCAAGTCAAGGTCAAGTCAGGGTCATGTCAAGGTCAGGTCAAGGTCAAGTCAAGGTCGAGTCAAGGTCAAGTCAAGGTCAAGTCAAGGTCCAGTGAAGGTCAAGTCAAGGTCAAGTCAAGGTCAAGTCAAGGTCAAGTCAAGGTCAAGTCAAGGTCAAGTCAAGGTCAAGTCAAGGTCAAGTCAAGGTCAAGTCAAGGTCAAGTGAAGGTCAAGTCAAGGTCAAGTCAAGGTCAAGTGAAGGTCAAGTCAAGGTCAAGTCAAGGTCAAGTCAAGGTCATGTCAAGGTCATGTCAAGGTCATGTCAAGGTCAAATCAAGGTCAAGTCAGGGTCAAGTCAAGGTCATGTCAAGGTCAAGTCAAGGTCGAGTCAAGATCATGTCAAGGTCAAGTCAAGGTCAAGTCAAGTCAAGATCAAGTCAAGATCAAGTCAAGGTCATGTCAAGGTCAAGTCAAGGTCAAGTGAAGGTCATGTCAAGGTCAAGGTCAAGTCAGGTTCAAGTCAAGGTCAAGTCAAGGTCAAGTCAAGGTCATGTCAAGGTCAAGCCAAGGTCGAGTCAAGGTCAAGTCAAGGTCAAGTGAAGGTCAAGTCAAGGTCAAGTCAAGGTAAAGTCAAGGTCAAGTCAAGGTCATGTCAAGGTCAACTCAAGGTCAAGTCAAGGTCATGTCAAGGTCAAGTCAAGGACAAGTCAAGGTAAAGTCAAGGTCAAGTCAAGGTCATGTCAAGGTCATGTCAAGGTCAAGTCAAGGACAAGTCAAGGTCAAGTCAAGGTCAAGTCAAGGTCAAGTCAAAGTCATGTCAAGGTCAAGTCAAGGTCAAGTCAAGGTCAAGTCAAGGTCAAGTCAAAGTCATGTCAAGGTCAAGTCAAGGTCAAGTCAAGGTCATGTCAAGGTCAAGTCAAGGTCAAGTCAAGGTAAAGTCAAGGTCAAGTCAAGGTCATGTCAAGGTCATGTCAAGGTCAACTCAAGGTCAAGTCAAGGTCATGTCAAGGTCAAGTCAAGGACAAGTCAAGGTCAAGTCAAGGTCAAGTCAAGGTCAAGTCAAAGTCATGTCAAGGTCAAGTCAAGGTCAAGTCAAGGTCATGTCAAGGTCAAGTCAAGGTCAAGTCAAGCTAAAGTCAAGGTCAAGTCAAGGTCATGTCAAGGTCATGTCAAGGTCAAGTCAAAGTCAAGTCAAGGTCAAGTCAAGGTCATGCCATGGTCAAGTCAGGTTCAAGTCAAGGTCAAGTCAAGGTCAAGTCAAGGTCATGTCAAGGTCAAGTCAAGGTCAAGTCAAGGTCAAGTCAAGGTCAAGTCAAGGTCATGTCAAGGTCAACGTCAAGTCAAGGTCAAGTCAAGGTCATGTCAAGGTCAAGTCAAGGTCAAGTCAAGATCGTGTCAAGGTCATGTCAAGGTCATGTCAAGGTCAAGTCAAGGTCAAGTCAAGGTCATGTCAAGGTCAGGTTAAAGTCAAGTCAAGGTCGAGTCAAGGTGAATTCAAGGTCAAGTCAAGGTCAAGTGAAGGTCAAGTCAAGGTCAAGTCAAGGTCAAGTAAAGGTCAAGTCAAGGTCAAGTCAAGGTCAAGTGAAGGTCAAGTCAAGGTCAAGTCAAGGTCATGTCAAGGTCAAGTGAAGGTCATGTCAAGGTCAGGTCAGGTTCAAGTCTAGGTCAAGTCAAGGTCAAGTCAAGGTCACGTCAAGGTCATGTCAAGGTCATGTCAAGGTCAAGTCAAGGTCAAGTCAACGTCAAGTCAAGGTCATGTCAAGGTCAAGTCAAGGTCAAGTCAAGATCATGTCAAGGTCAAGTCAAGGTCAAGTCAAGGTCAAGTCAAGGTCAAGTCAAGGTCATGTCAAGGTCAAGTAGAGGTCAAGTCAAGGTCAAGTCAAGGTAAAGTCAAGGTCAAGTCAAGGTCATGTCAAGGTCAACTCAAGGTCAAGTCAAGGTCATGTCAAGGTCAAGTCAAGGACAAGTCAAGGTAAAGTCAAGGTCAAGTCAAGGTCATGTCAAGGTCATGTCAAGGTCAACTCAAGGTCAAGTCAAGGTCATGTCAAGGTCAAGTCAAGGACAATTCAAGGTCAAGTCAAGGTCAAGTCAAGGTCAAGTCAAAGTCATGTCAAGGTCAAGTCAAGGTCAAGTCAAGGTCAAGTCAAGGTCAAGTCAAAGTCATGTCAAGGTCAAGTCAAGGTCAAGTCAAGGTCATGTCAAGGTCAAGTCAAGGTCAAGTCAAGGTAAAGTCAAGGTCATGTCAAGGTCATGTCAAGGTCAAGTCAAGGGCATGTCAAGGTCGAGTCAAGGTCAAGTCAAGGTCAAGTCAAGGTCAAGTCAAGGTCAAGTCAAGGTCAAGTCAAGGTCATGTCAAGGTCGAGTCAAGGTCGAGTCAAGGTCAAGTCAAGGTCAAGTCCAGGTTGAGTCAAGGTCAAGTCAAGGTCAAGTTAAGGTCAAGTCAAGGTCGAGTCAAGGTCAAGTCAAGGTCCAGTGAAGGTCCAGTGAAGGTCAAGTCAAGGTCAAGTCAAGGTCAAGTCAAGGTCAAGTGAAGGTCAAGTCAAGGTCAAGTCAAGGTCAAGTCAAGGGCAAGTCAAGGTCATGCCAAGGTCAAGTCAAGGTCAAGTCAAGGTCAAGGTCAAGTCAAGGGAAAGTCAATGTCAAGCTCAAGTCAAGGTCAAGTCAAGGTCAAGTCAAGGTCAAGTCAAGGTCAAGTCAAGGTCAAGTCAAGGTCAAGTCAAGGTTGAGTCAAGGTCAAGTCAAGGTCAAGTCAAGGTCAAGTTAAGGTCAAGTCAAGGTCGAGTCAAGGTCAAGTCAAGGTCCAGTGAAGGTCCAGTGAAGGTCAAGTCAAGGTCAAGTCAAGGCAAGTGAAGGTCAAGTCAAGGTCAAGGTCAAGGTCAAGTCAAGGGAAAGTCAAGGTCAAGCTCAAGTCAAGGTCAAGTCAAGGTCAAGTCAAGGTCAAGTGAAGGTCAAGTCAAGGTCAAGTCAGGGTCAAGTCAAGGTCATGTCAAGGTCAAGTCAAGGTCAAGTCAAGGTCGAGTCAAGATCATGTCAAGGTCAAGTCAAGGTCAAGTCAAGATCAAGTCAAGGTCAAGTCAAGGTCATGTCAAGGTCAAGTCAAGGTCAAGTCAAGGTCAAGTGAAGGTCAAGTCAAGGTCAAGTCAAGGTCAAGTCAAGGTCATGTCAAGGTCAACTCAAGGTCAAGTCAAGGTCATGTCAAGGTCAAGTCAAGGACAAGTCAAGGTCAAGTTAAGGTCAAGTCAAGGTCGAGTCAAGGTCAAGTCAAGGTCCAGTGAAGGTCCAGTGAAGGTCAAGTCAAGGTCAAGTCAAGGTCAAGTGAAGGTCAAGTCAAGGTCAAGGTCAAGGTCAAGTCAAGGGAAAGTCAAGGTCAAGCTCAAGTCAAGGTCAAGTCAAGGTCAAGTCAAGGTCAAGTGAAGGTCAAGTCAAGGTCAAGTCAGGGTCAAGTCAAGGTCATGTCAAGGTCAAGTCAAGGTCAAGTCAAGGTCAAGTCAAGGTCATGTCAAGGTCAAGTCAAGGTCAAGTCAAGGTCATGTCGAGGTCGAGTCAAGGTCAAGTCAAGGTCAGGTCAAGGTCACGTCAAGGTCAAGTCAAGGTCAAGTCAAGGTCATGTCAAGGTCATGTCAAGGTCAAGCCAAGGTCGAGTCAAGGTCAAGTCAAGGTCAAGTGAAGGTCAAGTCAAGGTCAAGTCAAGGTCAAGTCAAGGTCATGTCAAGGTCAACTCAAGGTCAAGTCAAGGTCATGTCAAGGTCAAGTCAAGGACAAGTCAAGGTCAAGTTAAGGTCAAGTCAAGGTCGAGTCAAGGTCAAGTCAAGGTCCAGTGAAGGTCCAGTGAAGGTCAAGTCAAGGTCAAGTCAAGGTCAAGTCAAGGTCAAGTGAAGGTCAAGTCAAGGTCAAGGTCAAGGTCAAGCCAAGGGAAAGTCAAGGTCAAGCTCAAGTCAAGGTCAAGTCAAGGTCAAGTCAAGGTCAAGTGAAGGTCAAGTCAAGGTCAAGTCAGGGTCAAGTCAAGGTCATGTCAAGGTCAAGTCAAGGTCAAGTCAAGGTCAAGTCAAGGTCAAGTCAAGGTCATGTCAAGGTCAAGTCAAGGTCAAGTCAAGGTCATGTCAAGGTCGAGTCAAGGTCAAGTCAAGGTCAAGTCAAGGTCAAGTCAAGGTCATGTCAAGGTCAAGTCAAGGGCATGTCAAGGTCAAGTCAAGGTCAAGTCAAGGTCAAGTCAAGGTCAAGTCAAGGTCAAGTCAAGGTCATGTCAAGGTCGAGTCAAGGTCGAGTCAAGGTCAAGTCAAGGTCAAGTCAAGGTCAAGTCAAGGTCAAGTCAAGGTCAAGTCAAGGTCATGTCAAGGTCAAGTCAAGGTCATGTCAAGGTCAAGTCAAGGTCAAGTCAAGGTCAAGTCAAGGTCAAGTCAAGGTCAAGTCAAGGTTGAGTCAAGGTCAAGTCAAGGTCAAGTCAAGGTCAAGTAAAGGTCAAGTCAAGGTCGAGTCAAGGTCCAGTGAAGGTCCAGTGAAGGTCAAGTCAAGGTCAAGTAAAGGTCAAGTCAAGGTCGAGTCAAGGTCAAGTCAAGGTCCAGTGAAGGTCCAGTGAAGGTCAAGTCAAGGTCAAGTCAAGGTCAAGTCAAGGTTGAGTCAAGGTCAAGTCAAGGTCAAGTCAAGGTCAAGTAAAGGTCAAGTCAAGGTCGAGTCAAGGTCAAGTCAAGGTCCAGTGAAGGTCCAGTGAAGGTCAAGTCAAGGTCAAGTCAAGGTCAAGTCAAGGTCAAGTCAAGGTCAAGTCAAGGGCAAGTCAAGGTCATGCCAAGGTCAAGTCGAGGGAAAGTCAAGGTCAAGCTCAAGTCAAGGTCAAGTCAAGGTCAAGTGAAGGTCAAGTCAAGGTCATGCCAAGGTCAAGTCAAGGTCATGCCAAGGTCATGTCAAAGTCAAGTCAAGGTCAAGTCAAGGTCAAGTCAAGGTCAAGTCAAGGTCGAGTCAAGGTCCAGTCAAGGCCCAGTGAAGGTCAAGTCAAGGTCAAGTGAAGATCATGTCAAGGTCAAGTCAAGGTCAAGTCAAGGTTAAGTCAAGGTCAAGTCAAGGTCACGTCAAGGTCAAGTCAAGGTCAAGTCAAGGTCAAGTGAGGGTAAAGTCAAGGTCAAGTCAAGGTCAAGTCAAGGTCAAGTCAAGGTCAAGTGAAGGTCAAGTCAAGGTCATGCCAAGGTCAAGTCAAGGTCATGCCAAGGTCATGTCAAAGTCAAGTCAAGGTCAAGTCAAGGTCAAGTCAAGGTAATGTCAAGGTCAAGTCAGGGTCAAGTCAAGGTCAAGTCAAGGTCAAGTCAAGCTCATGTCAAGGTCGAGTCAAGGTCAAGTCAAGTCAAGGTCAAGTCAAGGTCAAGTTAATCTCATGTCAAGGTCGAGTCAAGGTCAAGTCAAGTCAAGGTCAAGTCAAGGTCAAGTCAAGGTCAAGTCAAGGTCAAGTCAAGGCCAAGTGAGGGTCAAGTCAAGGTCAAGTCAAGGTCAAGTCATGGTCAAGTCAAGGTCATGTAAAGGTCAAGGTCAAGTCAAGGTCAAGTCAAGGTCGAGTCAAGGTCATGTCAAGGTCAGGTCAAGGTCAACTCAAGGTCAACTCAAGGTCGAGTCAAGGTCAAGCCAAGGTCAAGTCAAGGTCAAGTAGGGGTCAAGTCAAGGTCAAGTGAAGGTCAAGTCAAGGTCAAGTCAAGGTCAAGTCAAGGTCAAGTCAAGGTCAAGTCAAGGTCATGTCAAGGTCATGTCAAGGTCAAGTCAAGGTCAAGTCAAGGTCAAGTGAAGGTCAAGTCAAGGTCAAGTCAAGGTCATATCAAGGTCATGTCAAGGTCAACGTCAAGTCAAGGTCAAGTGAAGGTCAAGTCAAGGTCAAGTCAAGGTCAAGTCAAGGTCAAGTCAAGGTCAAGTCAAGGTCAAGTCAAGGTCAAGTCAAAGTCATGTCAAGGTCAAGTCAAGGTCAAGGTCAAGTCAAGGTCAAGTCAAGGTCAAGTCAAGGTCAAGTCAAGGTCATGTCAAGGTCATGTCAAGGTCAAGTCAAGGTCAAGTCAAGGTCATGTCAAGGTCAAGTTAAGGACAAGTCAAGGTCAAGGCAAGGTCAAGTCAAGGTCAAGTCAAGGTCAAGTCAAGGTCATGTCAAAGTCAAGTCAGGGTCAAATCAAGGTCAAGTCAAGCTCATGTCAAGGTCGAGTCAAGGTCAAGTCAAGTCAAGGGCAAGTCAAGTTCATGTCAAGGTCAGGTCAAGGTCAAGTCAAGGTCGAGTCAAGGTCAAGTCAAGGTCAAGTCAAGGTCCAGTGAAGGTCAAGTCAAGGTCAAGTCAAGGTCAAGTCAAGGTCAAGTCAAGGTCAAGTCAAGGTCAAGTCAAGGTCAAGTGAAGGTCAAGTCAAGGTCAAGTCAAGGTCAAGTCAAGGTCATGTCAAGGTCATGTCAAGGTCATGTCAAGGTCAAATCAAGGTCAAGTCAGGGTCAAGTCAAGGTCATGTCAAGGTCAAGTCAAGGTCGAGTCAAGATCATGTCAAGGTCAAGTCAAGGTCAAGTCAAGATCAAGTCAAGATCAAGTCAAGGTCATGTCAAGGTCAAGTCAAGGTCAAGTGAAGGTCATGTGAAGGTCAAGGTCAAGTCAGGTTCAAGTCAAGGTCAAGTCAAGGTCAAGTCAAGGTCATGTCAAGGTCAAGCCAAGGTCGAGTCAAGGTCAAGTCAAGGTCAAGTGAAGGTCAAGTCAAGGTCAAGTCAAGGTAAAGTCAAGGTCAAGTCAAGGTCATGTCAAGGTCAACTCAAGGTCAAGTCAAGGTCATGTCAAGGTCAAGTCAAGGACAAGTCAAGGTAAAGTCAAGGTCAAGTCAAGGTCATGTCAAGGTCATGTCAAGGTCAAGTCAAGGACAAGTCAAGGTCAAGTCAAGGTCAAGTCAAGGTCAAGTCAAAGTCATGTCAAGGTCAAGTCAAGGTCAAGTCAAGGTCAAGTCAAGGTCAAGTCAAAGTCATGTCAAGGTCAAGTCAAGGTCAAGTCAAGGTCATGTCAAGGTCAAGTCAAGGTCAAGTCAAGGTAAAGTCAAGGTCAAGTCAAGGTCATGTCAAGGTCATGTCAAGGTCAACTCAAGGTCAAGTCAAGGTCATGTCAAGGTCAAGTCAAGGACAAGTCAAGGTCAAGTCAAGGTCAAGTCAAGGTCAAGTCAAAGTCATGTCAAGGTCAAGTCAAGGTCAAGTCAAGGTCATGTCAAGGTCAAGTCAAGGTCAAGTCAAGCTAAAGTCAAGGTCAAGTCAAGGTCATGTCAAGGTCATGTCAAGGTCAAGTCAAAGTCAAGTCAAGGTCAAGTCAAGGTCATGCCATGGTCAAGTCAGGTTCAAGTCAAGGTCAAGTCAAGGTCAAGTCAAGGTCATGTCAAGGTCAAGTCAAGGTCAAGTCAAGGTCAAGTCAAGGTCAAGTCAAGGTCATGTCAAGGTCAACGTCAAGTCAAGGTCAAGTCAAGGTCATGTCAAGGTCAAGTCAAGGTCAAGTCAAGGTCGTGTCAAGGTCATGTCAAGGTCATGTCAAGGTCAAGTCAAGGTCATGTCAAGGTCAGGTTAAAGTCAAGTCAAGGTCGAGTCAAGGTGAATTCAAGGTCAAGTCAAGGTCAAGTGAAGGTCAAGTCAAGGTCAAGTCAAGGTCAAGTAAAGGTCAAGTCAAGGTCAAGTCAAGGTCAAGTGAAGGTCAAGTCAAGGTCAAGTCAAGGTCATGTCAAGGTCAAGTGAAGGTCATGTCAAGGTCAGGTCAGGTTCAAGTCTAGGTCAAGTCAAGGTCAAGTCAAGGTCACGTCAAGGTCATGTCAAGGTCATGTCAAGGTCAAGTCAAGTTCAAGTCAACGTCAAGTCAAGGTCATGTCAAGGTCAAGTCAAGGTCAAGTCAAGATCATGTCAAGGTCAAGTCAAGGTCAAGTCAAGGTCAAGTCAAGGTCAAGTCAAGGTCATGTCAAGGTCAAGTAGAGGTCAAGTCAAGGTCAAGTCAAGGTAAAGTCAAGGTCAAGTCAAGGTCATGTCAAGGTCAACTCAAGGTCAAGTCAAGGTCATGTCAAGGTCAAGTCAAGGACAAGTCAAGGTAAAGTCAAGGTCAAGTCAAGGTCATGTCAAGGTCATGTCAAGGTCAACTCAAGGTCAAGTCAAGGTCATGTCAAGGTCAAGTCAAGGACAATTCAAGGTCAAGTCAAGGTCAAGTCAAGGTCAAGTCAAAGTCATGTCAAGGTCAAGTCAAGGTCAAGTCAAGGTCAAGTCAAGGTCAAGTCAAAGTCATGTCAAGGTCAAGTCAAGGTCAAGTCAAGGTCATGTCAAGGTCAAGTCAAGGTCAAGTCAAGGTAAAGTCAAGGTCATGTCAAGGTCATGTCAAGGTCAAGTCAAGGGCATGTCAAGGTCGAGTCAAGGTCAAGTCAAGGTCAAGTCAAGGTCAAGTCAAGGTCAAGTCAAGGTCATGTCAAGGTCGAGTCAAGGTCGAGTCAAGGTCAAGTCAAGGTCAAGTCAAGGTTGAGTCAAGGTCAAGTCAAGGTCAAGTTAAGGTCAAGTCAAGGTCAAGTGAAGGTCAAGTCAAGGTCAAGTCAAGGTCAAGTCAAGGGCAAGTCAAGGTCATGCCAAGGTCAAGTCAAGGTCAAGTCAAGGTCAAGGTCAAGTCAAGGGAAAGTCAAGGTCAAGCTCAAGTCAAGGTCAAGTCAAGGTCAAGTCAAGGTCAAGTCAAGGTCAAGTCAAGGTCAAGTCAAGGTCAAGTCAAGGTCAAGTCAAGGTCAAGTTAAGGTCAAGTCAAGGTCGAGTCAAGGTCAAGTCAAGGTCCAGTGAAGGTCCAGTGAAGGTCAAGTCAAGGTCAAGTCAAGGCAAGTGAAGGTCAAGTCAAGGTCAAGGTCAAGGTCAAGTCAAGGTCAAGTCAAGGTCATGTCAAGGTCAAGTCAAGGTCAAGTCAAGGTAAAGTCAAGGTCATGTCAAGGTCATGTCAAGGTCAAGTCAAGGGCATGTCAAGGTCGAGTCAAGGTCAAGTCAAGGTCAAGTCAAGGTCAAGTCAAGGTCAAGTCAAGGTCAAGTCAAGGTCATGTCAAGGTCGAGTCAAGGTCGAGTCAAGGTCAAGTCAAGGTCCAGTGAAGGTCCAGTGAAGGTCAAGTCAAGGTCAAGTCAAGGTCAAGTCAAGGTCAAGTGAAGGTCAAGTCAAGGTCAAGTCAAGGTCAAGTCAAGGGCAAGTCAAGGTCATGCCAAGGTCAAGTCAAGGTCAAGTCAAGGTCAAGGTCAAGTCAAGGGAAAGTCAAGGTCAAGCTCAAGTCAAGGTCAAGTCAAGGTCAAGTCAAGGTCAAGTCAAGGTCAAGTCAAGGTCAAGTCAAGGTCAAGTCAAGGTCAAGTCAAGGTCAAGTTAAGGTCAAGTCAAGGTCGAGTCAAGGTCAAGTCAAGGTCCAGTGAAGGTCCAGTGAAGGTCAAGTCAAGGTCAAGTCAAGGCAAGTGAAGGTCAAGTCAAGGTCAAGGTCAAGGTCAAGTCAAGGGAAAGTCAAGGTCAAGCTCAAGTCAAGGTAAAGTCAAGGTCAAGTCAAGGTCAAGTGAAGGTCAAGTCAAGGTCAAGTCAGGGTCAAGTCAAGGTCATGTCAAGGTCAAGTCAAGGTCAAGTCAAGGTCGAGTCAAGATCATGTCAAGGTCAAGTCAAGGTCAAGTCAAGATCAAGTCAAGGTCAAGTCAAGGTCATGTCAAGGTCAAGGTCAAGTCAAGGTCAAGTCAAGGTCAAGTGAAGGTCAAGTCAAGGTCAAGTCAAGGTCAAGTCAAGGTCATGTCAAGGTCAACTCAAGGTCAAGTCAAGGTCATGTCAAGGTCAAGTCAAGGACAAGTCAAGGTCAAGTTAAGGTCAAGTCAAGGTCGAGTCAAGGTCAAGTCAAGGTCCAGTGAAGGTCCAGTGAAGGTCAAGTCAAGGTCAAGTCAAGGTCAAGTCAAGGTCAAGTGAAGGTCAAGTCAAGGTCAAGGTCAAGTCAAGGGAAAGTCAAGGTCAAGCTCAAGTCAAGGTCAAGTCAAGGTCAAGTCAAGGTCAAGTGAAGGTCAAGTCAAGGTCAAGTCAGGGTCAAGTCAAGGTCATGTCAAGGTCAAGTCAAGGTCAAGTCAAGGTCAAGTCAAGGTCATGTCAAGGTCAAGTCAAGGTCAAGTCAAGGTCATGTCAAGGTCGAGTCAAGGTCAAGTCAAGTCAAGGTCAGGTCAAGGTCACGTCAAGGTCAAGTCAAGGTCAAGTCAAGGTCATGTCAAGGTCATGTCAAGGTCAAGCCAAGGTCGAGTCAAGGTCAAGTCAAGGTCAAGTCAAGGTCATGTCAAGGTCAACTCAAGGTCAAGTCAAGGTCATGTCAAGGTCAAGTCAAGGACAAGTCAAGGTCAAGTTAAGGTCAAGTCAAGGTCGAGTCAAGGTCAAGTCAAGGTCCAGTGAAGGTCCAGTGAAGGTCAAGTCAAGGTCAAGTCAAGGTCAAGTCAAGGTCAAGTGAAGGTCAAGTCAAGGTCAAGGTCAAGGTCAAGTCAAGGAAAAGTCAAGGTCAAGCTCAAGTCAAGGTCAAGTCAAGGTCAAGTCAAGGTCAAGTGAAGGTCAAGTCAAGGTCAAGTCAGGGTCAAGTCAAGGTCATGTCAAGGTCAAGTCAAGGTCAAGTCAAGGTCAAGTCAAGGTCAAGTCAAGGTCATGTCAAGGTCAAGTCAAGGTCAAGTCAAGGTCATGTCAAGGTCAAGTCAAGGTCAAGTCAAGGTCATGTCAAGGTCAAGTCAAGGTCATGTCAAGGTCATGTCAAGGTCAAGTCAAGGACAAGTCAAGGTCAAGTCAAGGTCAAGTCAAGGTCAAGTCAAAGTCATGTCAAGGTCAAGTCAAGGTCAAGTCAAGGTCAAGTCAAGGTCAAGTCAAAGTCATGTCAAGGTCAAGTCAAGGTCAAGTCAAGGTCATGTCAAGGTCAAGTCAAGGTCAAGTCAAGGTAAAGTCAAGGTCAAGTCAAGGTCATGTCAAGGTCATGTCAAGGTCAACTCAAGGTCAAGTCAAGGTCATGTCAAGGTCAAGTCAAGGACAAGTCAAGGTCAAGTCAAGGTCAAGTCAAGGTCAAGTCAAAGTCATGTCAAGGTCAAGTCAAGGTCAAGTCAAGGTCATGTCAAGGTCAAGTCAAGGTCAAGTCAAGCTAAAGTCAAGGTCAAGTCAAGGTCATGTCAAGGTCATGTCAAGGTCAAGTCAAAGTCAAGTCAAGGTCAAGTCAAGGTCATGCCATGGTCAAGTCAGGTTCAAGTCAAGGTCAAGTCAAGGTCAAGTCAAGGTCATGTCAAGGTCAAGTCAAGGTCAAGTCAAGGTCAAGTCAAGGTCAAGTCAAGGTCATGTCAAGGTCAACGTCAAGTCAAGGTCAAGTCAAGGTCATGTCAAGGTCAAGTCAAGGTCAAGTCAAGGTCGTGTCAAGGTCATGTCAAGGTCATGTCAAGGTCATGTCAAGGTCAAGTCAAGGTCAAGTCAAGGTCATGTCAAGGTCAGGTTAAAGTCAAGTCAAGGTCGAGTCAAGGTGAATTCAAGGTCAAGTCAAGGTCAAGTGAAGGTCAAGTCAAGGTCAAGTCAAGGTCAAGTAAAGGTCAAGTCAAGGTCAAGTCAAGGTCAAGTGAAGGTCAAGTCAAGGTCAAGTCAAGGTCATGTCAAGGTCAAGTGAAGGTCATGTCAAGGTCAGGTCAGGTTCAAGTCTAGGTCAAGTCAAGGTCAAGTCAAGGTCACGTCAAGGTCATGTCAAGGTCATGTCAAGGTCAAGTCAAGGTCAAGTCAACGTCAAGTCAAGGTCATGTCAAGGTCAAGTCAAGGGCAAGTCAAGATCATGTCAAGGTCAAGTCAAGGTCAAGTCAAGGTCAAGTCAAGGTCAAGTCAAGGTCATGTCAAGGTCAAGTAGAGGTCAAGTCAAGGTCAAGTCAAGGTAAAGTCAAGGTCAAGTCAAGGTCATGTCAAGGTCAACTCAAGGTCAAGTCAAGGTCATGTCAAGGTCAAGTCAAGGACAAGTCAAGGTAAAGTCAAGGTCAAGTCAAGGTCATGTCA